>VXAA01001573.1:0-13415 GCA_013399115.1 Anseranas semipalmata | reverse complement strand
TTTTTTTTTTTTTTTCTGGTCATCACTTGCAAGAACAATCTATATAACCAGCTCAGATTCAGATGTCTGAAATAACACAAAAATTGTGTTAGAGTTAAATCTGTCTTGTTTTGCTCAACAATGTGGAAAAAGCAAACCAACCCTTAACTTGTCGTGGTAGGAACTGGATATACATTGTAGGCTCTCATATCAGTCTCTTTTTTTCCAGCAGCAGCACTTCTTTGATGATGAGGACAGAACAGTTCCAAGCACACCAACTCTAGTAGTTCCACATCGTACAGATGGGTTTGCTGAAGCAATTCAGTAAGTAGGTTTAAAAAAAAAGAAAAAGAGTAGAATTATGACATCTTTTTTTTTTCCTCTTGTCATGGGAATGAAAATAAATTAAAATAAAATTAACTTCTGATTGGAGTAACATGCTAAATAGTATGACATATACTAGATGAGTACATCTATAATTAAGTAAACATTGTACTATGTATCATGAAACTTACCAGCAAATTAGGAGGCAGGTTATCTCCAATATTTGTTTCACTCAGCCCCCGTACTAATATTCTAACAATTAGTAACAACTGGATAGTTTTGTGATAGCAAAAGTTCATCTCCATTTTTGGATTTGGGATGCTTCTGCACATGTTTACTAATCCACTTAAAATGGTGAGGATTCATAGCGTGAACAAGGAAAGAATATTCTGTTCAGGACTTTTTTAATGCTTTCAGATGCAGTCCAAATAAGTTTGAGAAACTAATCACTATTGAATTAGTAGTAGTTTAGCTTTTTTTTCCTGATTACTATTCATTCGTTTTGTCTCATGCATAACTTGTTCTCTTGATTTGTTTAGAAAATTCTTTTTTTTTTTTCCTGATGTTTGGAAATTGCAGAATTCTTTTAAATTTAAATCTTTATTTTGATAGTTCCCCTCAGGTAGCTGGAGTTCCTAGATTCAGATTTGGACCCCCTGAAGATATGCCACAAACTAGTTCAAGTCACTCTGACCTTGGTCAGCTTGCATCACAAGGAGGTAAATCATTTCTGTACTTTCTTCTTCCATAGTTTTTCGATTTAAAAAAAAAAAAAAAATAGTCACCATTAAAATGCAATTCTACTTTGGGTATATGTGGAATGTGGAAACCTGTGACTTCTAATTGTCAGCACAGAGAGCCTAATGGAAAAATGAAGAGGTGTTTCCTTTAAGATGCTAGACTGGTATTTTTATTATGGTTTAAAAAGTAGAATGCTTCTGTGGGTGAGAAAGACAGACTTGTGAACTGAATACAGATAGCTGCAATTTTTTGCAGGACAAATTGCCTGCTGGGCACGAGAAACTTAAGAACTGAAATACTGCAGGACTGGCTTTTTACTTTAGTTTTCCTGTTGATGTTAGCTTTTCTGCAGTAAAATCATAGAATCAGAAATCTCCTGAGTTGGAAGGGACCCACAAGGATAATTGAGTCCAACCCCTGGCTCCACACAGGACCACCCAACAATCAGACCATGTGTCTGAGAGCATTGTCCAAACGCTTCTTGAACTCTGGCAGGCTCAGTGCTGTGACCACTGCCCTGGGGAACCTGTTCCAGTGCCCGACCACCCCTCGGTGAAGAACCTTTTTCTAACACCCAGCCTGACCCTCCCCTGTCACAGCTCCGTGCCGTTCCCTCGGGTCCTGTCACCAGAGAGCAGAGCTCAGCGCCTGCCCCCCCGCTCCCCTCGTGAGGAAGCTGCAGGCCGCCATGAGGCCTCCCCTCAGCCTCCTCTTCTCCTGGCTGAACAAACCAAGGGACCTCAGCCACTCGTCACATGTCTTCCCCTCTACAGCCTTCACCATCTTCATAGCCTTCCTCTAATAGTTGTATGTCCTTCTTACACTGTGGTGCCCAAAACTTCACACAGTACTCAAGGTGAGGCCACAGCAGCACAGAGCAGAGCGGGACAATCCCTTCCCTCAACCAGCTGGCAGTGCTGTGCCTGAGGCACCCCAGGGCACAATTTATGGTTGGCCCTTTTGGTTGCCAGAGTGCACTGTTGACTTGTATTCAGCTTGCCATCAACCAGAACACCCAGATCCCTTTCTGCACTCTCCAGTCTGTACATATATCCAGTCTGTACGTATATCCGGAGTTGCCCCAGCCCAGGTGCAGAAACCAGCACTCGCTCTTGTTAAATGCCCTATGGTTGGTGATTGCCCAGCCCTCCAATTTGTCAGGATCTCTCTGCAAGGCCTCTCCAGCCTCAAGGGAGTCCACAGCTCCTCCTAATTTAGTATCATCTGCAAACTTGCATTGTATGCGTTCAAGTCCTGCATCCAGAACATTTTTGAAAATGTTAAAGAGAACTGGCTTTAAAATGGAGCCCTGCAGAACCCCACTAGTGACTGCCTGCCAGCCTGATGTAACCCCACTTACTATAACCCTTTGAGCCTGACCTGTCAGCCAATTGTTCACCCATCATATTATGTATTTGTTTAGCTGTATGCTGGACATTTTGTCCAGAATGATATAAATAATAGGGGAAAACAGCAAATGCAAAGAATTATTTGGGATATATCCATACTTGTTAAGAGATGGCCATGCAATCTGTCTGTACTGTCTTTGCTATTGTCTGGACTCGGTCTCTTTCCCCTACATCCCTGTCAGCATGGAACACTATGCTATTCTTTGACAGCAAAATAATGGCGCGAGGAAAAAGGCTAAATCAAAATGAGTAGTAGTATTTTCATCAAAAAATTGTAAGTAGCTATGGCAGTAAGTCAAAATCACTTGAAATAACAAAAATCTCCACACTTAAATACATATCAGTGGATTCCATCAAGTGTACAGAGAAGACAGCAGCTAATCTGTTTTTTATCTGGCTATTTTAATTGTCACTACAACTTTGTGTGTTGCAGGTTTAGGAATGTATGAAACCCCACTCTTCCTTGCTCATGAGGAAGAATCAGGTGGTCGTAGTGTTCCAACAACACCTTTACAAGTAGCAGCACCAGGTAAGTGGCAGGAAATTAGCAGGCTGAGGCAAAGGTTAGAAACTTTAGTTTTCCAGAAAGGAATTATATACTGTCAGGAGTATTCCAGTAGCTCTTTTTCCATAAATTTTCTTTAGGAAGTCCAAGCTAACTCCATGTTTATTAAACTACCTTTCCTGTACAGTTACAGTTTTTACTGAAAGTACATCAGCTGATGCTTCAGAGCATGCTTCTCAGTCTGTTCCAATGGTTACAACATCTACTGGCAATCTGTCCACCACTACAGAGGCTGGAGCGGGTGATGATGGGGATGAAGTTTTTGCAGAGGCAGAATCTGAAGGGTAAGCTATGACTTCGTTGTTTGACTTGACGTCATGTTAGTTTTAATGATTTTTCATCCAAGTATGCCTATGATCCATTAAGTTTCCATTTAACCTGTTCTGGTAGGAAGGTCAGTCAACCAGGCTTTAATAATTTTGCTAAGTAGTGTAATGTGACCTTTTCATGTAAAAACAAAGCTTTTCTTCTGGTAATTTAACATAGATAATACATCTTAAAAAGGCATTTCTGTATTTGTTCAGAATGCAGAGGGCTCCATGGTAGTCAAATACAGATGGTAAATGCCCCAATTTGAATGAATAAAGGCTAAAGCATTGGTGTTTGTCCATAGAGAGAATTACTCCATGTTATACAAAAGTCATTCAGTTAAGCCAATGCAAGTCCTAAAGCCAGTGCACAAGGGAGGGGAATTAGCGATTTGTAAGAATTTGATAGACAAATGACTTTGTCTCCTACTTTGCCGTTGCAATTTTTAATAATAATTTCTATATTACATATTATGGTCAAATTCATTATGAATCTAAAAGGGCAAAGGTTATATTTTTATTATATATTTTACTTTTGTTTTTTATTGGTTGCATAATGATAAAAGATACGTAATTCACAATTTACCTAAACTTGCATGTACTGATTGTAGGAGGTTTGGTCATAAGTAAATGAAATGTTACTGCTGCAGGTTAAATATGCCATGCAGTTTTCTTGATGCAGCGCCAACTCGCATCACGATAGACTGCCTACACGTTTGAGTAGGAAGAGCTGAGGATGGATATTCTAATGTTCAGATCACATTGTTTCCTACAAAATATCTAATCCTTAGGGAATTAGACGTATATCCACAGAGGAATTAAATGGTTCACAGATTAATGTTTGTAGTTCAGAATAGGCATTTCCCGCATCTCATGAGTTTTAGTTGTCTTCCAGCAGTTTTTATTTAATAATCAAATTAAATGTAATGTATACCAAAAAGCAAGCTGCATTTAAACTAAATTGAATGTTTAATTATCCTTTGTTCTTCCAGTCCCACAATGCTTTTTTTTGTCTTTTGAAGACAGAGTCCAAATAATTTAGATACTGCACCACCAAGTAGAGGTCCCTCAGCTTCATTCTTCCCCTGTCTAAATGTGCATACCACTGTCATGTTCTGGTTTTAGTCATTGTTATTAAATAGCTTCTGTGATTTTTTTCTGAGAGACAATTAATATGTTAGATATGCATGTCCTGGAGTTGGGTTACATAACAAGGAAATTACATTGGTATTTTTCTAAAAGCCAGATAAATCTCTTATAATTAAGTGGGACAGGGGAAGCTGAAGAAAACATGTAGAAAACTTCTGGGGAAAGATGTTTGGATAGGAATCTTTCTGCTCCAAGATAATGCTTTTTTTCCTGAGCTTTTTGACAGTGTGAGTACAATTATCTCTTCCCCTCACCCTACCCCCCCTTCTCTTCTAGAATTACTTCAGAAGCTGGCCTAGAAATTGATAGCCAGCAAGAAGAAGAATCTGTTCAAGCATCTGATGAATCAGATCTTCCTTCTACTAGTCAAGATCCTCCTTCTAGTTCATCTGCAGGTACTGGTTAATTGCTGTAAACAATTGTTTTCAACCATTTCATTAAATGTGGGAACTTCTTGGACTAGCACCATGCACTGCTGTTGGCCAGCATATACAACACAAGATACCAACTCTTACTTAGAATAAGAACATGTTTAGATGCCTTTAGTCTCAGTGGCAAATCATTATTTACTTGGACCACAGTACCTACAGTAGTCTATAGTAAGAATAATGCTTCAGTGAGCAAGAGTTACTGATGCATCAATCTATCAGCTGTTACATTTGATGTCAGATTTAAAGTATTTTTCATTCAATTAAATTGTCAGAGAACAATAAGTAAATCACTGTTCAGTTACCAATTTACCAGCTAGCACTGATAATGAACGAAATGCCACACTTTCTTGTTCTGAGGCTTTTATTTATATCGGAGATGTCAATGAAATAGGATGCACCTTCATAATTTTAAGGTAAATTCAAGAGCATAATGCCTATCAAGTCATGTAAACATTAACAGTGCAAAAACCATACTAGACACAGACATTCTTTCCTGTATTTCCACTTCTTCTCAGATACAAGCAGTAATCAGCCTAAGCCGTTTCGACGTGTTAGGCTTCAGCCACCAACATTAAGAACTGGGGTTCGTGGTCGTCAGTTCAACAGGCAGAGGGGTAAGTGTGGTTGCTCAAATTCAGACTTTTTTTTTTTCCTTTCAAAGCAGTTTTTATTGCTTTCTTCTTTTGCTGACCATATATGCAGTACTACTTTATATGTTTGTGTTTGCTTGTAAGACACTGAATAATAAAACATCCCTGCCCTAGCTTTCAGAATGTTGCCCTAAAAGCTTTGTAGGTTTTGTTTTAGTATATTGGTCCGAGCGTTTTTGTAATAGGCAAACCTTTTCTGTGGCATTTGTTTTTTATCAATGGAGAGAAAGTGAATGGCACTAGACCTTACACTTAACAAAATTTAAAAGAAGCTTTAAAAAATAATACTAGGGTGTAAGCTTAGAACTCTTTGTTTTTATGATTCCATGTCAGTTTCCAGTTTGGTACACAAGGGGTTCCGGTTATCTCACTATGTCTCATGCTGATTTTATTTTATTACAGTTGTTTTAAATCAATATAGCATGAAACCAGGAAAATACATTATTGTTTGCAATTCCTGTATTCAGAAAAATCCTTAGATTAATTGTATTCAGTTTAGCCTTATTTTAACATTCCAGAACACTTGACACTAATTTAACAAATACATGTACTTCAATGCTAAACAATGAAAAAAAAAAAGTGAGGAGGATGACCTAGGATAGATTTTCGCTATGGTCTATCACCATTTCTTTGCTGAGTAAAAGCCAGGGGGTAACCGATTTCAGATATGGCAAGAATGCTGTACTTGTTCTTTTGGCACAGAGCCTGAGACAGGATCACAAGTCAACAACATTCTCTTAAATGACAGAAGTGTAATGTATCCATATCACCAGGCTGTAGGGGAGGAAGAAGGAGATTGAATTTTACCAGAAAGGAAGTGTTCCACTGCAGTAGCAATTCCTTACAGAAGGATGAAGTGTCACATGTACTAATGGTTGATTAAAAGGATGAAAAGGATTTTTATTAATGATTTTGTTTTCTTTCCCAACACAGGTGTAACTCACGCAATGGGAGGCAGAGGAGGCCTGAACAGAGGCAATATTAGTTAAATGATCTGTAAAGTAATTACAGCTGTGTATACAAATGTGCCAGTTTGCCTGTGGTTGCTTTAGCATAATGAAGCCAGAGCTTAAAGCAGCATTTTATACTTAGATTTGTGTGCACACATTTCAATGTCTTTATTAATAAAATTAGACAAACTGTCAAAATTCAAATGGCATCTTTTTTAAAAAATCCCCTGATCTGCATCACTTTTCAGGACAGTTATACCAGTCTTTGGATACAGTCTTTCCTGTGAGAGCGGTAACAGGTCTTGCTATTCTTTTGCCCACATCCAAACTGTAGTACCGATCTGAAATGAAGATATGTCAAAATTAAATTCCAGAAACTACCTTTAGTATACAGAAAGAATCTTGAAATTAAAGCCTGCCTTTTAATTTCATTTAGGGATTAATAGCAGATTTTCATTCCACATGTCTATGTGGAGTTGAGAGGCTATAAAAATCCATTTTTGGCCTCAACTTTTTGACACGTACTTCTTTGTCTTTAGCTAAGTTTTACAGTACTGCTAATAATTAAATCTGGTGCAAGAACAGGGAGTAGGGAAGAATACACTTTGTACTGCTAGAACACAGAAATAGTTTTAAGAATTTAGAAATCAAACAAACTAGAAACAAAACAATCCTGCACTGATTGTGAAAGTGGGAACTCTGTGGTCCATGAGTGTGAAGTAGCCAATGTTAAGGTTATATAATTATCATACTGGCAGAGACTTACTTTAGTATCCTGTGTTTCGATATGTGTCTAGTAGTTTGAGCTTTTTTTCCTGAATAATCAAGAAAATTCTGAGGAATGCTTTTAGGCGATCCTGGCTAGAGGGAAAGGATCTACCTAGTCTGGTATTAGAAATAGTTATTTCTTGTGAAATGAAATGGTTCGTGTTGCACCCTATTTTTTGTTGTTGTTGTTTTGTTTTGTCAGAAACATAGTTCTGTGGAAGCCAGTGAAAAATCTGTCAATGTATAATGGTCCAAGGATCTCAATCTATCATTAATATAATTGTGTATTTAGGTGTCAGGTTTTTTTGTCATTTTATAAACCTGTACTCTTATGGCAATGCATTCCACAACTAGCTAGTTTGAATTATTGTACCTCATTGCTACTGGCCGTCCTGTAACTTGATTTTGAACAGAAACAGCTCAATTACAGGCAACGTTTTATTTCTCAGGACTGCTTAATAGTGCTTGCTTAAAGTTAGTCTTGCAGAATCACAAGTGGTAACTTTGTGCTTTAGAAAGCTCAGAGGTATGTGGGCTTCTTTCTTTCCTATCCCTTAGTCTTTTGAAATGCAGAGTAACTTGCATTAGCTTTAACTTACTGTAAGAGAAGGCGTAATAATCATAGCCGTCTGGCTTATTGTAGTTGGGTACTGATATAGTTGAATGAATTACTTTTGGGAGCCCTCTCCAGTAGGTAGTCATTTTGACTTCCTTACGCAGAACTCCTGCAAGCAAAAGAAAGTTTGTTAGAAAGTGTCATAGTGTGTCTGACGAAAGCTATCATCTGCTAGTACAAGCTACAGCAAGCAAGAATTAATAGATTTGAAAAAATTTTAAGTACTGTATTAGGAGAAAAAAATGGAACAGAATGTTGTGTTTCAGAGACTACTAAGATTAAAGCAATTGTATAAAAGAAACTTAATAAACAAGATACCGGATGGATATGGATTGATTCTGACAGTCTGAATAACAGTTGGCAATCCTACTGCACGTTGAAAGCGTCTCCTTATTACAAGTCTTGGGACAAAAGCTGGATATCTTATGGTAATGCGGGCTTTCCTTTGGCACTTCTTGGCTGGCTCTTGTCTGTATACATACTGTTGCATGTTGCCATCTAAAACAGACATCAGTTCAATTTAAAAAAAAAAAAAGCTAGGTCAAAGATTAAAGTATCATCAATATCGCTATCACAGGCAGGAAATCGATCACATCATTTTAATACATCTACAGACGTCTAATGCTGTTGCAACATGCAGCTTTTTATATCCACTCCTACATTTTGAGATGTAAAAGCCTTGCTCTCTAAATCCAATATATGCTTCTAGATGTAGCAATAACTCCTGCAGCCTCATTAAATTTCCTGTAGGAAGTACAATTCTAGGGGAATGTCTTTTACTGCTGTCATACCTATTTAGCAATGAAGACACTAAGACCATAGCTTTGGGGTACATAAGGGGAAGGCTGGAGTCCAGAAAAGGATTTGCATTTCATTAACCTTTTTTTGATTTAGATAATTCTTGTGTTGGTAGTAAATTGTTCATATAAGGTAAGGAAATTACATTCATTTAAAATATGAAATGAGAAATTATTAACAACAAAAAGAATTGAGGGCGATTTCCATACATAGTTTTGAACTAAAAAGGTTATTTAAAGCCATTCCTTCTCGGATTAATTTGAGATTGAAAAAATTTTACCATCAGAGAAAAGTTACCTTAATGTTTGTTTGCTAAGATGTTTGATTATGTCCCTTATGCTCTGGCTTATTTAAAAAAAAAAAAACAAAAAGCAAACAAAAAAACACTTAAACATCTCTAAGCTCTAACACACATTTTTAAAGCCTCGGCCTATGTTTTGGCTACCTAGTGTGCTCTTATATCACTTAGGTGTCTGTTTTTGAAAGAAATATGTCTATCAGTCAAGAACAACAGTGGCTTATTCCTCACTAATGCAATTCAAGCACCTTTTGATCATCTGTGAACTTCTGAAATACGAGACATACCTCTTTTGATAAAATAAACAGATTCTGGTCTGCTGTTGTATCTTGCCACAGGGAGGGCTGCTACTATTTTCCCACTTAGCCCCGCAAATCCGTTTGCAAGAGGTTTGGGATAGCCTTTATCCATTACACCGTTAGTGAAACGCCAGTATAGGGAACCCTAGGGATTTAAGCAAAAGATGAGCTTCAGAGGGAATTCATTCTTGGTAATTGAGCTTCAGTACAGACATTAAAGATAATGGTAACACTAGCATTTGGTAACTACCTTGTAGAACTGGCTGGAACTATTCCTATATCCACTAAAAACAAATTATTGCAACTTCATAAAATATCTTACACAGTCTTTAACAGTGCCTTTGAGTATGGGAAGCAATTTGTTTAGTGGCACAATAGAATAACCAGACTTTGAAGTTTGAGTTTTAACTATTGCTCGTACTGACATGATCAGTTAGTCTGTCAGTAACTAGTTACAGGGAGAAAACACTGGATTAAGGGTGTTCCAAGAAGCGCAATGCCAAGGCAGAGGAGGTGGGGTTGGGGAAGGGATATATTTCTGATCACCCACTCAATTTCAAGTGTGAAAACGCTGCTTGTTCTATAAAATGAGTACCATAGCCTCAGAGCACAGGACTGCACTGAACCTCTACACAACAGAACTACGTTTCACAGCCTCTCTACTTTTCCCCACCTTGATGAAGAAGGTCTTGCCGTCGCAGTTGCACCTGGAGAAGACGGCGTCGATGGGGGACGGGATGCCCCAGCCCTCGCTGATCCGGCGGGGGCTGGTCGTCGGCGGGCTCCTGCCGTTCAGCAGCCAGTAGTAGTGACCTGCAGGCAAGGAGGAGACAGCGGCCCGCACGGTAAAACACGGGGGGACGGATGGACAGACAGACACAGGGAGAAAAGCATTGGAAAGCAACGCTTTCACCCCTGCACCGCGTTTCCTCACGGCTCCTGCCCCTCCCCGCCCCAAGGCGGCCATGTGGCGGCCCTGTGAGGCCCACGGGGCCCAGGAGGCAGGCCGGGACCAGTGAAGGCAGGGGAGGAGGGCTGCGGGACCGGCGTACCTCGGAAAACAGCCAGGGTGCCATTGGGCAGGGCTACCATGCTGTCCGCAGGCTTCCCGCTGCACAGGTCCTTCTCGTCGGTCTTGCCCCCTGTGTGAAATAACATAGTTCAGATTAGGGTTTTTTCAGGCAAACTACATTGCCTCTCCCTGCCCACCTGAAGCAGTGTTACCACAGTTAAATGGGATTTTCTTGTTTAGGACAATGTTCACGGCTCTCTTCAGGCCTGTCTGATGCTTCTCATACAAAGGATTTAATTACTTATTCAAGATACGTTCTTGAAAAGTTTAACTCATGTTTTGGTCTGAGGAGCGTAAGTCTAGCTGTTTACATAACTTGGTACAGATATTGTCATTTATTGTTTACCTCAGTACCTGTAATTCACAAAGAGATCTATAAATGCACCATATGCTGTGTCTCACTGAATTTCTTCATGCTTATGGATGTTTACTCAATGTTCCTCCAAGCTTCTCTAGAGAGTTTTCCCACCTTCATTCTTAAGAATGCATTTACATTTATTTTCAGTTAAATGTAAAGAAAGGATATGTTTTTGACAAAAAAAAAAAAAAAATTGTTTTGATCTAAAAGACCCCTTTTTTTGTTTTTGCAAAATACCTGTCAAAACACGAATGAAAAAATGCCCAAGAACTCATGAGCTATATCTTACTGTAATAAATAGTGAGGGTGTGAAAAAAAAGTTGTAGCAAAAAGCACAGAGAAAGAATATAAGGAAAAGTTTTCTTATTTTTATATGCCTATGAAATCCCAGGTTATGTACCATGACTAATAGTGGGTATTCAGCCTGATGCCCTAACAGTGTCTTCATGAGACTTAGAAATTTATCTTGTTTTTCCTTTTTTGTTGTTTTGTTTGCATCTTCCACAGTGTTTACAGCAAACATTTTTCAGCAGGACCCATTGCTGAAATAAGATCATGCTCTAAACTAGGTGGAGAATTTTGATAACAACACAATTGAAAATTAAGGTAGTGGTGTTCAGGATGCTGACAGCTGTGGTCATGGTTAACCACCAGGACAGGAGTGCCTCTTCCTTCTGACACTGAATAGAAAGGTCTTGCATGTCCCTCACTCACAAGTTTTGTTGTGCTCTCTGGTTTTGTACCTACTGGAATACACTTACCTTGTGTTCCTCCAGGTAAAACTGGCAAGTCCACGGTGTGTATTAAAGGCTTGTTTATCTCGGGCTCTTCTTTTACTGGCAAGGTTTCAGGGTTGGATGGATGAGGCTCATCACGTGTGTCAGTAACCTCCTGGAAATGTATAGCTGGCTTGGATGTCCCTTTAGGAACGAGATACATTTCTTCTATCGTGTCTTTTTTATCTGTTGTAGTTCTCTCTCTGGTAACTGTAGTTTCCTCTTTCTTGTCAAGACTAGGGGCCTTTTCAGTGGCTGTTTCTTTTGCAGTTGTGTAGCTGGTTTCCTTGGTGAGGGTGGTTATCTCTTTTTTACCAGCTGTTGTCTCTTTGGTGCTAATGATGCACTCATTAGCTGCTGCTGTTACAGTCTGCTGAGTTTCCGTAGTTGTATCTCTTTTAGTTGTTGGCAACACAGTGGGCTTGCGCGTGGGAGTTGTAGCTGCTGGTGTTGTTACCGTCACGGCCCCCACCGGATGTTCTTCTTTCTTAGCTTGTTTGGCTGCAGGAGTTGTATTTGGAATGTTGTCCATACTTTCGGGAGAGCCATCTGCTTTAGCTGCTGCAATGGTAGGCTCCTTAGTCACAGTAGTTGTGTCTTTCCTACCTGCTGTTAAAAAGTCTTTAAGCACAGTAGTTTTGTCTTTCTTGGGTGTTGTTACCTCTTTGCTCACTGTGGTCATTTCCTTTTTAGTTGTTGTCTCTTTGGTTACAGGACTCGTAACAGGTTTAGCTGTTGTTCTGGCATTTTTATCAGTTGAAGTTGCAGTCTCTTTGTCTGTAGTGGTTGTGTCTGGTTTAATGTTGATGGGTGCAGGTGTAGTCAGTTTGACTTCAGTGATGGTAGGAGAGCCTGCCTTGGTAGTTGGTGCCTCAGTGGCTTTTGCACTTGTCTCCTTGGCTTTTGAGGTGGTGGGAGAGTCAGCCTTGGTTGTTGGAGCCTCAGTGGCCTTAGGGGTTGTCTCCTTGGCTTTGGGGGTTGTTGGTGCCTCTGTGGCTTTAGGGGTTGTCTCCTTGGATTTGGGGGTTGTTGGTGCCTCTGTGGCTTTAGGGGTTGTCTCTTTGGCTTTGGGGGTGGT
Organism: Anseranas semipalmata; assembly: GCA_013399115.1. Taxonomy (NCBI): domain Eukaryota; kingdom Metazoa; phylum Chordata; class Aves; order Anseriformes; family Anseranatidae; genus Anseranas; species Anseranas semipalmata. The sequence goes on along the minus strand of VXAA01001573.1, from coordinate 846 downwards.
GGGAGAATCAGCCTTGGTAGTTGGTGCTTCTGTGGATTTCAGGGTTGTCTTTTCAGTTTTGGGAGTCATTGGTGCCTTGGTGGCTTTAATGGTTGTCTCCTTGGCTTTGGGGGTGGTGGGAGAATCAGCCTTGGTAGTTGGTGCCTCTGTGGCTTTAGGGGTTGTCTCCTTGGCTTTGGTGGTTGTTGATGCCTCTGTGGCTTTAGGGGCTGTCTCTTCGGCTTTGGGGGTGGTGGGAGAGTCAGATTTGGTTGTTGGTACCTTGGTGGCTTTCAGGGTTGTCTCTTCAGCTTTGGAGATTGTTGGAGTCTCGGTGGCTTTAGGGGTTGTCTCCTTGGCTTTGGTGGTTGTTGATGCCTCTGTGGCTTTCAGGGTTGTCTCTTCAGCTTTGGAGATTGTTGGAGTCTCGGTGGCTTTAGGGGTTGTCTTCTCAGCTTTGGAGGTTGTTGGTACCTCTGTGGCTTTCGGTGTTGTCTCCTGGGCTTTGGTGGTGGTGGGAGAATTGGCTTTGGGGGTCGTTGGAGCCTCAGTGGCTTTTGGTGTTGTCTCCTCAGCTTTGGGAGTGGTGGGAGAGTCGGCCTTCATTGTTGGTGCCTCGGTGGCTTTCGGGGTTGTCTCCTCGGCTTTGGGGGTTGTTGGTGCCTCAGTGGCTTTCGGTCTTGTCTCCTCAGCTTTGGGGGTGGTGGGAGAGTCAGCTTTGGTTGTTGGTACCTCAGTAACTTTTGGGGTTGNTTTGGTTGTTGGTACCTTGGTGGCTTTCAGGGTTGTCTCCTCAGCTTTGGGGGTCGTTGGACCCTCGGTGGCCTCAGGACTTGTCTCTTCTGCTTTGGGGGTTGTTGGTGCCTC
>VXAA01001572.1:239670-298117 GCA_013399115.1 Anseranas semipalmata | reverse complement strand
AAAAAAAAAAAAAGCCCAAAGTCAAAAAGAAAATGAACTCATTTTTCCAAGGACAATGGTGAACAATTTAATATCTGCAAGAAGTCAGTATCATCTTGAAGCAAAACTTTTTTTACAACACTGCAGGAGTTCAAAGAAAAAGCTTAAACATTTTTTTTTATAATAATATATTTTATTATGTTACCTTTTACTTCCATACTTCACTGAATAACCTTCAGGGTAAAAGATAGGGAAAGTCCCATATGAAGCATAACACAGCACACACATGAAAGAAAACGGTGTTTTCTATTAAAAAGACAAGAGTCCATTTCCAGGCATCCTGTTGGAGAACCAAAAAGGTACTGTAGATTCTATAGTAACTTCCTTGAATTGCAAGACAAATATTTATTTATTGTCTCTGATGAACAATGTTAAAACAGTCAGACTTCAAAGAAGAAAATGAAAATGTAACAACCAGTAATGCCACTGACAAATGCCCTAAATAGCTAGTGCAAATTGAGGAACCATAAATCTGAAGTATTTTACCATTATTTACTCTTAGAACTTGATTTTCCCCTTTTCAAAATGGCAAGCAACATTCCATTTTAACTTGGGATGATGGCTTACTCTAAAACAGTAGCTGCATTGTGTTTTCCTGGGGAAGTATTCCAGTGCCTGCAAGCCACAAGCAACACCTACTTACTATTGACATGGACATCACATTCCAGAAATCCAAAGCAAAACAAAGAACAACAACAACAAATTAGACAGTGTCACCATTCTTGCAAGGGTTACCTTAGATGTACTGATTACCAAATGAGCAATTGCAGAAGACCTTGCTTCTGCTGTCTGACAGATGGCAAGCATCTGCACCACATCTAGCTAGTTGGGATGGCCTAGGAGCTACCTACAGTAGCTCCACACACCTCCGCTGAAGAAGACATACCAGGTGGCTCTGGAGGAGCCAGGACAGGGATGTCAGTGCCCACCACACTTCACAGTTTACAAGCAATGCAGGATCTGAGCTGGATGTATGCAGAGCCATTTGGCTACATGCTCCTCTTTACCTCGTTGGAGGACCTGAATCTCCCAGGGGTCACTGCCTACCCATTTTCACAGAATCATAGAATCATCTAGTTTGGAAAACACCTTCAAGACCATCGAGCCCAACCATCAACCTGACCTACCAAGTCCCTTCATTAAACCATGTCCCTTAGTGCCACATCCACATGCCTCTTAAATACCTCCAGGGATGGGGACTCCAATACTTCCCTGGGCAGCCTGTTCCAATGCTTGAACATTTTCCTGCATGGTAGGGGCTGGCTGTGAAGTCTGGGCAGAAAACGCTGCTACAACTTGACATATGTACACAGACAGAGAGCTGCAGACATCCTTGCTAGAGCAGTGTCCAGGCTGGCCATGAGCAGCTCAGTATCGAGCTGGTGCAAGAAGCAGAAGAGTAGCAGCTGCTCTTCCAGTGCGGAAGGGTCAGTGTATCAGGTGCATAACTAGGCGGGAGTGTGGGTTCAGTATGGCAGGGACACACGCCAGCTGGAGGTGTGAACACCAGCTCTTGAACTTGTCAGCACGAACCCTTCATTTTTAATTTCCTATGCTCGGCCATGTGACAGGCTTATCTCAATTCAAGTGCTTAGTACTCTTCAGGTGGGAAAGTCTGTATCTCGGCACAGCAGCTGGCCTGCCTACCCTAATTGCTCTTGGCTGAAAGAATAAAAATGTGAAAACTTATGACTTTTTTTTTCCCCTTTCTCCTCTCTTAGGGTCTGGTTACTGGAGACTGCATTCACTGTGCATGGATGTAGCTGCTTGTGTGCTATAATTTCAGTTGAACAACCAAGGATGGTTCCCAAAAGCCTGGGCAACATCAGCTGCCCACCACATCCTTGCTTCACATGCAATGTGATCCTTAAAAAAAATTTTAACTGCAGACTCCTTCTCATGGTTACCAAGGTGAGTAACTTGCACACAAAGAAACATGAATGTATGTAGAATTCCAAATAGCAAAGGAAACAAAGAAAGAATGCCAAATAAATTTCCCCAAGAAAAAACCTTTTTCATTCAAAAACAATTATGCTAATTAGCATTAAAAATAATATCCCAAAGAAAGTCATCTTTAATAACATTAACACAATTTAGTGCCTTTCAAAGAAGAAATTTGTTAGAAATAAGTCAGAAACTCAACCATTTGTCACCCAGTTTTTCAATAACAATGCATAAGTCATATTGCAAATTTCCATAGGTTAAAGCTGTTTCTCTGGAGGGTGAACATGGCAAGCACTGGTGTATACAGGTGACAGTTATTGAATTTTTTTGGCTGACCATGTTTTGATTATAGGAGTGACAATAAGCTGTAAATATTTATTATGATAATTTATGTGGTTTGTGTTTTAATTACTGGCAAGTGCTAACATAGCAGGATAGACACTTCATTGGAAATACAAATCAAATTCAAAAACTAATAAACAAAGCCAGTGGGATATTGTCTAGAAAATGTAACCAAATAATCTTCCCTTCAATCTTCCAGGAGGCTGAACAAGTCATTTTAGGAAGGTGCAGTACGAATTTATGTTCACTGCCTGCACTTTGTCTTCCACACACAGGGGCTCAAATGTTTTGGCTGAACTACATCTAGTCCCTGGGGTGCTTCCCTGACCGCTCCCACCTCCACGTGCCTATACAACCAGTCAGGACACTCCCAGGTCCTCACTTCATCTCAGCTCTGGGTATTGCACTTAGAGAATATATAGGTGTACTCATGAGTACAGACGTACTTTTGATGATGTGTGGATATGATGGCCATTATTAAAAATACCTCTTTGAAACATGCTAACTATCAACTAAACACTGTGATGAGTGAAATGCATTCAAATACATTTTTTTCTATACAAGTAACCACTATTTCTGCTCCCCAGCTTCTGGACATGCAATTGCTATCAATAATTTGACCCGCTGATGCCATTGTGTATTAGCACGTTGCAATTAACACCACCGACTTTCCGGAGAGTGGTGCGCAGACAGGGGTTCCCCGGCTGTACACTTACCAAGGGGTCTGTTGGAAGCCCCAGTGATATCCTCGTTGTGACCGGGAAGGTTTTGCTTCATGACTGGAGGCAGTCTCTCCCAGTTCCTGAACTCCAGAATGACATTAAGGGCACCCTCATTCAGGGGATCAGTCCTACATAACAAAACACTCCTATAAAATGTCATCGTTTTACACAATAGCTTTACAGTAATAATGGAACAATACCTAGAAATCTCTACTATTTCCTAGCGTATCTCTGACAATTTATACCCTAAGCACTGAAAACCACCAAAGACAATTCTAAAGCAATTTTGACAGATTAACCCTTATTAATACAACTCTGACTTCCTCTGTTACTTTTTAGAAATAAGTTAGACTCAAGGAGGACACATCTGCTAGCGTACACCTCAGTAACAGGCAGCACTCTCCTCTACAGCAGCTTGTTACTTCATTTCTATCTAGGCTTTAATCAGGTCTCCTGTTAGCAGGATGTTATAAGCATTTCCATCACATTTGGAGAAAACAAGGTCAGATCCAGTATATTTAGGTATTTGTTTCATTTCTTTAAAATACAGAATTCATAAGCATTTCAAACTGTCCTTCCAGCAGAGATTGCATTTGTGCATTTCCAGAAATCAGTGTGACTGAACATTTTAAATCTTTATAATGTGCGAAGAACTTTCAATGATATCTTAACTGGATAAGTCGGTAAACACAGCAGGTACCAGCAATTGTTATGGCATTACCTATGACAAAAAGCCAAGTAATTTCACAGAATATATTCCTGGCTAGATGTATACATTCCTGAATTTTCCATCTAAATGGAAAACTCTAAGTGCACAACAATACCAGACTAAAATTTTTTAATAATTTCCTGTTTTCAAGAGACCCATGTCAAAGGTTATTTTATACATTTTCTAAGTTTTATTATTATTATTATTATTGTTTCATTTTAGAACATTAAGGGATTTCATGTGTGACTTCAACCAGCAGAAAATCAATTTTTATACAATTACTGAAAACCATAAAGGGTAAAGATCTGATTGCCTATCTCTCTTTAAGCAAATGGTGATTTTGCTTTGCCAGTGGTAACAGTGCCATTAAATAGAAAGGCATTTAGATTGACCAGTGCCTGGTCATGCAACTGCTTTGCACAGCAAGCCAGAGACAGTTAATCAACCATATGCATAAATGTCATTTGCTGTCTATTATTCTCCTGTCATTTTCCAGGATCATATAGCTAATATTACAGTTGAGTTTGCAGAAACATCAGTTTTCTAGATTATATGATAAGCACTATTTTAAAAAACTGATTTTTAAACAAGGCAAGCAATTTCTTTAACAGCATTCGTGGATTATATAACAAAACATTAAAAAGCATTATATAAGTGGACAGTCAGATATGTTTGTCACTGAATTGCAATAGTGTAGCATGTCTATCCTTGCAATCACACTTAGTCTTCTACATGAAAGTATGATCTAATGATCAGAATCACAGATGTACCAAGCTGTAAGCATGCTCCTCTAACTACTGCTTAGAAAGGCATGAATGCTAATGAAAGACAGCAATTCCCTAGATCAAAACCAAATAAAACTACAAAAAAACATAACAAACTTTATCAACATTTTTAAATGTGACTTTTCCATAAAAAAGTTTTATTAAAATACACTTTGACATCTTAACAGTATCTGAAATATACATCAATGTTTAAAACTAAGTAAATCTGAAAATCCTGTTCCTTTCATATAGTCAAGTAATAAGTGTAATGAGTGAAAAACACATCAAATTATTTTGGTAAAAGCTTGTAAATGTGGAAGTAAAATCTAAAAATCTTTTCATGGATAATAAAAAACAAAAAACAAACAAACAAACAAAAAACTAACACTCCATAATTTTAAATACCAGTTTAATTCTCTAGTGTCTAATTAAATATTAGAAATAACTGCTCAGTGATGTCTATGTGTAAAAAAACACAAAAATCAAACTGGTATTTTGGTCTTATTATTTCATGTGACACAATCTTTAACTGTATCCATTTTCTCCCCTCCTAACCATGGCACAGCTTCATTTTCCATTCATTTCCTATCTCTTCTGACCTCTTTCTTGGTATATGAAATTCTTCTTCTTGCATTTACTGTGAAGAATTTGGGGGCTAATATATGTTCAGTGTAAGAATGGAGAAAGGATGTCCTTCTGTGGGATAGTGATAAAACAATTTTTATCCCAGCTTTCTTCCTAAAAAGGTGAAAGAAATTTATTTTACTGAATCTAGCTAATACCCATGAAGTTTTTATTCCAGATTTTCTATAACCCTCACTATTCCTGGTCGTGGTAACTAATGATCACATACTATCTTTTGACAGCACCAGCTTTGGAGAATAGCATACAACATTTAAAAAAGAAATATGGTATTATCCGCTTACCAGGACCCACACAGTAAATGCACTGGATTAAACCACCTGACTGCAGATACAGCAGCTGTTCCTCCTGCTGCTTGTGTGCTTCAGCTCATAGCTTGTGAGCTCTGGCAACTGGTCTGCAGTAGGCACATAGCAGCCCAGCTTCAAGAAGCCTCAAAATAGAGTTAACTTTTCATGGTACAGGCAATATCCTAAATTAAACCATAGCAGGGTGATCACATATTTCAGAAGTGTATTAATTAGATCAAAAAATTTAGAAACAGCACACAAGGAACAGCACATCTTGTTAGTGTATCACAGAAAGCATCTGCCATTCCATTTCTGCTAATTACCACTAACAAAGCAAATTTCTTTTACTAAAGAACCTCCCAAATGACAGCAAAACCCACCAGACCTTTGTGAGTGCAGTTATTTCTAGGAAGTATCAGCTTAAAATGTAAAACTAGTTTTGAAGACTCCAGTCCTTACAGAAAATGCCATGCCTGCTTGGTTAAATTTCACCTTGAAACTTTGCCACAGGAGACATCAAAATACTGAACCTCAGAATTAGGGACTAGCCTAAAATTGGGAGCTTTTTAGGACATACATTCAGTTGTATTTACTGGAGGACATCAACTCATTGAGCTTTCATCAACATTTTAAAATGTTACTGTTAAATAAAAAAATACTGAAATGTATTTTACAGGATACAGTGAAAGTGGCAGTATGCAAGCACTCAAGAGCTCACGTATGAGCTCAAGTATGCAAGCACGCAAGAGCTCACGATGTTAAGTACTATTTCTGTCTACCCTCAATGTTACAACCAGTCCAACAGACTTCAGTTTGTATGTAGGGACGTACACATTCACAAGGCCACTGAATCTGCAGAGTCCATTTGAGCTTGCCCAGTAACTCATTCCTTTGCACTCAGTAAAAAGTAGAAAGATATTGTCAAAATAGTTTGCTTTACTTTGCCCACATTGCAATTAGCAGTAATCTTATTTCAACATTTTGTTCATTACTCTGTATTTATTATAACAATAATGAATGAAATTCTGACCAACAAATTGGGTGTCCATTTTTAGATAATAATTTGCCTGCACATCGCTTCTATGAAGTGATCTGTAAGTTATCTGCCTCACTGTAAGGTTTATAGCACATTTTTAGTACAGTTGTCAGCTCTCTCTTTCCTAAGTTATTGTATCATTCACTGCGAGTAGGACAGAACATGATGACCAAGAGTGTTTAAAGACACTTCCTAAGCATTTGCAATGAAAATCAGAACCAATAAACCCTAGGCACCACTTCGCTGCAAACCTCATACGTAATTTATAGGAGACCTGGTAAAGCACACTGGCTAGTATCCAAGTGTGTGATTTCACGTGCGCAGTGCAGGATCTGGATGAGCTCCTGCCTCAAGCAATCCACTTGATCTGCAGCCTGACCACAGACAATCTGGGCTGTGATAGGCACTGTCAGGGGGACAAATTTCATTAAAAAAAAAAAAAAAGCGTCCTTGCTGTGTCCTTGAAATAAACACTTTTAGTTGAAGCAGGATAAATTCAAGCAAAATATCACTGCAGCCTCTTTCCCTGTAGGAGAACTGCAAAACTGTCAGATTATTTATTAGTTCTGGTACCATCCCCAGACTGATGGTACACATGTGATAGTGTTTTTAAAAATACTTCCTAAACTAACTGTAAGAAGATGCTATCCTATTAATTAGTGGTATTTAATTCTCAAGAAATTTAAGTGAAAAGTGATCACTTTGCAACCCTGTTTATTTATAAGTACTTTATGTCTCATTTAACATTTGAGTTCAATACATACTCAAGATCAATATCAGCAAAATAAGTTCAGAGGCAATGAAAAACTTCAGCAAAGATTATCCCAGTCACATTCAACAGCTTTTTTAAGGGAAAAGAAATACACCTCCTTAAGATCATCATTTTTTACAAGAACAACCTTTTCTTGTACAAGGTAATTTCTCAGATAGCCTCCCCACATCTGCTATATTCAAGCCTCACTTGGCTATTGGAGACAGGTCATCTGCAGAAAAAAATCTTCTGGAATGCAATAACAGTTAAAATGCTGTTTAATTTTAATTTTTCTTCCCTATAGGAAATAAAAGAAATCACAGCAGGTCACAGGTGGAAGACAAGAAAAAAAATGAGACACTCAAATAAGGATTACAAATATAAGCCACACCCTAAAGTTACATTTTTGTATCAACTGGATAATTTGTGGGTTTGCTTTTTTGTTTGTTTGTTTTGTTTTTAATGGGGATGAACTAAATTCACTGCGATCAAACATTCATGATCTCTTCTGTTAGAATTTGAATTTAGAGAAGATTTTAAAGCCTTTGTGAAATTGTTTTCCTTAAGGAAGCACGCCAGCCACTTATGCTACTTCACATCATAATCTTGAGAACTGTCTATAAAGGGTGAACAAACTTGAACTCTGGCAAAATGTTAAATGAAAGATAGCAACTAGGCAAAATGCCAAAAAAAAAAATATTTTTCAGATGCATTTTCTATCACATGAAAGTTCTCACCGTCTCTGTTATTCTCCAGCGTAAAGCAGTCTCAGGTGCATGGACTCTTGGGGGAAGTGGCTGATTCACCAGAGGATTGTGCTGCCATCCAGAGGGACCTAGACAGGCTGGAGAAATGGGCTGACAGGAATCTCATGAAGTTCAACAAGGGGAAGTGCAAAGTCCTGCACCTGGGGAGGAACAACCCCAGGCACTAGGGCATGCCTGGGGCCACCCAGCTGGAGACCAGCTCTGCAGAAAAGGACCTGGGGGTCCTGGTGGACGCCACGTTGAACATGAGTCAGCAATGTGCCCTTGCTTCTAAGGTTGATGGTATTCTTGGCTGCATTAGGCAAAGCATCACTAGCAGGTCAAGAAAGGTGATTCTTCCCCTCTACTCAGGGGGGGGAAGGCCCTTTACTCATTGGTGAGGCCACACCTGGCGTGCTCTGTCCACTTCTGGGCTGTCCAGTACAAGAGAGACATGGACATACTGGAAAGAGTCCAACAGAGGGCCACTAAGGTGATCAAGGGCCTGGAGCACCTCTCCTATGAAGAGAAGCTGAGAGAGTTGGGACTGTTGAGCCTGGAGAAGAGAAGGCTCAAGGGGGGACCTTATGAATGTCTATAAATACCTGAAGGGAGGGTATAAAGAAGCCGCAGCCCCGCACTCTTCAGTGGTGTCCAGTGCCAGGACAAGAGGCAATGGGCACAAACTGGAACACCCTCTGAACAACAGGAAGCATTTCTGTACTGCACAGGTGACCGAGCACTGGCACAGGTTGCCCAGAGGTTGTGGAGTCTCCCTCCTTAGAGATCTTCTAAAGCTGCCTGGACATGGTCCTGGGCAACCTGCTCTAGGTAACCTTGCTTGAACAGGGTTGTTGGACCAGATGGCCTCCAGAGGTCCCTTCCCACTCTAACCATTCTGTGATTCTGTGACTCAAGTCTCCATCAAAATCTGTAAACACATTGACACTATAGCTGTAGACAGCATGCAAAGCTAGAAGCTCCTAAGAAGCAGCTGAGATTTGATCCTACATCTTGATCTGAACTGTGTCAATATTTAATCCTTTGAATAATATTTTATGCATTAAACTGGTTTGGTAGGAGGGCAAGGAGACTTTGGAGATAGTAATATAGTTTTTTTAGAATAATATCACACTTAATTCCTGTACAGTTAGGAATAAAATTCTGTGTTACTAAAGGAAAAGTCAACGATTAAGGACATGAAGACAGCTCACTGACCTACCATATGTATACATGTATATTGAGGAGTAAGCTTTTTATATTTGATTATTTTTCCCCTGCAATTATAGGCGTTGTATGATAAAGCAACCATTATTTTATTTACTGTTTTATAGTAGGGGTGTGTGCATCACATGTCATGCAAAAGATGACATGGGTCATGATCTAAAAGAATTTATCATTCAATTTCTAGTCCTCATGAGATCTGTTGTGCTGAAAATATATTTCATTTTCATGGCATGGTGATCTTGTTCCAAAACTAATGAAGCAAGGGAGATATGAATGTGTGGAGGAGCGAAACTTTAGTTATAAAAGTAACTTTTAATGTAATAAGACTTTTGTTGCTTTGTTTTCATGCACAACACTGGCATGAGGAGAAAGTAAATCAGTATTTTCCAATAACTTGTCCTTACTGAAAAGAATGCAGCTAATTAAGAGTCTGTTTGATTCAATTTCAGCATCAAGTCAAGTTCCCAGAAGACAGGGATGGGTTGATAAAGCTTTTTGAAAACACAAAAACTAGACAGCAATTATGTTCTACAAGACTCCTCTTCAAAGAGCTGAGCTTCCCTGAGGAGATTTCAGCAAGGTTGTTTCACTCCTGCATGTGACCCAGGCCCTGCACATCATTCAGGTGCTTAAGGTACAACTCTGTCATCTCAAGAGTTAAGGAAGGAGGGCAGGAAAGCTCTTCACATCAGGAAAAAGAAAAAAAAAAAAAAGTTAAATAAAGGCCAACACAGTTATGAATAATTTCAAAATGTTAAGACGTATACTTACTGTTTTTGTAAAACCATACACGTGAGTGAATGACCTGTAGCCAAAGGTTAGGCACTTCTGAGCATCTGGACTGGAACTTTCTTCAAATAACATTTCCAAACATTCTTTATCACCACTATTAGGTGCTGAATACAAGGGGGTGCACTTTGCCTTTTACTTTCTCACAGATCCTTTCTGTTAATACACTGTAAATATGTAAATTCACCATTTATTTATGAGGCACTATGGAACAGTTACATTTTAATTTTCTTATCATTTGTCATACAGTCATTACAGCTTAAGAACAAAATCCTACCTATTTTTTGCACTACTGAGTTTGCCTAAAAGAATTTATCATTCAATAATGTGATTATAACAAACAGTGTGCTTTGGCACTGCTTTGTACTCAAGACTAGCTGTATAAATTACATTGCTACATACAGATTCAAGAGCTGCTAAAATGTTGTATTCCATTATTTTAAGTAAGCACACAATAAATACATTTTAATTAGAACCAGAGACAGAGTTGTCATATTATCCCGCAATCCCTTTTACAGCAATACTGAGTGCCCATGGCAAGCATTTATATCCACACGTTTGTGAAGTTTGGAGGCGAACTGAGCATGCAAGCTGCAGACAAAATGAATATTTCCTTCTGTTCAACAGCACTTACCGAGATACAGAAGCAGAAGAATCATCTTGTTTCATAACTCACACCTCTGACCCACACCCTCCACAGCTTACAGAGATTAGTGGACAAACACAGGTTCCTTTGATACAACGACTTATTGATGCTGCACAGAGATTGCAAGCATGTTGCAAAAGCTACCGAGGTGGTATTTGACTTAAAGATGTTTCTAGTGGTGACAACTGTGCAAACCAATCTTTCATTCCCAAAAAGCTGAAGAAAACCCAGCTCTCTCAATATCTGCTACAGCCTGACCTCCTCATCAGTTGGGGAAGAGGCTTCTAGCTGACACAGCTTCAGTGACAGTTCAGCTGATTATCTCCTTCTGCTAATGGTTAAGATCAAGCATCTGATACTAATTTTGCAGTTAGTGGCCTGTCTTCAATATGTTTGTGCTCTCAGTCATGTGCAAAGCAGGGGGTTCCTGAGAGAGACTTCTCTGCAATAACCTGCTGCTCTAGGAATTTCTTTCCACTATTGGTTTTCTGGTGCAAAACTACTTAATTCATAGGGATTGGGCAAATCTATAAGTACATTTCTGCAAGGATTAAAGGAACTGTTTTGTGGGTTTGCTTTTCTAGCTTGCTCAGCTAATTCATTATTTGCATACAATTACTTCTGCTTCTTCATGGTCATGACTGTAATTCCAATTAAGAGCCATTCAAGTTTCATATGAAGCATATGTTATTGTTATTTATACTTTAAAATGAAAAAGTCATACGCCCATTAAGTGAATTGGCGTCTGACTCAGCATTGTGGAAATCCCTCTGAACTCATTAGGAGAAGTATCAGACTCAGATTAGAGGCCAAATTCAGAAGTCATTCACTTTTCTGGGACTACTACCAGATATTGAAAATATGAAAAAGATTAAAAGATCTGAACACTGGGTCAGCATGATAACTCTTCTTCCTTTAAGAGCAGATCATTCTTTTCATTAGTTAGGGTTCTCCCCCCCTCCCCAAGAGTCTTTCATTTGGATATGTTTTTTACCCCCTGCTTGTTATGGCCCATCACAGCACGAGGATGTTTGGAGGGATCAGGATCCACCCCATGGGCACAGCCAGCCCCCACAGCAGACCGCAGCAGTGGCTTCTCCTTGGCTCAGCAGCTGATGTTTGCACGTGACAAACAGCCAGTATGTTGCATGGTGGATCATTACACAACACAAAATAAACCACAAATGACTGTTAGTTAGTAGTTAGGGACTTCACAGGGTGACTTCACCATTTAACATGTTTTCCGTAGCATTAAGCAAACATTTACTAGCTTGCTGCTGTTTAAACTGCCACGTTTCAACACATCACAGCCAGTGACCTTCCTAAATTCTACGTGTGAAGATTATAGCAACAGGTTTCCTGTTTTCTGAATAAGAAAGAATTCATTTATTTTTGAAAAACACTATTTTAAAGAAGATTTAGGGGTGTATAACTTCTTCATACTAGCACAATGGTCTCATGAGGACGCATCATATTTGTTACCCTCTTTTTAAGTTAATCACAAAAATACTAAAAATTGCAGTGCAGCAAAAAGATGCAATCCTTAGATATTAGTTATTTATGTTTCACTACTTAGATTGCGCTAAAATAACATACTACAGAAGAAAATTACTTTCTCTATATAAAGGAAACTGCCTTTATTCAATATGCCAATAATCTTGCTAAGCTGACAGATTGTTAGGTTCATATAGCTGCAAATTACTGACAGTATACTGTACGCTAATAATAAAAATGTGCAAGAAGTGGAACCATAAATCATATTCACTGTTCATTACTATCTCCAATCCTATTCAAATGTTACATGTGGTTTTCTACTCCTACCGTAAAAGAAAATAATGCTCTCATGTGACCAGTGGAACATCAGTCCAGTTCCCTAGAAGATCAGCACAACAGCAGGTAAACAACTTTTTTTGGAGACATTCCCCCATAGGTATTGACAGACTAGTTAATATGATTTCTCTGGTTAGGCTAAGGCATCCTCAGGTTTAATAGTGATACATATAGTTTTGGCTGAAAAGAACAATTGCATTTAACAGGTCTTATATGTCTATGTGAATGAAGCTATTGCTGTCACTTTAGGACCAGAGATACCTTCACTGAACAATATTCTATTACATGCGTAATGTCATCAAAACCAAACTACTTTGCTAGAGCTACTAAGAATGATTAACAATACCCTGAAATTTGGTCTTTGATCTTCTCATAGGTTTGCTTTCCTATTTTGTGCTATTACTTAAGGGAAAATATATCAAATTACTGAAACATGTTAATGGTTTCCCATACCTGTTTGCAACTAAAATTAAATTGAAAATGTTGGAATTTACAATGTCCAAAAATAGAACTGAACCAGTACCTGATGATGATTCAATGCAAGTTTAAAAACATAAGCTAAATGACCAATGACCATTACCATGGGGTAGAAGCCTTCTTAACTTCTCCATCTTTCCATGCTGTGCAGCAACAAACAAAGGTGTAATTCAAAATCATCCTCACATTCATTGTTTGCTTCTTTCTCCAGGAGTCTTTTTATTTTCTCAGTGCATCCCTAAAATGAATATTTTTGCACTTAAAAAACACTGGGAAACTGACACAAGCTATTCCAAACTGAAGTCAGAAAAGTGCAATATATTTGGTTCTCTAAATATAATATGAAAAATTAATGGTGGAACAAATTAGACAAATTTAATTTACTTTTTCACATTTTCTCTTTTACCCAATAAACAGAAATGGAAATTAAATTAGTTTACTAGAACCATTAAGCTCACATTTTTCTGTTCTGGAAATAGGCCATATATCTCACTTAGAGGCTCACTTACCAAACAGAACTCTTTCTCAAAAAAATCTCATAACAGATTCACTTCCCAAATATAATAAATGAACTCATAAGCACATGCAATATTTATAAACTTTAAATAATTATTGCTTCTTAATAGCTTGCATAGTTTTGGCTACAATCTTGTAGTGCATTTCAAGCCCATTAGCATTTAGACTGCCTAATGGTTCTTAGGATAGGTTAGGAAAAATCGCCTGATAACAATGCAAAATATATACAAATTACCTCTCAGAATGCAGCAGTACGTGGGAAAGATCTGATAGACTCACAGGTTGCCTGTAATTCAGGAATTTCATTCTCACCAAGGATGGTGTCTATTAATGGTGGAGCAGGCCTTTGCAATACTTGCATGTCCATTTTCAGCAGCTTCAAACACAACAGTAAAGAAAAAAACTGTTCTTCTTAAGGAGATATAATTGAAGGATTCAGTGAACAACTTCATGGTTTCATCACTAAATTCATACCACAATAATCACTATTCTTTTGCTTTTACCCTCCCTTCTGAAAACCAAAACTGATTTGTCCTAACTGATCAATCAGCACAGATTACCATGACGTTTGTAGTCTAGTCAATAAATCAAACACACACACACACACACACACACACACACGCACTGGCCTTCTATCATGTTTCATGTAAAACAAATTATTTGCAGCACTACTTAGACAAATTTTTTCAGGTACGGAATGGAATATTTCAGTGAATGGACAAAAAACAAGCACCTTCCCCTTTCTCCAGGAGGCATAGCAATAGAAATCACAGTCAAGTAAACTTACCGTACCTATTTTCTTACCGTCAGAATTAAGGCACTTTATTTTAAAAACACCCATGAACTCTGACACAACATGCATATATGGAAGTTACCACAAATAAAAAGAGTCAATCACTTGTGCAAAGCAATCAGAATTACCGATAAACTTCACATTCAATGATATTTCATAAATATTTGAAAGAATGCTAAGTCTATCTGTTCAAAAAAAAAAAAAGTTTTTTCTGACTATTTGGAATTTCATCACACTGGTGTAAAAAGTAAATTGAATCTGTAGGAACTTTCTTGAATACTTTCATTCCATCTGAGAGGCTCAGGCTTGGGATTTAATGTTCTGGGTATGTACTCAAGTAACAATTCAAATAGCCAGTTTCTTCATCTCCGTCAGGCCTGACCCAGATCTAGCCAATGCAAACTGTAGATAACAAAGAATTTTACTTCTGATTTAATTTGTAGGTGGAAAGAACAGTCCTGTTAACACTAGAAATGATTCCTCATTTACCCTCATATTAAAGAAGATATGTAAAATGTAACTATATCTGCTTATCAATGCAAATTGAGATATAAATAAATATATGAAAAACCTACTAACTGTTAAGTCCCCAAAAAGACATCAATGGAAGAAGGAGAAACTCATCTCTTATTAGACCTATTACTGATTCACCATGTCAGACACTGCATCACACCTCCAAAAGGCACAGGTTAAATGTCCACATTATACAAATTTAAGATATATTTGTTGGTGAATAAGGCTTCATAAACCTCATGCAGCTTTTCAGAGACCTGAAAGTGGAAAGCAATAGGCTTTGTAACATCTCCACATTGGATGTCACAGACTCACCCTTGTAAATGTAATTTCACAAGATGAACCTTTGATCTTAAAATTAACTGAACCCAAACAACACTAAGACAGTTATCTTTCTCATACCTCAGCTTATTAGCATGTGTTATTACAAAGGAAGCTAATATTTCAATGGGACTGTTAAAGTACTAGAAAGCTAACTACAGTTTTGATCACATTGCATTTCTGGAGATTAGATAAACCCTTACTTGTGAAAAAAAAAAAAAAACTAAAGGAAGGAAAAAAAAATTCATAATGCAAATACTGGCAGCCAAAGCAAGTAGCAGGACGTTCACCAGAAGTAGTACATGAGGGAAGTTAAGAAACATTTGGAATAAGTCCTGTAATGACCCCAAGAAGTTTTCAGGACAGTTACCAAGGAAGACTTAGGTTTCACTGTGGGATCAACAGAGAAGAATTAGAAACAAATACAGTTGTATGCATAACCATCCAGAATCTACCTAAAGTGAATTTCTCCTGGTGTAACATTTCTCCTTCTTCAAGTTTGCTTCCAATACCAAAGTGTCTTATCCTGATAGCTGGAGCTCTTGCAGGTGTTCTAGGAAATATGCTCACTCACATGCTCACTAACACAAGTCTTTCTTTCATCAAAAACTTGTGAACCCAAGGACCAATTAACAGTAAAAATGAAAGAAAAAATAAGAAGTAAAAACTACATCATTCCACTCAAAGGTCTGTCAAAGAATATGTCTTGTACAATACAAAATTAACAGTTGTGGATTGTGACAGAATACCCACTCCTGCAGCCATTCAAGTTCTCATGGACCTGCAAGTCTCTATTAAAGAGACAAAAACTTAGGTCTGAGACAAGAGGTCAGTCTTGATGAAACCACAGCCTTCTTAGAGAGTCTGAAAAGACTTCTCCTAGACACCGCTGACTTTCCCAGAGATACCAATAAAGATTAAAGGTATCAATCGTCACATGAAAACATCATAACCCTCCAGCCCAAGAGTCCAGATTGAGCCTACTGAGAATGTCCAATGAGGCACCAGCAGACAAACATGACTAAGCACCCAAAGCCTTGTCATTGTGCTGGCATGATGCTGAGTCCATTCCAACCAGCTCTGATGAGCACCTCAGTGTAAGAGTGTGGTCCACCACCATGGACCACAGTGTCCTCAGGGCCCATGCAACTGTCCTGGAGTGTAAATATGCAGAAAATAGCCTTTTGTTCTTGTTGTTGTTAAATGAAAAGCATGACTGTTTCCCCAGTCATTCTGAATCTCTCTGTTTAATCTCTTGTTGAGCTGGGAAAGCAAGAGACCAGCACGGGTCACAATGAAGACTCAAAAGCTGGCAGCTGGTCTGAGCAATGCTAAAGTTTTAGTAAGCAACAATCATGGAAGCAGAACCAGAATAATCATAAAAGAAAATGAGATGTTGCAATCTTTCATGTACATTGCACCCCTCAAGAAGACAAAAGCTCTGGAGCGAAGGAACAAATAAAACTACTTGAACGGGGAGTCAGATAGATTAAGCTGCTACAATGAAACATAAAGCACCTAAACATATTCTACATATTCCACTTTGTTACAGTAAAGACTATGCAGTATTTCTGTGAACTGAGGTTTTATAAGCATGTATATAGGTCTAGGACAAAAATCTCTAAAAGTCTAATTATACTATATTACACTATACAGTATTTTTTGGATTCTCCTTGAGAAGTGAAAAAGAAGGGCTAGGCTGAAGCCTGTGGTCCACAAAAAAACAAGCAGTGCAACTACAGGGAACTCCCTGCGCTGATCAGCATGCCCTGAGGGAGTCCAGCGTGGGTGGAAGTATGTTCTCTTTGCAAGACTATTTTGTTGATCCAAACAAACTAGAAAACATAAACAAAAAGAATTCAGCACACCACATGGAGCAAAAGTGTGCTGAAGCTGCTCATCTATGTTACATGAGCACATCTCTAATGCAGCCAGCATAAGCTGAAGTTGCCAAGTGATCCTTAAGGTTGTTCCTAACAAGAACATACCAGAGTATCCCTGCCTGGAAGTGACAGGTGCATATATATAGGACCAGCAAGATCTGCTGAAAGGAGAAAGGCTGGCAACTCTCAAACCAATCACAAAGAAAAATGCCGTGTGAAAATGTGCTGACTCAAGGATCTAAGAGATAGCTTACATTCAGTAACCTAAGGTGATGCAACAAAGGTACAGCATGTTTCCAGAATACAAAGAGCAGTTGCTCTTCTCACCAGCGTCTCTGGATTTCCCCATCAGTAGCATCATTTACAGCTTACTTAAACTGATCCTCTACCAACCCACACTCATGAAGTAAATCTCCACTTTGGCTAGATGCTGGTGATGCAAGAAACCTGGACTAACTGAATCAGATGACCAGAAGAGCTGGAAGTAAGTATCATTATCTTATGAATAATACCATGGCCCAAGAGGTCTTCCCATCTTCCTCAGAACCTCCTGTGTTTTCTGAAGGGGAGGCAATAACAGAACATGTACAGGACACCAAGGATGAAAGATCAGGTTACATCTGTTCTTCCTCATTCCTCTGGCATCTTTGAGGAGTCATCAGTCCACCACCAGATTTTTTGCTTCCAGAGGAAGCATACATGTCCAGAGTAAGGCTGGGACTTGATATAAAATAGAATTTCCAAGAGGAGCATAGATGGAACAGAGGATGAACCTCAGAAATCAAACACTGCTCTTCAAAGACATACATTTACTTGCAACTGACTGCTGAAAACGATAAAAATCCCATTAAACTAACATTCTAGCAAGTCACAAAAAGAGTTGATGCCCCAAATTCTTGCTACATGTACAGTTAGCAATTAACAGACGACCACTCTACAGACCCCACTTCAGAGCTCTTCAGACTATGGGTCAATGTATTTTATGTTTTATTTACAACAGCCATTCTGGGAACACCATTATAGTGCATTTAATTCATCTCCTATGGCAATTACACGTGGCAGCACTGGGCATGCTGCCATTCGTCTAAAAACTCTACATTAAATTCGTACACAAGGCATCATTTACTCCATTTGGTTCCCTACAAAAAAAACTCATGGCTTCCATCCAAGCTTCAAGCTGCTTTCCTTTCTACTCTACTCCACACTACCCTGCTAGGGCATCAAAATGATTCACAACTGCACAGGTAAGCAGCTTTTCTTCCTTTACTGTGTCTTTTTTATTATTTTTATATCCTTTAGAATATTTCTCTAGACGACACAAAAAACACTTTCCAAGGTATGCTAGAAATTGCACGTATGTGGAAGCCCCCGTGGGATGGGCCCATCTTTCAATGTGGAATTACAATAGACACAGAAGTACGGAGGAAGGGGAAGGATTGTGGGGAAGGAAAGAATACTGGAAGACAAGATAAAATGTATTCAAAATCAATGCATCCGGGCATTTCCCTAAGAGGCTCCAGGCATAAAAAAGGAATCCAATGTAATCTAGGTTTCTCTTTACAAATACAGGTATTTCAAACAGACAACACTCGTAAAGAAAATGTCTGTCCTCATTTTAAGACATCCAAAATCATTCTGTCTTTTCTGGTGTAAGTCAGAGGAAAATCCACAGTGGTACTTGCAGCAGTAGCAGCATCACTCCTCCTGGCCTGCGGCCCTATTTACCCTGAAAGTTTTCTAGGGCTGATACAGATGAATGAACACATGAAGCCACATGAACACAGCACAGTTTAAATGCCAATGCAGACGACAGCAAACAGGTTTAGAAGTTGAAATCAAGAGGCTGTAGCCACAAATTCTGGGCTAATTTTGAATCCTTTTTCCGAAACCATGTTCAGCACGATCACCTCCAATTTTAATCTCGGTATTTTTATTCTTGCAATAATGCACCTTTTGGTATTCATTGGAGTGCTGCTCTTCAAGACAGTTTTCTTATCAGCATATGACTACATGCACCATGAACTTCTCAATGACAGTTTGTCTTAGGCAGAGGACGTTAGTCTGGAGATAAATACTCTGATCATTTTTCTTTATGGATTTTTAGTCAATAATGCATCATATTTCACCATAATTATTTGTAGGAACATTCTGATTAGCACAATACACTTTTAACAAGGAAACATTATGGAAAAATGTGCAATTCCTCCTACCATCCATAATATCTCTAATCAGTTTTCATAGTAGATCAACATGGATTTCAAATACTCCAAAACAGGGGTGGGGAATGCAAATTTATTCATAACATTGTTAGTTAGACCTGTTAATAATCTACATTCATTAAATAGGAAATAAAAGTGAGTTTCTTACCTCCATCTTCCCCCTGAGACATGGAGGCAGTTTTGCAGCAGGCAGACCACTACCTGACAATTGCAGGGGACTCCATGGGCTATGTTCCAACAAATTCCCCCAGATTTAAACTTTTTTTATTGGCATTCTCTTTAACAAAGAATAAACAGTCCCATTGTTTCAGCTTCCCTCCCCTTTTTCATGGAGCCCTCACTTCTTTACCTTCGTCTTACCACACCCACATTAACCCAAAGAGACTCATGAGTTGTTTATAAAAAAAAAGAGAGAGAGAGAGAGAGAGACAGAAGCACAGAGGCAAGGTTATCCAAACGAAGAATCAAGCAGGGCCAGACTATCTGTATACACACATATACTGTGCACCCACTTATACACACTAGGGTAAGACAGTAGCTGTACCAGGTCCCACCGAGGTTCCCCAGCCCAGTACCTAAGGAAGAAGGGAAAGGCCAAGCAAGAATAAAATGACCCTTCTCCAAGCCACTGTTCTGTTCTTGCTCCTTGCCCGGTTTTGGTATAAATCCCATGTTTGAATCCCTCCCAAGCAAACATTTCTCTCTCTCTCTTTATAGCAGCTCATGTATATAAAAGGAAATTATATTTTTAGTGTAAAAACAGTACAAATCAGTACATCAAAAATAATTTTGATTTGCAGGTTTGCCCCCCCTCCCCTTCCCCAGGTTGCTTTTTTGAGAACCTCTATCAATTTCTTTGAAATTTTCTGTGCTGGCTGGGCTTCCCAAGGTTGTTCCCGATACTGCTTGACTGCCTGAAAACATGCCGAAGAATCTCACCCAATTGATTGCTCACTGGGCCTGCTCCAGAAAAAACAAAACCCAACGTTGTAAGACCACAGCAAGGATTCTAAAAAACTCCCAGACAACACAGCAATAGAGCCACTGGAAAATTTCCATTTAAATGCCCTTTTGAAACATTATCCTAAAATGATAACTTTAAAAATGCAAATATATTTTAGGATTCACAACAAATATATTTGCTCTTTACATTCCTATCTTGTGTCTCTCTAACCCAGATGAAACAAACAAACAAATGAAAAGCACTTAAAGAAAACTTATTTGCAGCTACCACAAGCCTTTTATTTCTTTGCATATACAAGTACAAATCCATTGTACAATGAAGAGTGTCTGGCTTCTAATTAGCTGAGGCATCTTGAACAAACTCAATCAATAAAGAGAGGTACATCTATACCCTAATTTAAACTGTAATGTATCTGCATGTGTAGAGATAAAATAAAATGTACAGAGCAGATTACATAGAGGAAGGGCAACCTCCCACCCTAAAGAGGACTTAACTGAATAAATGTATTTGAGCACAGTCTTACTCTGTTTTTATTCAGAGGGCAAGCTCTTATGTTTGTAAGCAGATAACTTGTCAATCAGAAGTAGTAGTTACAGTATTCATAAGCATTGAACTTATCTCAGGAAAAAAACATCTCCTGCCTTTAAACCTTGCCTCTAAATCAGTGCCATATATGTTGACAGTGCCAAAATCCCTGCCGTCTCTATTGGCAACCATTTTAAACTAAAGATAAACAAGGTTCTAAGTTTTTATTATTATTATTTCTTTGTACAAAGCAATAAAGCTAAAAAGAAAAATGAAGAAAAAAGACTATTTTTTCCCTGTTTATGTTTAGGGGTGAGAGATGGATACCTGCAGTGCAGGAGAAGCAGTGTAAGCAAAGGCTGGCCCTCGACATTCCTCTTCCAGGAATATCGTCTGTGCCGCATCCACCGAGCATGAGATGCTCACATGCGTTCCTTCCCAAATACAAGTCAAGGGAGCAGAGCTTTGCATCAGTACCTCAGAAACCCTACTTCATTTCCAGCTCCCGATTTCCATAACCATAGCAGAGAAAATGCTGGCGCCAGCAAGGCTGCTATGTAAGCAGCGTTGAGGTTTAGCAGGAGAGTTCCCAGCAGGGTTGCTACCTCCAAAGAAGAGCTGCCAGCTCCTCTAATCCCACCTGTGTGTTCTGTACCAGGCTGAGGATTTTGCACAAATGTAATTCTGATCATATCTGTAAATATGCAAAAATGTGGATATCGTACAGTTTTTGAACAGAGCACCTATCTACAGAAGGACACAGATCCCACTTGTAGACAAATACACAGATTTTAAAAGAAATAACTATCCCAATGAATGCCTAAATTGTTATTTTTCTGCAAGGAAGGATAGTTTAATGGAAACCATCTTAATGCACTGCAGTGATTTCTATTTCTTAGGTTTTGCTGACACCTGGTGGCAAACAGGAAAAAGAGTCTTAAAACGATAAACATCCCTATTCCTGCTCTGCCCAGCTATGTGATACCTTAACCTCTGGGTGACGATTTGGCACTTCTGTTACTGTAAGACAACGTACTCAAAGTTTTAGAAGAGCTGCCATGGAAATCTTTTGCAGGTTCAATCTTGAAACATGAACATCTACCATAGGAACTGTTTGCTCCCAAACACTTCAGTCTTTGGCATATGCTTGTGCTAGTGCAAAATGATTAAGAAGAAGATATATATTACCACCACATAGCCATAAGCTTTTTGGCCACCCATATGAAATGAATGGGCAGCCCCAGTTCTTAATGTGAAACACGTGTTTGCTTTCATACTTCAGCTGGCACTGGTTACCATCCCCCAGGCAACCTAAACACAAGAAGAAAGAGCTAAATAGGCACAGATAGCAAAGTGCTCTCTTACCCAAAGCATAGATCTCCTATCCTTACATCACGACTGAGCTGCCAACCCTGTATACAGCGTCACAATCTGTTCATTATATCAACAGGATTACTTTGTTGTCAAAGTGATAAATGGAAGAGCTCTCTAGAACATTGTGTGTGAAGCCGAATACTTGAAAAAACAAAAACTTATTCAGATACTGTTGGCTGTGTTAAAGACTTTATTAAAGCAGAAGAGCTCCCTAAAATTAACATGGCAAATATATATATATATACACGAGTATTGTGAAAAAAAGATCTACTCGGTACACAAGTTATGCTAGTTAGCATAACTACTAGTTAGTTGCTAACTAATTAATTATGCTAATTGCTAAACTTAATTATGCTAACTACCATAATTGCTAGTTAGTTATGCTTTCAGTAAAACTAAAGTACATGTATTCAATAAATATTTCCTTAGAACATTTTCAGTGTATTTTTGTATGATTCTCGACACTACAACCCTGACCACATATCAGGCACTTGCAGTTCAGCAGTCTCATTGAGACTCCAGCTGTATAAGGGTTTATGAAGAACATTAAAACAAGCTTTCTGAAAAATATCAAATACCAATCTCACCTTTATTTTTTTTCCTTCGTATATTACATTTTCCCATTTCAAAAACCTCTTGGCAGTGCAACCCCAGCACTGTTCCCTGGGCCAGTCTGGCCTCCATAAACACTTACATGTGGTGTTAAATACCATTACCAAGCATTCCTTTAATGAAGATTTCCCCACAAGATTTCTACCTGCCACAAACTATTTTAAACAAGTAATTTATTTAGTTTTTCAAAAAATAAAATGTGAATGGACTTGTAAATAAAGTCATGAAATCAGCCATGGTGTTGACGGGTTATGGATGTGAGTAAAACAATAAGCCCATATAATCAGATAATTTATATTCCGAAGGTTCCATATAGCAGGTTTTAAGCATTTTAATTATGCAAACAAAAGGAATAAAAATGGTAAAAGTAAGCAACTGTAATTGCTAAAAACATGGCTGATGAAAAACTAGAGAAGTCATTTATATACTATATATATATATAATATATATATATAGTATATAAAAATGAACAGCCTAAAACACTGTTTATTAAACAAGTGGTGTGATTGGAAAAGTTGCTGTCATTCTCTACAAGCCTTGGCTGTAGTTACCCCCATAACATGCCATAGCCACCACAACAAACACTGCTATACTTTAACATCATGCATGTGCTGTTTGAAGCATATCAGCGTAAAACTGATTATACAATTCCTTACACACAGTGCAGCATTCAGCATCTTTCTTAGCTCAGCAGAACTTGCCAATCAGCATTGTGCTGCCTGAAGACAAGTGAGGCAAACACTTCTCCTAGTTGTTGGTTGCTCTTTTTTTATTAACGTTAAAAAGCCTCAGAATACTAAATTATTTTTCCACTAGTAGGTTAATGGGAATACATACAGAGCATACAGAAATTAGAGATCAAAAGCCTTCAGAAGTTTAGAAGAGCAAGGGGCCATAAGACTAAAATAATAATAAAACATAATTTAAAATATATATATATATTTGGAATTACTAGCTTATAGGAATATCCTGTAGCTTTAATTGGCTTTATTTTTGCATGTTATCACAGGTGATTAACACAGCAATAATTCTTGCCAGTAAGTAAGGGCATGCAGCAATGCAGCTCTATCAGCTTATATATAATAAACCCAGAAGAGTTTCAGCCCGGCTGCCCCCACTTTCCGCGCGGCTTCCCCAGCCCCTGGAGCCCCCATCCCTGCTCCCCAAGGGCAGACTGCCGGGCTGGGGAGGTGGCAGCGAGCGGGAGGTGGTGGTGGGCGAGGGGACGTGGGGACGAGGGGCTGTGCCGCAGGAAATGGCCGCAGCTCCCAGCACTTCCTCGCCTCTCCCTCCTGCTGCGGGCAGCGCCTGATGGGGAAAGAGAGCGGGGGAAGTGGGATGCAGGACGGGGACATCTCCTGCATCACCCATGGCTGTCCCAAAGGGACTGGAGAGGGACTGGAGACAGGATAGGAGGCACAGAGGCATGCAGAAGGGAGCCCGGGTGCCTTTCTCTAGGTGCTTGTTTCTTTTCTCAACACCAGAATCAATAACTGAAGGTTTATGTTAATTGGCAATAAATTAAAATTGACTAAAGTGCCTTAAAACTGTCAGCTCTTAATGAGTTGCCTCTTTCTGCTCCCCTGTTTTCTTCCCCTGAAAACTCAGCACAGAGACAAGAAGGGAAGAAGAGCAGGCTGCTGACTCACTTGTGGCACCCCAAGGCAATGGTGTTTTGCTCTCCTGAAATCCTGCTGTTTCACTGACGTTATCCTGACTTCAAATACTAAAGTTGCCCCTGCTGTGCCAAAATTGCATCACACCCCTGTTGAAACATGGGGAGTAATTTATTCTTGTGGCACATGGATAAAAAACTGAAAGATTTCAAGGAAGAGCAGGTGCCCTCAGCATCAGCGAGCCGGGCAAAGGTCCTTGTAATGGGTACAAGTGCAAAGTGCCATCAGAAATGCAAGCTAATGGGGGTGCACAGGCACAAGTAATGTTACTGAGCCCGCACCAAAATTCAGAAAGCATCCGCAGCATGTCCCGCTCTCACAGGGCTGCAGGGAACACACCAGCCTGCGTGGGAAGACCTTGGCACACACAGAGACGTCCTGCCCCACTGGGGCAGGCAGAGGAGCTCAGACCCCGCTAAGCCGTGGGCTGTCTGCAGCCCCTGCCATCTCATATCCACCAACACTGTGCTGTTCTGCCTAATCTCAGTGCTGCTTACATCTGTGGCTTCCTCAATACCCCATGCCAATACGTTGCATGATGTAGTTACACGCAGCTAAGTATTTCTAACCACACAAGCGTCAATCAACCAAAAATGGGCATTTCTATGCCTAGTGTGAAAATGCTCGGTGTGGACTGCATCCCCGCTGCCTGCAGCAATGCACACTGACCAGAGCTAGGGAAGAGCAGACACCTTGCACCAGCTGAGGACCTGCTCCAGGAGGCTCTGCTGGAGAAGTGCTGCAGGACGCGGAACCGGGGCTGCTGATCAGTGAAGGGGAACAGCCAGGGTGCCGGCAGGGCAGGTTTCCCTCTTTCTTAGAGCCCTATATTTTTCTGTACTGCACCACAAAGAGGTACTTTTGCCTTCCTTCCTACTCTGCAAGCTCTCTCTCTGCTTCATCTATAGCACTGTGATTGCTGAAAGAATTACAGATCTGTTAATTGCAAGCCCCTAAATACACTGGAGCACTTTCCTCTGCACCACTATCCAGACTTGCTAAACTTCATTTTTGGCATGTTATTGAAGTGTTCTTTACAATGGACTCAAACTCCCCCAGTTCTGTGGCAGATCAAAATGAAGGTGCATTTTAGTGAAGTGCAATAAATGATTTTGAGACTGAAACCTGTCATCACAGAACCACCAAAATGGAACAGAGAGGGGGAGTTACAGCCAACATTTTCAAACAAGGATTCCCCAAAAACTAGCATCTCTGTAAATCAGACCATGTTTAATTCAGTGTCCACACTACGTTCTAAAACTGGAAACTTGGAGCTTGATCATTTAGCCTTATTTCCACAGTTATGGGATTTTTGAGCATTTACATCAGCAGTAAGTTATTTTGCCTTTAATTCATTTGTATTTACACACTAAATCAAAATAATCCAACCATTTTTCCAAATAACTTTGGACCATCGTAGGAGCATCACTTATTCATATTACTCCATCCTTAAAATCCTACTTTTTAAAGCAACGTAGTCCATATAATTGGTGTCTGAATTGAGACATTTGCAAAACGTCCTTTGAAACTGTTTTTTACTGTAATAATTATTATCTTTTCTGGTTATAGCAATCAGTGAAAATTAGCAGAAGATTTTCAAAGGACTCCTAGCATAATTTCTGGTTACCAGGGAGATTTCCTTGGGGATCTTCTGTTGAGAATATAAGGTTGAAAGAAATACAAGACCTACAGTAGACAGTACAAGTCACTGTTTCGATACAGAACAATTTGCAGGCACTCCCTTGTTAGCTAGTATTTTAGAACAGAAGTTACAGAAAATATTTGTATTCAGATTTATATCATGTCCCAAATAGCTGCTGGGAATTTCAATTTTTCAATTCAAAATCCAATGCAGCTTTCTTGCAGGCCTGTCTCACACACAAGTGTTACCAGGTATTTGCAGAAATCCTACTGAGAATATTTTCTGTAATTTTATGAGTGCATTTGTTGTAAAGGCAGAATTGCTTGTTAAAGTATGACCACATCGTAGGTGCACAGAGACTGTAAAAAATATATTGAACTGTAAATAACCAAACCCACAGCAAAACAATAGACTAATGAGGTTTCTGTGCCTGAGGATAGTAACACTGACCCTCACTTGTCATCTTTATCATTTTCATGGCACTCTGAGGTTCCTCAGGCATTTCACTGATGAGGATGATTTTTGCCCGAGCTCACAAAGCAGAGCAAGCCAAAGAGAGAGCAGCGCCAGCACAGGCGGAAGCAGAAGGGAATCTGTAGGATTCAGTCAGCATCCTTGAAGTATTATCACCAAGGCAAATGGCCACAGATCATCTGATTTTGGGGCACTTCCCAAAATACCCACCCCACAGGTTCTGCCTGCAGGACTTTAACCTGAGGGTAGCTAGTGTGCAGCTGGAGTTTGGACATTGAAGGGTCTCTGAAAGAGGAGCCACTTTATTATAGATATAAAAAACTGTCCACAGCCCTCTTTGAGGATTATCTGACTCTCACCCATAAATCACAAAGAAGCAAACTCTGGCAAAACTCTGTGAATCGGGACAGGAAAATGGAGAAGACTATAAGTCTAAATCTATAGAAAAGGGAATAATAAGCAGCAACTTATCATTCGTGAATTTTGTCCCTTAACATTTATATGAAACAAATATACCTTTTTCTTATTTAAATAAGGTCATCTTCAGCAATTAGGAAAAAAAAAAAAACTAAACTAACATTCCTTCTGACTAAGATCTTCACCTATATCACAAACAGACAACAAAAGCTCACCAGGGCACTAGAAACCAACCAAGCCTAAAAACCAACAGGCAGAGAAACAGATACATGAATTAGAGTCTTTGGTTGTTGCTTATAGCTTGCTACAAGAAAAGCCATGGGACAGACACTGACTTTCTAAACCATGTAACTGCACTTTCAAATTAGCCTTTTCCAAGTTTTGCTGTGAGCAGAATAGGACAGAAATTTTTGTTAAAGTAAACAACACTTTTAAAAGTGTGGGCTTGGCTTGTTGGGTTTTTATTGAATCCTGAAACAAGTCACAGTACATGAAAATACACTGGGCACAGGACAACAGGAAGCATCTGTCTGAAACACATAGCTTTCCTGGGCACGAGGGTATGTATTTCCAGTTCCCAGGCCTCCATCCCCACAGACCATGACCACATCCCAGGTTTATCACATCTCCCACATGAGGCAGGAAAACGCTATTGATTGGGGAGGCACAGAAAGACCACATAATCTGGTCACTCAGAGAAAGTGTGGTTGAGCCAGAAGCCAAGCAGCACGTACACACCTTTGGCTAACAGCCATCACTTTACCTCCACTTAAATACAGCTGGAACATGCCTCCCCTGAGAATTATTTATAATGCTTTTTTTTTTCAACATTTACTTTTTTTTTTTTTTAGTTTGGCTTCTACCAGCCTACATTTTAGGATGCAAAGAGACTGCGGGACTTTCTTCATGTCTTTGTCTTCTTAAGAACAAATTGCAAAGCAGAAAGCAAGATTTCAAACATGCTGGAGTAAGCAGGAAACTTAAGTTAGATGATATAGGTCTGACATGGCTGTTGATAGACCAACCCACAACACCTGCAAGTTCTCTATCTCTTCTATCTTCCTGACTGAACGTGCTCTTTGCAACCAATTAAGCACTAATACGCCAACAGCCTAGTGGGCTCCAGTCCCATGCAAGGGAGACTTGAAGGGACAAGACCCAGCAGTTGTACCTGCTGATGAAAAAGTACTGCTTGTGACAAGGCTGTGACTTCAGGCAAGCTAAGTTTCATACAGTGGCCAGATGAAAAATTATGTAAATTCTTAAAGGCAAGAGTAAGTCTAACATTTTAACCTATCCTGGCTACTCACCACTCCTATGTGTGGCTTGCAGAATCTTGAGTTTTGTGTATGCCATGTCAGAGTACAGCTCTGAAATTCTCCTGTCCTGGTTTGAGTGATACTTAATTAAACAAGTACTTACATGCAAAAAGTTGCAAGGCTAAGTTTTTTAAAAACAAAAAACAAAAAACAAAAACACAGTAGTTGCATACTGTAGCAATGTAAGTATGATACATATTTGGATTAAGAACAACTATCACCAGTGAGATGACCTTAAAATCATGTAAAGACAGCTGTGCGATAAGTATCCTGGCTTTGATGGTGGCCATGACTAGTGAAGACCATAGGACAAAGGCAGGCCTAGAGAATACACTTTGTAAAAGGTACTGCAACCTCTAAAAGAAGTCAAAGATGCAACTATTTGAAGTCTTTCGTCTCCCCTGCCTCAGCTTGCCTGAAACTCCCTTGGCTTTAACAACCACAGGAGAGCAGTTTTGCAGCCTGCTGCTTCCTGACGAGTTTGCTGGCAGCTTCCAAAAGCTGTCTGACGTAAATGTCAACAGATGCATGATGCAGTATGTGGAGCAGCTGCTGATGCATTTTGATGACCACCATGAAGTATCTAAAGGACTTACTGTGTTGGAAAGAGCAAACATTTCAGGGCAGCAACCTGACTTCCAAGTTTCCAAAGGAGAGGTGGATGAGTTGCATTAGTAGGTGTTTCTCGGCTTGTTACTTTTGCTCTGTGTCACTCACATTGCTATATATTAGAGAATGCAATATACAAACAACAACAGGCACTCAGCTAGCATCATTTGTTTAATAAAGTCTTTTCTGTTTTTAAAAAAGTTTACAAGACAGATGTGTTTCACATGATAAACAACTAGTGGCTGATCTTTCCTTTTAATAACTTAATCCATGCAGAAAGACTAGACTGCCTAACTTGGTGTTACATAGCAGTTGAACAATATACCAAAATATACACAGACCTACAGGCTGCCATGGAAACAGGTAGCACATGACATCACAGAGTGAGAATCAAAGTACAAGCTTGCTTGGATAACTTTCAGAATTCAAGTGTAAGTTTAAGGAAAAACCCTGATTTATTTTTGAAATGGAGCTTATGGACTGATAGTGAATGTTCTGCTACAATCTGCCTACAGTCATCCTTTATTCAGCAGTCATGTGAAAACACATACACAAAAATGTTACAAGTCCTTTTTACTACTGATACTACACATTAACAACTGAATCTGATAGCATTGCTTTGGTTGTTTCAATATAGAATGATATAGGTTTCTATTGTCTTAGTTCTGTTTTTCCATTTTCCATTCCTATCCAAAATCCTCGAAGAGTGGTGCTGAGGTGAATGTCTGTTAGGTCTTTCTTCAAGAATCCAGCATAGCTTTTGTATGAGAAACTGTGGAAGGCAAACAAACAGAAACATTACTGTAGGTAGAGTAGAAAAGTACAGGATTCCTCCAACTCACACAGAGAAAAGTATCTTGACTTACTGTCACAGCATGAAATTTAATACTAGGTTATAACATTTTAGAAATGTTCAGCAACCTAGATTTTAAAATGCTATTAGAAAGGTCAGGCTGACTAAAGCACTCTAGAAGGCATGCAAACTCCTACCCTCTAAAATGTTCTTTTATCAACACCTAACCCAGAAACAGTGGGGGAAAGCTTGTACTCCTGTAGCAGTAAGGCCAACAGTTGCTGAAAAACAGTACATTCTCACTTTATTTTCTAAGAAAACATTCTCCTTCCCAATGTGCCTACTCATCTCCAATACTAAAACAGGAGGATATACTGAGCATAATGCTCAAGACAGCAGAACTCATGTGATTCCAGCTGTTGTATGACATGGCAATCCAGTTTTGTCTGCAATCTAATGAACAGAACCTTTCCACACCAGTCTTGAAGCTGCTCTCCATGAGGCCAGGGAAAAAAAAAAGTCTGTGGACTTGAAAGTTTCTTTGATTCATTTTCCAGGCCAATCCAAAACAATTTAGCACATTTCCAGAAATCTACTCAATGCCTTACACAAATTCATTCAAATTAGAATCATACAGATAATATGAACTTCTGTAAAACAGAAATCATCCCCCAATGTCCGATCACCAGGGAAATTCATGGAATTAAAAAAAAAAAAAAAAAGGGAAAAGAAATGAAGAAACTTGCTGAGAGATGTATGATATTGAACTGTATAAATCATACACTGAACCGAACCCTAGGGATAGGAAAATGAGAGAAAGGCTACATCTTAACTTTATAATGCTGTTAATTAAACTGCCAACTGAGGGCTTCAGTGTGCAGATGAGGGAAATAATACTTTCCTGGGTGCCTGGACATTTTTGTAAATTCAAAATCAGCAACGTAACATACTTACTTTATTAAAAAAAAAAAAAAGGAAAGTAAGGGAAGCTGTAGCTTCCAGTTCTGGCCTGTTCCCAACTTCTAAAATGTTTTCCACTCCCATTGCTGGGGATTTTGAGTTATTTGGTTATTACAAATGGTGGGGGCTGTTCCAGAGTGACCTCCCGTTAGGTAAAGACAGGGAGAGAAACACAACCATATATCTCAGCTCTGAAGAACACAAAGCGAGATTCTAAGTTAAGTCACTGCTGTGCTATAAGACTGCCATTTTAGAATTCCAGTCTCAGCCTGAAAATAGTCGTGGCTGGGGCAGACTCAAGATACACACCTCCAGCCAAACACACAGCTAGGGAGAGGTTTTCACCCACTTCTACATTCTGGTATGCCAACTGCAGATCAAAAAGGAGGTTACCCACCAGCAAGATTATCAGAATTTCACCTTTCAACACTTTTAATGCAACTCTCTGCAGACTCCAGGTACTCCTTTGGAAAAGCACCCAGGGTTAGAAACTGCCAAGCAGGAGGACACAACTTTACAGGAGTGTAAAAGCCATACCTGAGGCCTGCTTTGGATGAGCTAAGGCTCTCTTTCTGAAGACACATCTCCTTCTGCTCCACTGCTTGCACTGGGGTCATCCTTGTTACGGGGGACATTTCTTTCTCTACTTGATTCAGAGGGTACCTTAGTTCTGGTCTTCTCTTTTCTTTGTTGTTGCTTTTCAAGTTTTGTCAGCTATTTACAAAGCAAGGAGGGTGAGAAAACACTTTATGGAATAAAGTCATTTCAGAAGACAATACTTCTAAAAAATTGTAAATGTGAGCATTTGTAGCAAACTGGTAACTCAGATTCATAATACCTATACAGATATCAATAAGATAGAAGAAAAAAAAAAAGAAAAAAAAAACAACAAGGCTTAGATTTTCAGGTATTTGGAGAAGACAGTCAATTACCATACACTAACACGATCATTCCCCTGAGTGTAAAAGAGAAGTGCGCATATTCAAAGGACTATCCTCTGCTTTTCAGAGTCCCTTTCCTGCTCAACACCATCTGCCAACATGGAAAAGAATAAAACACAAGGACCCAAAAGGGGTAGCTGGATTCCACTAAGCTCCTGTTCTGTTTTGGGTCTTAAGTGGTAGTGTTGTAGTCTGCAGGTTTCCAACAAGTTCAGCCAGCCAGCATGCAAGAATACACTTATTTCTACCA
This sequence comes from Anseranas semipalmata, assembly GCA_013399115.1. NCBI lineage: Eukaryota > Metazoa > Chordata > Aves > Anseriformes > Anseranatidae > Anseranas > Anseranas semipalmata. The sequence continues at coordinate 266,362 of VXAA01001572.1, read as the reverse complement.
AAAAAAAAAGAGGTATATGAACTTTAGCATCACATAGGATATAGAATAACCATTTCTAGTCAGCTTGGACAATACCTTAATCTAACACTACCTTGCCACCTCTTCATAGAAATATTTTCTGTGATCCTAGAAGAGTCGAACTAAGCTGCACTTAGCTGTCACTTTTACATCTCTCTCCCATTTTTCAGAGAAGCAGGTTGCAGTAAGTTTTGGGGACACTACAAACTGATAGTTACTTAAATCTCTATGGACGCTGTGTGCAGTCCATCAGTTTAGTTAATTTCCCTAATTTTCTGATTTTCCCAAGTGCTTCCATGACAATTCCCCCAAGGTAAAGCATACTACTCATAACTCATCATTTCATGGCCAGCAGATCTCTTCTGAGGTGAAATCTTCATAGAATCAAGTAAGTTAGATTATGTGTGTCGATTATGGATTAGACAGGCTTGTGGAAGATGTATATGAAGATGTAAATCTGAGCTGCGAGTCACTGTGAGCTTTGAGGGCAGAATACAGAGCTGTGGGAGGATGCACAGCATCCCCTTGTACCTTATGCCACATACACACCATCCTTAAACACATGCACACATGGACTTCTAGGCTGGCACAGAATATTCCGTGATGGCTTTCTCACAACTAAAAATAGTTTACTTTCACTGTGTGAAATGACAGAGTACAATGCATCTGTTTGTTTAGCATGATCCAGTCCTTGTCGCGTGCATATATGTAACAAACACGCTGGGCATGATACAGGCAATATTCTAACTCGTGTGTCTGACAAATGCACATTATTCTTCTGCCAACGAGCCTATATACACAGCTCTTGAATGTTAAAGGTGATTGAGAAAGTGAGTGCATCTGCAAGAAGGGAAACAGAAGTTTGTGAGCCCTTAGTATTAAAGGTACTAAACATTAACTAACAGTACTCCCATGGTGTCTATGTAGCTGGTTTTTATTCATACAAATATTCATACAAATATGGCATACTAGTGCCGTACAAATGGCACTAGGCTCATCCTGCTGCTGAAATCAGATTTGGGGTTTCAGTGACCTTCACAGTACAAAAATGTATTGAAGTGGGAAGGCATGCTATATTAGCTGCAGAAAGCACAGGTCCTAGATTTCAAAATATACATTTGTACACCTTTAAATATCTACACCATTCCTCCCTGGCCCTCAACCTAGCAGTCAGTAATTACAAAGTACCCCCAACACAAAGCCAAACCAGTCAAACCTCTTGCAACAAACCTATGAACAGCTGCTGCAATCTGTACCCCTTTGTTTTAGTGCAGCATCTAGGCTCTTAGCAGTGACCCTTTCTCAGCAATAACGGTGCAGAAAAAATGTCTGTGTAGCACATAGTTCTGTAACATAACTCCATGAAACTTCATAGTTTCTGTAAATTATGTGATTACTAAATGACATGAAACCCACTCTTCTCTAACTAGTGTTCTCTTCCTTTTTACTTGAAAGAAAAAAAAAAGAAAAGCCTAAATCACATGAACACAATAGTTTAAATTTGAATTACCTTCTCCTCTGAGAAGGCTGTGAGCTAACCCAATAAAGCCAACCCTGGATTTTCCAAACATGGGAAACAGTGGTGTGTTCACACTGTGAACCCTGAATTATGGAATACAGAATCCATGTGCATAATATGTATTTGTTCATATATGATTTACACAGAGGCAGAAATGGCTCAATATACGATAGGATGCCATATCACCATTTCAAACATGCCTATACTGGCCATTTTCCAAGATGGCCTTGAGGGCAAATAGCATAGTAAGACTTCTGAAATATATGTAGTTATATATAGTGGTTTTATAGATATATTTATGTACATACAGTCTTAAGTACAAAGCTACTATATTCTCTTTTGAAATCTCTGCAGTATTCATATTCTAGAGTAAAAAGTATGCAATAGAAAATCTCTAAACTTATGACACTTACATTTATCATGAAGGACCTCATAAATTACCCCCGGTTCTGTAACTAATTAGTCTGAGAACAGTGTAGTAGAGAAGCACTGATGGCAAACAGAATAGCAGATAACCAGAGAGAAATTCAGATCCATCTTCATACCTAGCTCTGTAGCATGCCTAAGGCTGTATGCATGACTACCCAACTAAACCTCTTCCTCATGGGGCAACATCTTTAATAGATGAAGAAAAAACAGTAGCAGGAATAACCTTGAATATTTAGAACAATGCTCACGTTGGCATGATCTGACAGCAATACTCACCCAGTTCAAAGAAAAATGACACAAGTTCATTCATATGAGGGGAGAGGATAAAATTTGATAAGCAGTATTAATCCATGTCTTATCATAAACAAAATTTAATACTTTCTTTTAAATTATAACACATTAAAGGTAAAGTTCATAAATGAACCGTTTCATCCATCTAAAACTCAAATAATACTGAAATGAATACAGATTTGTGTGCACCTATGGACACACGCACACACGCATGCTCTCCAATCTGTGCATGTACCATGATCAGTCAATGAACCAAGGTTCGGACACAAAGATTAAATATGCATTTCTTCGTACTCACAAAATACAGATTCATCTTTACTATACAGGCAATAAAAGAATTACACATATCTTAAGTTTTTCATGTCCTTGCTTATAAAGCGCTTGAGTGATTCAAAAGGACATTATAGAAGTACACTCTGCCACAAAAGACCTGCCTGTGAGCTGAAAAAATTCATGACAGCTAATTTTTTGTTACTACAATGAATAAAACTTCAGACACACAATTCTGGTTCAATGAAACATATCATTAATGCTTTTCACGTAAGTACAGAGTGTGTTGACAGTCATCATCTCATCTGTAGAACTATCATGAGCTGTTTGTGTCTACTGACTCATGATGTTTGCTGGCTAGATGTGGAGATGGTGCACCTGTATGGCAAGTGTCTAACTCCACTTTACGTCTAAAACTCTAAATTCATTCTTTTCTGAGACCTCTTGGAAGGCTCCTAAGTATACAAAGCGTGGTCCTCTTACAGCAGATGCAGCACTGTCTTGTTGCAAAAGCACTGTGCCTACTTAAGATGTAAAACTGGGGTGGTCAGCAGCATGACAAGGCTGCGTAACATCAGGGAGGCTGAAGAGGAGTTAGACAGCTGGCTCCAACCACTGTCTGCAGTGGACCCACAGCCCATGGCCAAACAGCCAAAAACTCTCCCCCCCAGCACACACAGAAGGGAGGGAGGCCAATAACGCAGAAGAATGGAAGCTTGCAATAGCAAGGTCCAGCAGGAGGAAGAGACTTCCCCCGAGACCTGAGGTACCCTTGAAGAACTGCTTCACCACTCTGCAGACTGAAGAGGAAGGACATGTCACACCAGAGGAGATGCTGGTGCTGACTAAGCCAGCCTGATCTGCTCCCTGTATAACAACCAGCACAACCAAGAAAGGCGACGGGTGATAGTAGTACGCGACTCTCTTCTGAGAGGTACAGAGGCACCCATTTGCCAACCTGATCCGCTCTCAAGAGAGGTGTGCTGCTTAAGAGAAGTCTGCTGCTTACTGGGGGCTCGTATTAGGGATACCGAGCAACTACTGAGCCTCATACAGCCCACTGACTATTATTTGCCGCTGTTGTTTCACGTGGGCACCAGTGATACAGCCCGGAGTAGTCTGAGGAGTATCAAGGACTACAGAGCCCTAGGAGCAGCGTTAAAGGACTCTGGAGCGCAGGTAGTTTTCTCTTCAATCATTCTGCTCAAAGGGAAGGGGATTGAAAGGACCAGTCAAATCTGGCAAATCAACAAATGGTTACAGGGCTGGTGCCATGGCCAGGGATTCAGCTACTTAGGCCATGGGACTCGCTTTGAGAAACCTGGTCTGCTGGGGCTGATGGGGTCCATCCATCTGAGGAGGGAAAGAGCATCTTCAGTTACAGGCTTGCCAAGCTGGTGAAGAAAGCTTTAAACTAAAGCTGCTGGGCATGGGGAACGCTGATGCATTGCATCAGCAATGGCTGCCCAGAGGTAGGAAAAGGAGCAGAGGTCAGCGGGAGAGCACCTGGAGAGCAGCACAAAGGAAAGCCAGCCAGTAAGTCATCTTCGTTAGGGGCCCAACTTAAATGCCTCTCCACAAATAAGAAAGGGGAACTGGAATTTTTAGCCTGGTCTCAGGGCTATGATTACATAGGCTTCAGTGAGATGTGGTGGAGCTCATGTGACTGGAGTGCTGAGATGGATGGCTACAGGCTACTCAGGAGAGATGGGCAGGGAAGGAGAGGAGGTGGGGTAGCCCTCTAGGTTAGGGAAGGTCTTGACTGCATGGAGCTTAGTTATGGTGATAAAAGGGTTGAGTGTCTCTCTGTAAGGCCAACAAGGGAGATAATGTGGTAGGAGTATGTTATAGATGACCCAACCAGGATGAAGAAGCAGACGAAATATTCTGTAAGCAGCTAGAAGTGTCACAATCGCTAATGTTCATTCTCATGGGAGACTTCAATTTCCCAGACATCTGCTGGAAACACAGTACAGAGAAGAAGGAACAAACTAGGAGATTGCTGGAGTGTGTGGAGGATAACTTGCTGACACAGGTGGTGAGGGAACCAACTAGTGAAGGTGCCCCACTTGACCTGTTGTTTGTTAACAGGGAAGGTCTTGTGGGTGGTGTGTTGGTTGGAAGCCATCTCAGGCACAGTGATCATGAGACAATAAAGTTCTCGATCCTTGGGGAAGTGAGGAGGGCAGTCAGCACAACTGCTGCTTTGGATTTCTGGAGGGCAGATTTTGGCCTATTTAGAGACTTGGTTGACAGAGTCCTTTGGGGGCAAAGGAGTCCAGGAAGGCTGGACGTTCTTCAGGAATGAAATCTTGAAGGCACAGGGTTATCTTATCAGAGAAGGAGATTAGGTTAGTCAGGCAGGACCTGCCTTTCATAAACCCATCCTGACTGGGCCTGATCACCTAGTTGTCCTGTACGTGCCGTGCAATCGCACCCAAGACAATCTGCTTGAGGACCTTCCCTGGCACTGAGGTCAGACCGACAGGCCTGTAATTCCCCAGATCCTCCTTCCACCCTTCTTGTAGATAGGCATCACATTTACTAGCCTCCACTCAACTGGGACCTCCCTGGTCAGCCAGGACTGATGGTAAATTATTGAAAGTGGCTTGGTGAGCACTTCTGCCAGCTCCTTCATTTGTGTCAGGGGAGGTTTAGATTGGATATCAGGAAGAATTTCTTCAGGGAAAGGGTGGGTAGACATTGGAACAGGCTGCGCAGGGAGGTGCTGGATTTGCCATCCCTGGAGTTATTTAAGAGACATGTGGATGTGGCGCTTAGGGACATGGTTTAGTGATGGACTTGGCAGGGTTAGGTGATGATGGTTGGACTTGATGATCTTAAGGGTCCTTTCCAACCTAAGTAATTCTATGATTCTATGTGTAGTGCAGTCACATCTGCACAAACACTGAAATGTTCACATTTATAACACAAGACCAGACATCCTCTGTGTTGAGCTATGACATACAAACATACCACAGACAAAAATATGCACACAGGATTAGAATCAGGACCCCTCAATCCCTTGAGACAGTCTTAAGTACAGACAAAACAGGAGTAACGAAGCCTGAAAAATCACACATAAAACAATTTCAGATGCAAACCTGCAAATGCCGATCGTTTTATCTAAAGCCACAGTCACCTGGAATTGTTGCATGTTATGACTTTGGCAAGAATCAAAACCCACCAACAGATCAGTTGTTCAGAAACTGCTTATCCTTTGCCGGCAGTCAAAATCTGCGCTTCACTTCCTTGGGGATCAGTATCTGGTCTGACCCAACCGCTGAATTTCTGAAGCATGGAAGAAGTCAGGAATGTCTTGAAATATCTCAAGTGTCTAAGACCATCTTCCTCATGACAATACACAAAAATGCAAGAGTCCTCAGTCCACAGAAATCAACTTTTCTGCCACTGTAATACAGATATTTTACATGGCTGAGACACTGCCGATAAACAAGACATTTTGAACTATGTGGACATTGCTTTGTTCCCAATAGCTTGTCCAAAATATAGAATAATAGTTTTGAAAAAGGTCAAAATTTACATTTGGTTTGACAGCTTCTTTGGCAAATTCAAGCTTGATGCAATTTAATGGTACACCACAGGCATGAAAACCTGAAAACTGAATAATTAACATAGAAAGCTAGACTGCTCTTTAAAAGAAGGTTTCACCGTTCAGAAATGTCTGCCATTACCTCAGCTGTAATACTATGACACACTACTTTTGCAATCAAATTGCTGTAGTATGAACATGCAACCTAGCACACCAAGTCCCCCACTTGAAAATGCTAATAATTCTCTGGGTTGTTTGTTTTGCTCAAGTTAATTTCCCACAGCCTGAAAATCCTCTTTGTCAGTCTTCCTTAAAGGAAGACCTCCCTGAACAAAGAAATACATCCAGTGTTCCCAATTTTCTCTGTGATCAGTGTGTACACAGAGGTTGATTTCTGCTCTCAAGACAGCTTTTCCTTTTGCTATAACCATCAATAACACCAGGAAAAAGTGAATGACACCATCAAGAGAATTGTTTTGTTTAGCAGTCTGCCAGAAAATCAGTGGCAGTAGTCATGTTTCTGGAATCACAAGAAGATCTGCAGATGTACATTTTAAATTTCAGTGGTGTCCAAGCTGCTATGATTTCCAATCTCTAATAATAATAATAATAATAATAATATCACAACAACTTTAAGGACAGGTTACATTTCCGAAAGAGACCAATCCTTCAGACTGCCACAGGGACATTACAAATAAAGCAGTTTAATACTAATGTCACTAAGCAAATGACAACATTGAAATAAAATGATTACCAGAGGTCTACTGCAAAAATAAAGCCACTGAAAGGCTATGGCAGAAGGACTGCCTGACAACCTGCTAAGAAGGTAGCAGATCATCTAACTTTTTCATTTTCCTTTCTACATATCTGTACCTTAGTCTTATGATCAAAGTATTATTAGATTTTTTTTTCTTCTTAAGAAGAGGACTCAATCCTTTTGGCCAATGAGCAACTCACGCAAGGAATTGCATACTTTGTTTTGTTCCTAGAAGAAATGCAAGCAGCATACAACCAAGTTACAATATCTGTAACTTCAGCCTGAGGCAAGAAAAGTGCTCCCAGCCGTTCATCAGTTAGCCTGGTCTGTCTTTCCCAGGGCGCTGGAAAAATTCCCTAGCAGAGCAGTCTATCAGCTGCATGGCTTCCCTACTTGTTCTCCTCTCCATTCTTTATCACCCGTGATATCAATAACAAGCTGAGCTCTCTTTGGTTCATTTCTCTCACCAAAACTTTCAGCATAAGAAAATGAGCCCTTAGGTTTCGGATTTGTTTCTTGAAAGTAAGCTCAGCATAACTGGAAGAAGAAAAACATCAAAGGAGGCATCACAACTCCTAGAAAAAAATGTCAGCTAACAGAGTCAAGGAGAGGACTGTACTTTTATTCCTCATATGGTGCATATGTCAGTGTGGGAAAGAGGAAAAAACAGATTACAAAAAAAAAAAACAAATTTGAAGACAACAGAGAAAATCCATTCCTTCCGCAGATGGAGGCCCTCACCATACAGTCATTTACCATAGTTTAATATCACCAAATATTTGACACTAGCTGCATCAATACAATGCTACTGATTGCACAATTCTAAGACAATCCCCATCCTTCCCCAAAACGAAAATATAAGCTGAAGCAATGCCGTATTTGGGGAACCAAAACACCTTCAAACTTTGTTTTTTTCATTTGTCACCATGTCACATCCCCTAAAATCTCTTCCTGCTCTTTTTCCATCTAGCTACTTCTACTAGCTACAAGTTCCTTTGCAACAAGACAAATTACATCTCCCTAGCCTTCCCCAAAATAGGATATAAAGCACTCTGGGCTTTGCTACCCTAAACTCAGCAATGACCACAACAAACTCAACTGAGACAGCACAGAAATTTTCTATCTTAGTGCCTACCTCTGTAATTATCCAAATGGATGCATGGAAGTTCAAAAAGGAATTATCCAAAAAATTGCTTCACAGGTTAAGGCTAGAAACTACAGTGCTTGTGATTTGTACTAGAACATTATGAAAAATCCTTTTGTTTTCTGCATCATAACCGCAAGAAATACTTGATCTTTGCAAGCCTGAAAAGAAATACTTGATCTACCCTCACTCTCAAAGACTATGTAAGAAATGTAGTCACTATTACCAAACTCAGAACAGAATCACCCTGCATGCTTACACTGACCTTCTGCCATTTTATGCATTTATGTTTTCACATTTCTTATACAGTTTCTAATCCACGGCTTCATTTTGCCTTTCAATCAAAATTCCTTGTACAGAAGACTTACCAAAAGGGTGCTTTAACATCGCGATTACATGTCAGCTGTTTGTTCTTTTCATATTATACATATATATATATATATATACATACATATGTCCAAAATTCCAAAAAATTACAAGTCTTCAGAAAACGCTCAGCAATCACTTACTACTGCTGGTGTAAGAATCTTCGGATTTACTTCACACTTGCAAATCATTTGCTTACTATTAAATCAGACCAAAGAAGAACTGAACAGTTCATAACAAATTAAACTGTAATAGCTACTGCTGTTTACTAAGGTAAATCTTTATTAAGGTAATTCTATCAACTGGCTGACGGGCAGGGCTCAAATGGTTGTGGTAAATGGGGCCACATCAGGCTGGCGGATGGTCACTAGTGGGGTCCCTCAAGGCTCCATTTTAGGGCCAGTCCTCTTCAATGTTTTTATAAACGACTTGGATGTTGGACTAGAAGGAGTTTTGAGCAAATTTGCCGATGACACCAAACTGGGAGGAGTTGTAGACTCGGCTGAGGGTGGAAAGGCCTTGCAGAGAGATCTGGACAGATTGGAGAGCTGGGCAATCACCAACCGCATGAAGTTTAATAAGAGCAAGTGCCGCGTCCTGCACCTGGGACGGGGCAACCCTGGCTATACGTACAGACTGGGCAATGAGACGCTGGAGAGCAGCCCCGCAGAGAGGGATCTGGGGGTTGTGGTTGACAGCAAGTTGAATATGAGCCAGCAGTGTGCCCTGGCAGCCAGGAGGGCCAACCGTATCCTGGGGTGCATCAAGCACGGCATTGCTAGCCGGTCGAGGGAAGTGATTGTCCCGCTCTACTCTGCGCTGGTGCGGCCTCACCTTGAGTACTGTGTGCAGTTCTGGGCACCACAGTACAAAAAGGATGTAAAACTGCTGGAGAGTGTCCAGAGGAGGGCGACGAAGATGGTGAAGGGCCTAGAGGGGAAGACGTATGAGGAGCGGCTGAGGTCACTTGGCCTGTTCAGCCTGGAGAAGAGGAGGCTGAGGGGAGACCTCATCGCAGTCTACAACTTCCTCACGAGGGGGAGTGGAGGGCCAGGCGCCGATCTATTCTCCTTAATCACCAGTGATAGAACCTGCGGCAATGGTGTCAAGCTGAGGCAGGGGAGGTTTAGGTTGGACATTAGGAAGAGGTTCTTCACCGAGAGGGTGGTTGCACACTGGAACAGGCTCCCCAGTGAAGTAGTCACTGCACCAAGCCTGTCTGAATTTAAGAGGCGTTTGGACTGTGCACTTAGTCACATGGTCTAAAAGTTTGGGTAGACCTGTGCAGTGCCAGGAGTTGGACTCGATGATCCTTATGGGTCCCTTCCAACTCGGGATATTCTGTGATTCTGTGATTCTAAGGTTTCATAAACAGCCAGGATATTCTCTTTTTTTCCTATATATGTTTTTACTGTATAAGGAGGAGATACTTATTTTTTGGATTAATTCTGTAAGTGATTTATTTATAACACTAGCTCAAGGAATATATAAACAGATTTTGTTCAATTAGACATAGCAGTAATTACATTGCTAAGGAATTAAAAAGATCAGATTGACAATGGCAACCACAGATAATCACTCAAAAAAGAAGTATTTCATTGTCACATGCAATGACATAAAACAACCATTCACCAGCAATTATTTGTCTAGTCCCTTTTTGTTAACATCACATTAAACATTGCAGGGCAGTTTATTTCTCCCTTCTTGCTAAAGCACAAAGTGAAAAGATAAACACAAAATCTCTAAACCTTGGTTCCCATGCTACATGGAAACCAACAGATAGCATAACAGCAAAAAGAAATTCAATAGGCAGGGAAGAGGAAAGAGAATGACACTGAAATTGGTTCTTCCTCATCCCACATCTTGCATGAGGGGTGAGAGATGATGGCACACCTGCCAAACAATATCGTGAAAGGAAGCTTAAGAGTGTCAGAAACAGCAGTGTCTCTGACTGTGCATTAAGGTCCCAATATAAGCTAGAAAAAAATACTGAGTAACAGTTAAAAGAGCTGTCAATCTTCAAGACTATAGGGTTCTTCAAAACATGGCATAGATTAAATTCTTTGTGCATCCGAAGTGCACATGGCTGCATTGCTTTATCTGTGTCTGTGCAACTGTGTGTGTAAGAGGCTCATCCATTTCTGTGACAAAGAAGAATCCTACACAGCAGGAGCTGCAACAAGGTGGAATTGAGAGTGGCTCATGAAATGTAGTGGATAACACATCACAGAAGCAAGGCAAGCAAACTTACTGTGATTGTCATATATGGACTGTCTGGAACCCACTCAGCCCATACAAGTATTCCTTCCGTTCCCTTTTTCCACTGTCCAGGCACAGACTCAGTATGAAGATATTTGGTGTGGGACACCTTAGGACAAATGACAGTGCTCTAAGCGCATCCTGCACAAAAAGCCTCACCTTTGCTAATGAAGAATGAGGTTTAAGGAGGAAAGGAGGGCAGTCAGCAAGCAAACTGAAGCATAATCAGACATTCACATTAAACAGTGAATTCATGCAAGAGAAAAGTTTGAAAAGATGCACCGTTCCCCAGCTTCAGCCCATGTTATGACCATCAGGAAGGTGTTGTCAGATGGGAGAAGCAGGCAGTCTTGAACTGTGAGGACAAAACTCTTCAATGTGCCGATGTTCCCCAAGAAATAGATGGAACCTTGCAGAATCCTGCTCGCCCTGGTGATTCTTCTTGGGTTATTTTACATCCATAGATGGGAGGGCAGGGGTAAAAGCTCTCTCGGTGCTCTACATTTCATTCAGAAACTGCACCGTGTCATCCTTCAGTGATCATATACCCTTAAAACAATCATTCTCACTAGACTGCATGAGCAAAAAGGATTGGTCACCAGAGACCAAGACATCACAGGGCTCCATTTTGTAGTCACAGACGCTGCCATCCATCTAATGCCCTCAACTACAAAGAAGCTACAAGAAATTTTGCTCTTCAAAAGATATGCCTACCTGTAACCCAAGACAGAGCCACGCAAGAGCTTGGAGAATCTGTGCAGTAAATATGGGCAGGAAAATTTGCTAGGTGGCATGGGAGGAACATTTCTTCTCCTATTCCACAACGAGCTGGAGTGGCAAAAGCAGAGGGCTAATAGTGCCAGAAGTACCACAACTAAAAGTCAGCCTTAACAAGCCTGCACCATAAATACGACACCTGAAAAGATTGGGCCATAACCCTCCTAAGGGTTGATGAACAGTTCAAAGGGGAGATCAAAGCACTCCGTTTCTCTGCCATCCACATTTCCACAGACACTATTTCCTAAGCAAATCAGCAGCAGCTCGATTCCTCCAAGTGGGGATGTGAGTGCTTACATCTACAAGTAGTCCTTAATCCAAAGACAGAGCTGCTGGTGCTGCTAATTATGTATGGTTTGGGCTGAGAACTCTGTGCTAAAGCTGTGAGAGTACAGACGGACTGGGAACAGGTGTAATTCTTCAGGGGGTAAAACATCACAAAAGGATGCACAACAGAATTTGAAGGTAAAACAAAACCAACTCCAAAGCAAGATACCCTAGCTATTTAAGGCAACAAATATAAGCAGCCGCATGCTGTTTGCAGCTTGTTAGTTTATACGGTTTTAATTCCAATCCCTTCTCTTCTCAAATGTTTTAGCCATACGTGCCACATCAGCAGGATTGGTCTGCCTGCTGCTAATCATGTATGGTCTCATTACCATTCTGAAGAATGGAACAGTTTTACTGCAAGTGATCCTTTGTTCAGCATTGCAGTGCAGATCACCGATAGAGACCTTTTGTCATTTAAATAGAAAGACGAAACTGAATCTGAAAAAAAACAGATTAAAAGTAGGTAAATGTGGAATAATTCCAGAACAGAATCGAATGGGTTTTGCTATTTTGGTAAGACATGACAGGGAGATGAAACAGAGGACCATAAATGGGGCCTTGTTCCATGCAGTGGGCTCCAACTAATTGTAGTCACGCACTTTCTAGAAACAAGTCTTTGATTCTGAAAATTCCATTAAGAGACAAAAAGGCAAATTAAAATTTCCATGCTTAAAGTAGTCCAGTGACACTTATCCCCCAACCCTCTTGTCCAGAACCTTCTTCTCTACTGCTTTTCATCAATGCCTTCCTCAGCAGAAGAAAATTTCTACTTAATCAGGTTAACAGTGTTCTTCAGGATTTTCACAAATCTCCCCAAAGAAATAGAGCTGATAATGTTTGGACAGCCCAGACTATGAGTCTCTTGCAACATAAGTCTCTACTACTCAACCCACAGACACAGAAAAAAGTAAACTTTCAGAAAAAAAAAAAAACGGTTCAGGAAGGAAACCTCTCCTTAAATACAGTTAAAAGCATATCAAAAAGATAACACACTCTTTTCAGCCTGTTACTTGCAACATCCTGATTCAAATTAGTTCTTAGTAGCCCTGGGAAGTAACCTCAGATGAGGTCATGGAGTTAAAAATTTCCCCAAATGCAGTACATGGGGGGGAAGAGGGAATCAACATGCTCTCTAGCCTTGTGAAAAGAAAGTAATGGAAAGAATTTGCACAGCACGTCAGACAGGAAAGCCAGTTATGCAGAATAACTACCAGGCTGAAGAACACCTTGCACAAAAAGGGTGTTTCTTCTAACAATTTGTATCCAGCAAGAAAAGACACCATTCCTCTCTTCATACACACAAATAGGCAAGAGCAAAGAGGAAGAAAATTATCTATGACCATGGGAAACGAGACAATTGGGCATAGGTTTAAACTGCAGAAGAGTTAGAAAGTTTTTCTTAAGGTTTAGCCTAACATTCAAGCTGTAAAGCCCTGGAAAAGATTACCCAAGGAAGCACTGACATCTCCATCCCTGGAGGTTTCTGAGAATACGATAGGCAAACTTCTGACAGAAATGCATGTGCTCTGGCTAGCCTGGCTGTTTAGCAGGGTGACAGAACAGCTTACCTCTAGCTAACAATAGCATACACATACTGATTTTACTTCTTCCTTGCTCAAACACTGAGGGGGTTGGACCAGGTGACCTCCACAGGTCCCTTCCAACCTCAACCACTCTGTGATTCTGTACGAAGGGAAACTGTATATGAAAAGCTAAATGATCAGAAATACCAAATACCAACATACCAAATAATCTGTTACATTAGCACTAGGATGAACTTGCTTCTATTCTATCTGATGTTCTTCATTCAACATCTACTTTTGTCTTTACGATCAAAGGCACGCCATCCTTGCTTTCAGCAAAGGCAGCTCAAGATAAAATATTTGTCAGTATAGCACTGCTTTAGTCAGTTACTGTTATGATTACCTTTAATTAAGAAAATCATTAATAAGTTTGAGATATGCAAGGGGAGTTTATCTAGAAGATAATACTTCGGATTTTAGCTAGCCTTACTGTCTATGCAACGTGAAGCTCAAAGAGTCAGTGAGCAAGCAAAGAAAGTGTTCTAAATCACCAGATTGATTGTTCTGTGTACCCTCTCTCCTCTGGTGCCTCTGGGTTGGGTTGTTTGTTTGTTTGTTTTGATGTAGGCATTTTTTTCAGTTGGCAACCTCTTTCAATAGTAGCAATTCATAATTTTAAGGAGAAACTACTGTGTAAGAGATGCTGCTTTAGATGCTCTTTTCCCATTAGGCTCCAAATGCCTTTAGTATGTTTTTTGAGATATGCATAATTCCCAGGAGATGCATAATTCCCTGTATTTTCCAACCTCTGTAAGAACAAAAGAGGGAAAAACAGAAAGGTGTGCATGAACACGCAACCTCTGAATAAACAGCTCTGCTGCTACAGCATGCCCTATATGCCAGTATTCCCAAGTACAAGAGTAGCTTGTGCACTTCAACAGAAGCCTGACTATCAAAAAAATAAAATGGCAAAATGTGGAAAAATTCAAGCCCAGAAGTGATAAGAGCCGGTATAAGCTTAATCAGCTACATTTTTATCAGCTGTGTCAATATGAACCTCTTGGTTGCCATGAGAAAACATGCTTTATCATGTGTGCTTTAGGAAGAATTAAGGAAAAAGTGGTACAAACATACAGCAATCTGATGTCAGATTACAGCCACCAGTTGCACTGCAGTTATCACAGAACCTATAAGCAGACTTTAAAAGGCAGATATAAGCATACACGGCTGGCTGAAAAACCCAAATGTCTGATTTTTAATTCAGAAGAGTGATGGTCAAATAGTGACTCAAGGACAGATCCCAACAGCAAAGTGATTTTAACCTGCTCATCAACTGGCAAGTTGGTAGGGACATGTGCATGGGACAAACCAAGGCTAGAAACATTTACCAGGTTAAGTGAAGTGATGTACAAATAGGGTTGGTATGGCCTCACTGAAGCATAGCTAGAAGTAAAAATCCCTCCCCCTTCTCTTTCAGCTTAAAAAAGTTGGTCCCTGTTGTGTTTACAGAATGAGAAAACCTCATCACTACATTTGGTTTTCAGTATAGTCTGTTTCTCAGCAGAGCTATCTCTCCTCTCCACTCCAGACGCAATTCAGGACTTAAATGTGGCTGTTCTCTTGTTTCTGAGAAAAAGACCTCTCTCCAATTAATCATTCCATCCAGCCACCCACACAAAAGTCCCTAAATGTCAAGATACTTCACACACACACAAAAAAAAAGGGACCAGACACATTAAATACATAGTTAATAAGTCATGATTAAACATCAGCTTTAACGATGAGCAAAAATAAACTGTAAAAAGCTGTTCTGCATGACACATGCACAACCTTTTACCCATCAAGAGGCCAGGGAACTGAACAACACAATGCAATTATTTAACTTTTCAGAGGCTGCATGGACAGCACAAAATCCTCGCGTCCAAGGGAAGCTGTACTGCTTCGTAACAGGAACACTTCCCTGGGACAACGCAAGGCTCTCATCTGTGCCACAGAAAGGCAGATGTATGCATTCGCAGAGGAGGCATAGCCTGTACATCCACCCTTTCCAGACAGACCCTCTGGCTTGCTTACCTGTTTAGGGTCAACAGTGGCAGCGGGGGACTCCAACTCTATTGTTACAGGACCATCGTTCTGGATGTGTACCTGCATATAGGCGCCAAACTTGCCATCTGAAAAGGGAAGAGACAGAAGTGCTGGAAGGATAACACGTACCAAAATCTTTCCCAAATGTGCTTCTTAAATAAATAATAAATAATTCAATAAAGGACAGCCAACTAACAAACTGCAGAAAGCTACTAAGAAAAAACAGTCTACATGCACTCAGCTTTGTGCTCTGATATTCAGAGACAATAAATACACAGCTAAGTACAGAGATGTCCACAAAACAGAACAAGTCTACAGATAATCATGGTGCTCACAGTTCAGGTTAGGCAGGATAGTTCTCACAGGCAGGAGACAAAATTGTTAAAGATGTAACAGCTAAGTCTAGGGATCCAGTCCAGCTGATCAGCTGATGTTTTGAAGAAATCTTATATATGGGTAAAGGATTAAAAAAAAAAAAAAAGTCTATTCTGAAGCACTTGACATTGACTACTCTAGAACGGGGGACATTGCTTTGCAGGACAATCCCAATCTAAGTAATCCCAAGTAATTCCCATGTTCCTGTCTGTAACCTAGGAGATTCTTCATCAGAGTTTGGTAAAAAACGGGGATATCCCAGACACCAGAAAGGTCCTGTAAGTCTGACAGAAGTCTGGTATTTGCTTAAAAGTAAAATGAAAGAAGGTATGTTTGGGCCTGTCCAATACATATGGGCCACATCCAAACAGATCTACTGCCCAACTGCTTTTCCAAAGGCTGCATGCCACAAGATACCATGTGAGCTAGACACAAGCTCTGGCAAAGCCAAGCACTATAGCACCACACAAGAGACTGCTGGCAATAGTCCAGCAGCCAAGGAAGAGGTTTCTGGACTGCCCACTGGAGTCAGTGCAACAAAAAAAAAATCAATGGGAAGGGGAGAAAAGCATGATTTGAGGAAGTACTTCTATAAAAAGCAATGTGATTTACTGAACAAAGAGCTGCAAAATTTAACTAGCTGTAAAATTATGTGCTGCGCTCCTCAGACATCTTCTGTGCCACAAAGGAGGCAGCAGAAGAGAACGTGTGCCCAGTGTACCAGCTTGCTGTTCCTACACAGGCTCCTTTGATCAAAGGGACCTTCTTCAATGTTTCACGTGGCCTGAGAGCTGTTACAGGTGTGGAACCCAGAAACCTAACAGAGGCATGGCTGCCCCAGCCGCATGCCCACAGGTCCGACCAGCAGCAAGGCTGACAGCGTGCGTTCCCAGTAGGCACACACAAACACATGTATGCAACACACACACACTCACTCTTAAATATACACACAGCCAGCTGCACTTATTAACAGATACAATCAGCACTCACGCAAACACCAACAGCACCTGCAGCCTGGCCCCCTCTCTGGCTGATTAGTGTGAAGGTCCATTAGTGGGAAAGACGTACATACAAACAAGGCAGATCCCTCTAGTAGCCGGACTTAGACACTCAGACTGCCCAGTCTCCCCAGCTGCTGTCACCTACACACATGCCAGGACTCTGATGGTCCATCCAGTAGCCAACAGCCCCAGGTCTGACCCTCACAGACCCCGCAGTCCTGCTGGGTATTTGCTCACTCGCACACCC
Source organism: Anseranas semipalmata (assembly GCA_013399115.1). Lineage (NCBI taxonomy): Eukaryota > Metazoa > Chordata > Aves > Anseriformes > Anseranatidae > Anseranas > Anseranas semipalmata. Next base: position 249,418 of record VXAA01001572.1, on the reverse strand, counting down.
TCCCTCACTCTAGCTGCTGCACCACGGATGGGCCTCTGACTCGTGGTCCCACTCCAGCTGCTGCACTCAGACCGCCATTCACACACATGCACACAAAATAGTCAGCTCCTCACCCAGGAAAATAGTTAGGAATGGACTTTAATAGTTCCTCACCCAGGAAAATACTTAGAAATGGATTTTAATAGGAAGATAAGACAAACTGGGCTGATGAGGTGCATGGCACGGTCACGCAGCATACTGAACAGCCACTGCTTACACATGACTGACCCTTTTAATGCCCTTATCCCTCTATCTTCCCACACTTGTTCCTCCCCAAATCACCTAGACCCACCCGTTCTATGCCTTTGGCTCCTCACCTAAATATCCCACAATAAGTCTTGTGCAGCCCTGAAATACTCTCCCCCTGCATGTGTCCTGTATCCCCAGGCAGCACGGAGGCTGAAGGTCCCTCCTGACAGCCATAGGAAGAGCCAGGACAGGGTGTCCCCTCCTCTGAGCCCAAAACTTGGGCTCCCCTGCCTGCCTCTGTGCTCCCTGTGTGTGTGCAGACCGGCTTTTTAATCACATAATCTAATGAGCTACAATAGCAGGAGTGAAAACATCTTCCCATCTGAAAACCACACTGTAGGGTCAGTATGCTCTGGGAGGGAGGGGACAACCGAGGCTACGGTGACATCAGAGGTATTGGCACATCAACAGTTACTGATTTTAAAAGGCGTAGCTGATTTAAAGTTGATTTACTATTCTGGTAAATAGAGATACTATGAATCTGTCATTACTTCAGGGAAGGATCAATGTATTTTGAGTGCTAGATAACAGTGTTAGCTACCAAAATGTTTAAGAGTCTCTACAGAACAAACACCAACTACAGAGCAGGAAACTCACAGAATTGGTTCCTGCACAGAAGCAGTTTCTCCACCTGACAAGCACAATAAAACAAGACTCTACTCCTTCATATGAGAAGGGAAGGATCTACGGACATGTTTAGGAAGCTGTTATATTGCTTCTTCAGGAAGATACAAGCAGGCCTTACATAAGTCTCTGCTCATAGAAGGATTGTTGTTATATTTACAGTGCATACAGAAAGAGATAGACCTATATGCTGATCACATAAACCAGTCAAAACTATTGCATCTTTCTTTAACAAAATAATAAACTTAAACCGTTTTAATACCATCTTAAACTGCATTAGTAGGAGTGCTACTTTTCAAATAGCTCTCTGTATCATCTCTGTATCATCCCTCTCCTGTACTTTACTCACGAAAAAGGATAGCCTTTCACACCTTCCATGCATGTTTGGACCTAAAACAAACAAACGGAAAAAAAAAACTTCACAGGCACCTTTCTTCAAGGCTGAGAAAGTGGTAAATAAGCCCCCAAGTTTACCAGAACACTCACAGCACTCCCAGGTCACAAGCACTTTCTGCCTTAATTGTTTCTGCATCAGAACTGCATTCAAGGGACATCTTTATAATAGCTCTCTCCCATTCTCCTCATGCTTAAACTTCCAGTCTTTTGACCCAAGGAGAATTCACCTCAGGTCAAGGTGAATCACTGCTCAGAAAGTTTAAGATTAAGAGCTAATGGAAAGAGTACTTAAAAATAGAAATACTTGTTAATGCTGCCCTCCTTTATGGCCTCTCTCTCTTCCAGATCTTCCTCTCAAAGGCAGGAACAGTCTCAGTGCCTTGCAACCACCACACTATGAAAGGCAGTGAAGGCTTCAGTCGCAGCAATCTCATTCTCTTAAATAATTTAAAAAGCCAGCTGAGGGAGAATTTCTTCACATATTCCAAAATCCCTCTATTGGTCTTAATCCAAAATGTCTTGTGGAGCACCACTCACCCTCATCTTCAAGCTTTCGAACATATTGCAAAGGTGATGTTGTTCCTAGAAGCAGCTGCCACCCCTCCTTACCACAAATTGATGTGTCCTGTGGTTTCAGGAACTACAGTCCCTGCGCACTATGTGCTTTCCTTGTAGGATACTTCTGGATTTTTCAGCTGGCAGCTCCTTTATACAACAAAACTAAAGCGTTCTGGTGGTCCCCCAGTTATCATAGCTCTTTTCAGGATGAAAAACACTGTAACACGGTTTTTTTTTCTCTGCAGCTTGGGGGTCTGGTCTTGCCTGAAAGAACCAGAGAAAGCTAAAACCTAATTTCACAGCTTCTTACATCAACACCCAATTCTTCATTAGAAAGAGATGCTTCTTCAGCAGTATCTCCCCCAGTGCTGGCTGCTGGTGTCAAAAATATGCTTCTACCTTCTTTCCCTCATCCCACCGTCGGCAGTAGTTTCACTATAAGGCACTTCACATAGGCTTTCTGAGAGGGCATTTTTCATTTGTGTGTTATGGTTTCCTGAAGGGGTAAGTTGAGACACAAGCCTGACTTCCCTTAGAACAGACCAACACCTGTGGTAATACTCCATTTTGCATTCACCTAAGAGCACAGCGGTGGAGCACAGCAGCTCTGTGATGCTCAGGCAGACGGGCTGCAAAGGAGCTGATTGTTCTGCCATTCAATGCAAATTCTGAAACTCTGATGCGGACAAATCCCTCTTCTGCACAGGACTGCAAAGAAACTGAGGATTTGATCTCTTCCATCTCTCTGTCCCAAGGCAAAGTGAAGTCTATCTGGACTGATTTCATTTTTCAGTCAGAAGAAAAAGAGCAGAAAGAATCCACCCTTCATAGCATGTCACTTCTTATCCTGGCAACTTTGGGTAAATGTATCACATGACACTGTAATGTCCATGGGAAACACTAGCAATTTACCCTGAATACTATTTCTTTTCCTGATTTTTATACTACAATGTTCTTCAAAGCAGTAATTAATTTTAAGACTTCTTGACTGATTAAGTCATCTCCTTGCAACCTCCTCTGCAATAAAATAGGATCATATAAGTGACAAGTCACCCATCTCTTCAAATTCCTTTGCCCTTAGAATCTGGCACACGTGCCTTCTTCAGAGGCAGAGAGGATTTTTATCATCTAAGCTGAGACAGGCAAGCCAGATCTACGATGTAAAGACTTGAAAATGAAATATAACATACTTTCAGAATATTTTTGGATATATCTCAAGCCTCATGACCTAGAAATTTCACACTGATTTTATTCAGAAGTTACTTCTAAGCTTGTCTATTTGGAAAGTTATTGCTAATTAACCTCATGTGGGTACTCTTGCTCCAGATAAGAGCACTTTATTCCAAAGTGACAGCACTCACAAAGGGAATTAATCTGACAGAATAATTCTGCTTTCATCCTGCACTAAACCTTAATCTGAACTAAACTCCTCGTTGCGGAAAAGTCCTCTCACATTTACTCAGATATTGCTATTAAGGGAGTGAGATGTTTCACACACTTTCCCATGCTAATCTTCACTGCCTCAAAAGACTAATCCACTTTCAAGGCAGAGTGAAGGCCTGACCCACAAGGAGAAGCCTGGGGTAGGCCTAGTTTTCAGATACTAGCTTGCGCAACAAATTCCTCAGACCTGCATTCACCAGCTCTGTTCCTCGGAGTGGAGTGAGGTGTTTAACAATGAAATTCACAACAAGAAAGTACTGAAGCAAGGCTAGCAATGATTTCTGATGCACCCTTCTCTCTTTCCCAGACATGCGTGTCCATCTGCAGTTTTAAAGCATCTGTGTGAAACCAGGAACCATGGCTCTGAGCCTTCGCCAAGATATTGTTTGTCAAATGTTCCCCTGCTCTGGGTGTGAAAGAATAATTAGCACTTCTCTTTGGGGACCACTTATCACTCTGAGCTCCCAGTTGGCAAGCTCCAGATAAACCAGAAGCCAGATGGAGGAGCTGCCTGCCCCAGCACCTCTGACAGTGGCACATTTAGTACCTGAACTTCTGGCGGCCAAATTAGTCTACTGAAACAACATAGGGACTAGAAAACACAAGGCTCTTAAGCAATATGACAATACATTTATGGATCTGTCTTTGACTCAGGTACACAAATACTCTTTTAAATAATGAAATGATTCTTCTAAAATGCATTAAGCATATTTGCAAGATCAAAAGGAAAGACACCTACACTAATCCAGAGAATCAAACTCTAATCTCCCAGGGACTACAATTGCATGTGTGTGTAAGTGTATGCGTGGGGGAAACACCTGAGTACACATTTTGAAGAGAGCAGGCACAGCCTCATGCTGATAAATTAAGCCTATTTAAATAGCCCATCAGCTCATTCATCAGCACTCCTTCCCAGGGCCCTCCCATTACCCTTTGTAACCTACTAGCACACAGGATAGACCCCAGCAAGGCAGGCTCTGTTTTCGTTAGGACTTTTTCAGGGCAGAATTCAGTATGTTTGCATGCCACACTAAATCACAGCCCAGGTATTACAATTTCACGAAGTTATATTTACTCTCAAGCAGTCCTGCCCACATGTGGCCAGACAGTGTGTAAAGGTTCTGCCTTTAAACCACCTCAGCTCAGGGAAATTGTAAACTCTGCTGATTCAACCACATGGCTTAGCCTGCTATCCATGAAACTGCCAAGCTTCAGAAGCTTTGCACACACAAAAATAAATAAATAAAAACCAAGCAAGCAAACAAAAAACACTGGCAAAGCAATTGGCACAACAGAAACTTCGATCATAAGAGACTTAACATAAGGGGCTTGAACAAAGCCCAGTGCAGACTGGAACCACTCAGAAATAAAGCAAAATGATAAATTAACAGGTGGTTCCAGTGCTGAAAGCAGTTTCAAATGCATGTGTTATCTGACACAATAGCACAGGCAGCCACTCTTGGGTTTCTAATCTATGTTTTCAGCATGAAAAAAAGAGCAGACGTGAAAGCTGTGTTTGAAGAAAACATTGGCACTCAAGTGTCAAAATATGTGCACTCAACAGCAGTGGCTATTCATCTCAGGTGTACAACTTACTCACTAAAAAGAGAAGGTTAAAAAGTTGCTGTCGAAACACAAAATGCTTGAGAGTATTTCAGAAACTGCGTATTTTCCAAATCCCAAGCATAAAGATATAGATACATACAGATGTATTATTTTTTATGGACCTCGTTTAAGTGAAAGAAGCAAGCCCACACATGCTTTTACTTTACCTGGACATAAAGGTCCAACTCGATCAAACATTACTAGAGCAAATTTTATTCCCATTGACTTCCCAGGAAGTTCTGTTATCAGTTTCAGAGGCACAGAAATGGGTCCTAACTTAGTCATTACTCAATAAAGATAAAAATTCAAAAAGCACATGCTCCGAATTCATTAGACCAGGAGTTTTATGTTACAGACCGAAAGGGATGCACAAAAGGGGTATGAGAAGTGCATTCCTTATCACCAGCAAAGGTTGATTGGAAGAATGTATCAAGCTATCAGAAAGTTGACACAAGACAAGCATTTTATGCATGTGTTTCACTGTGCCTCCTTGGAAAACACTTCATGATAAAGGTTCCGAGGATAATTACCTTTCATCTACAGTCAACACAGAGATTAACCTCTAAACCTTTCCCCAGCTAGTTTTCTGCTTTTTCTCCCCTTTTTCCTCATAAGGAAAGTAAGGTTGATCATTATCATGATCTCAATTTTTCCACTTCAGCCTGTTAAGAGCCCCCATTAAAAAAAAAAAAAAAAAGTTTCTTCTAGACTCTTGTCTTCTAGACAACTATATCAAAAATTCAAGTCTAAATCTGCAAACGGCCAGAAAGCAAACAGAAAAGATTAAGGGCGGATAGAGCACAAATGCAAAGGGAAGACAGGCATTTTCTGGTAAAGAGAAAACTGTTGCATAAATGGTATAGGGTTGAGTAAAGATAGTCTAAATCAAATGCTGTTTTCAAGTAGCGCATTACACCTCCCACTGTCATCATTATCACTTACCAGAATGTAAAAATAAAGTGACAGATTGAGATACACTGGTAACGCCTTTGAGCCTGACTAACCACCTAAGCCTCAGAAGACACACTTGTCACGGGTTAGTGTAGCACAAGGACATCCAGCCTTTGAGCAAGCCTGACCCCAGAGCTCACTCTCATGGCTACAGCCTCTCTGGGTAATGTGGTCAGTCATTGCTCACTTGTACATCTGATGACAACACAAGCACATCTAAACATCAAACTCTTCCAGAGGAATACCAGGAAATGGCTTGGATAGAGGAAGGCTGAACAGACCACCCTGCCAGGTTGCTTGTGAAAATACCGTAACATCCCCTCATCTATTGCTGCATAGAGCCCCTTTGCAACACAGACACTCACAGAAGAAAGTAACGATCACAGAAGAGCACATACAAACAAGGTCCACTGGTCACATCAAGGACCTTACCAACCTTTCACCCTTACCTTTAATAAGCTCTGGTTTGTAGGCTTTTCTTAGCTGCTCTAGGAAGTTGTTATAAAAACACTCCGCCTGCTCTGTGGGCATTGCCATGTGGTAGTCGGGTTTGTTTCCTTTCAGGATGCACTGGAGGGTAAATTGGCTCACACACAACACTTCATACTGTTTATCCATCACACTTTTGGACCAGTGCTTCCCACTTTCATCTTCAAACACTCGCAAGTTTAAGATCTTTCGAACCCTAGGAGGAGAAAAATATTTCTAAAGTTTCTAAATTGTCCCATGCGGGATCAACAGGTACAAGTAATACCTACCAAACAGGAAGAGATAAAAGGGATGGCAGATGCACATTCATTCTGCCTCCACGTAACAGATCCCCTTGTCCCTTCCTCCCTAAACCACAGAAATATCCTCACATTAGGCAGAGCCATAACCAAGAAAGCCCTTACACACATACATAATATTATCAGACCATTAATTACCATCTTCCATCTTTTTATAGAGAACATGATCAGGACAAAACAACTGCACTTCACAGGGTGACATGAAGATAGTATAATAAGTAAGAAAGCTTACTCTTTACTATCTGATTTTACATGTCACAATGTTATTTAACATGTGTATAGCTTTGGCGGTTTTAATCCTCCTACTGTACTGGGAAATCATCCTCATTATAAAACGAGATAATCCTAAACTATGGTTGTTTCCAAACATGATTCACATATACTCCTCCAGCTTTGTCTCCCCACAGCATGTTTCCCGAGATCCCACAAGCCATACAAGGACAGCACTTTTCCATCAGGACCAAGAAGAAAGCAGGGAACAGTGCAGAAACAGAGGTGGCAGCAAAGTGGTGACTGGGACTTGTCATTTGGATTTGTATTAGGGTTGATTTTTGGATGTGGGGGCCGGAAATGACTAGCTCGAATACTCAAGAGAGGACAAGGACAAGTGGACTTTCACAAATGAATCCTAAAAAGCAGCAGGTAGACTTGCAACACAATCTGTGGTTGGACTTTGACTGATAACAAGAGTGCACGCATGCCACTCTCCAGTCTTTAGTTTCTTCTTTTAGCTTCTCCACACCTGCAGCATCTACCAACAGTGAGCACACTGAGTGCAAAGCATTTCAATTGCAGCCATCAGCCAGACATTTTACCTGCACGAGAGGTGAGGCAGTTAGCATAAAATAAAGCTGAGACTTTACTATGGGCCAGCTTCAGGCTTTGCCACCACGAAGGCACAGTCACAAAAAATATCCTTGCTAATTTGTGGATGTCAAACACAAACAGGAATGGCGTCTGAATCAAAGTGGATGGTTAAAAGCTTTGAAAGGCCTGGCACATAGGTTTAAATCATCATCACTGCGGTGTTTTAATGAAAAAGATGTTTCTTGTTTCATTTACAGGATTACTAAAGTTTCCTTTAATAGCACTTGAAGAGCCTGGCTAAGCTGATTTCTTGTTATTCATTTTTTTTTCAGATGCCAGCTTCCTGCCTTTTCTGTGTCAGCCATCCAAACATCCTGGAGTCGACAGCACAGTCATTGGTGATCACCCACTTGCGATATTCTGAAGCATCTTTCATTCACCAAGGTAGGAATGAGAAAAAATGATAGAGTAAATGCCACACACTGAAGAGGCAAACAGTAAGACAAGCCACTGGAGCATGTCTTGATAAAAGTGTCTTCAGCTTTGCTGCCATTTTCTATGAGTTTCACAAGTGAGATCCCTACTGACCTTCAGTTTGCATCCTCACTCTCTTCTTTCTCTTCCACATTTGCTAAGGGTTGTTTTCACCTTCTTGGTTAGCTCTATTATCCGTTTCTTCTTTGTCATTATAAGAACCGAGATCAGCCCCAGAACAACAAAAAGCCTGAAGGAGACAGACGAATCGCCTGGAGAACTCTCTCACATGTGTTTGTTGGCTGAATCACAATATTTTGTGGCTACTGAAGGCGCGGCAGATCCAGGCCTCCAGGCTGCCAAAATTGATTCATCTTTACAGAAAAGTAACTGATGAGATTTTCTAATCTTTTGGAAGGAGAGAACTTCTCATGTGCAAACTAAAATGAGTTTGAGGTTTCTAGTATAACCCATACTTGAAGGATGGAGTCCGGTAGGGTAAACTCTTATAGTAAAAAGGACAGACATTTGAAAAAGGGAGATCAGAAAAAAAAAAAAAAGTTGATTCTTCCTCTTTGAGTCTCTTTTCAATAAAAAACACATAGACAGGAAATGGAAAACGGATTTTCTCACTGGGATATAAAAAGAAAACTCCAACTAAAAAGCCTGCATTCTGGGTAAAATCTGAAGAGGAACTAACACTGGCAAATCTGTGTTTCCCAACAGATTTGGGAATTTCCTTGACTACAGCATAGGTGTTACTGATTCAGAGTCAAAAATGCACAAATAAAAGAATACAAGGCAAAAGGAAATACATGACTTACATGTGCTCCAGCTCTCTTTGCGTATCTTCCAAAGAGATGCCCAGCAGCACACAGAGGCCTCGTCCTATTGAACTTATTTGTTCACCGCCCACTAGGGAAGAGGGGAAAAAAAGAGAAAAAGTAAGATTAAATACATTGTCTCATTTTGTGACACAGGTAAGTATTGACTTCAGCTGACTGTAACTGTACAACCACCACAGAAAACATCATTCTAAACCCTTCTTATCTGTCTTAATTTTGATAGAGAGTAAATAGCAAATATCACATAGAAGCCCTCTTTCAAAAGTCTTCCCAATACAGTGACTTATCTGTGAAGGACCAGCTCCACATGCTTACTTTAGTGTTTAAAAACACTGCATAAAGATATTTGACTCCAATTGGATCAGCAGCGCTAACCAGAGAGGTGTCAGAACTCTCTCCAATCCTTAGAAAAATCATCCGCTGAATTATATGGGCAAGCTTACTCAGTTTCTCTACTGCACCACTCCCTAGACACTTTGCAGCAGTTGTGAGAAAGTTTTTTCTATTTGATATTCCTATCCGGGTCTCCTAGCCCTCATGGATTTTTTCTGGAACAAGACGGAACACCGTGCAAATCCTCCTCTCCCAGCTGGGAGCACCAGCTCTTTAACGACGTTTGAGCCACAAGCCACAGCACCGCGAGCAGCAGCAGAAGCTGCCAGGCTGTGCTGCTCCACGCCACCCCGCTCCTGGGCCCCCCGGCAAGCAGCCTTACTGTCCGCGTGGGGATCTCAAGCATCCAAGCGGTGCAGTAGTAGGCATACGCTGCCAGGACGCTCCCCCCCCCCCGGCCCCGGCGGCCGTCCCGGTGTCGCGCACTGACCTGTGACGCTGGCCTGGGCCACCCGCTGGACGATGGCCTTCATGGTGGCGCAGCGCAGGCCCGCGGCGGGGAGGCGGCGGCGCTAGGCAACGGCGGCCGCCCCCTGCCGGCCCGCGCCGCTCACAGCGCCCCCAGGCGGGCGGGAG
>VXAA01001572.1:205353-236995 GCA_013399115.1 Anseranas semipalmata | reverse complement strand
GGGGGGGGGGCGGGAGCGGAGCTGCAGCGCAAGATGGCGGCGGGCAGCGCTAGAACGGTGCCGCCGGTGCGGTGCGGGGAAGGGGCTGCTCCCGCAAACACGGCTAACAGTCTCATACTTGTTCTGCACCATCGTGCTCTTAGAAGCTCCTCCTTGAATGCCAGATGAAGAAAGATCCGTGACTGAAGACATTGGTTACATACAGCAACTGAAATTACTTTTAATAGCTTGTACACGTCCCAGTGTTATATTTTCAAAAATGAAAAGGAGGTAGGCCAAGTCAATTGTGCATAGCACTAGATATTAATGCTTTTCTTACTCAGTTTTATTTTTCATTAACACAGTCCTTGGTTGCTAAAAGACACCATTTAAAAACACAGAACATTAAAAATTAAGGTAAAGACTGCTAAGATCTATCGTGGCTAAAACATAGTTTAGCTCCCATTACAGTATGAAAGATGTAAACAATAGAGATGAAAAGGAATACAAATAAATTAATGTCTAAAAGGGCAAAGTACAAAACTCTCCCTGCACATTTATTTCATTCAGTACTTAAAAACCTTAGTCTAAAAGAGAAGGAAATGTAAATAAATCATTCCACTTTTGTCATCAACATGATCTATGTAACTTCTGTTCTTGCTTCTCTGTTAGATCAAAATCATGATGCACTTGAAACTGCCAGCTTTTTTAGATGGTCCATGAACACCTGGAGACTAACATCATCTGTCAAGATTGGAGCTCCCGATTCCTGCAGACAAATTAAGGAAAAAATGAGCCTAAAATAGTGTTGTTAACACCAGGGACTAACTGAAAGCAAATCAGAGGTCAGCAGTTTGAGCTAATTGCCTACTAAATCAACCACCTTCTCCCTATAAAGGACAGACCTACTGAAAAGACACTACTCTTTGACAACAGCACTGACAATATCCTTCCATGCCATCTGCACTACTGCAAAAAAGTCTCTTCTTTCTAAAACATTAGGAAGTTTTCTGCCCAAAGCTATACACAAACAAGATAAAGGATACAAAAATCTGTTATTCACAGAAAAATTAGATCTAAATGCATCCATATGCTAGTTACTTTTTCCAAAACACTATTATACAGCATTCCCAAACATGAGCATCTTTTCCATTGCTTACCTGTCCCCATGCATAGAGGTTATTGTGGGTCTGAGAAGGGTTCACTTTAGACAAGAGGAACCGGGCCTATTAAAACAAAGTATGGGAAAAGTATTTTTGCAAAATGAGAAAACTGTCAGCTCTCATAAGACTTATCACCTTAGATACACGACTAGTGATTTTTCCTCTGCTTTTACAAACAAGATACTAGTTTAACTTAAACAAGTTTCAAGTTCAGCAATAGCCCTGCTCCACAGACAATTTTACTGAACTTAAAAGTAAGAACTTGCTCACTTTTAATGGTAGTGTGTTCTGTAAGGATAAATTAAAAAAAAAAAAAAAAGATATTATGACCCAACTGGGACTCCCATAGGACAACAGTATTGCTACAATGTGTTACAGTTTTACAAATTGTTCTCAAAGAACAATTCAGGAACATTGTAACAGAATAAGGATAACAAATAACAATTCAGGAACATCCTAACAGGATAAGGTTGAGAAAGAAACCTTGGGGGAAGGAAAGGGAGAAATGAAGTTAAAACTTGGGGTGTCTTCCCGTTGTCTCAAAAAGAGAACAGAAATTTCTGCTGACTGCATTAACTCCAAAACAACAGCAGGGAAGGGAGTTTACCACAAGGCGGTGGAAGTTCCTATGGGTACCTCCGTTTTGAAAGTGAAAACATCACCTTTTAAGTCTCTCCAAGGGGCACAGCTCTGCTACAGCAAGCAGTGCTTGCTTGGCAGGGCAGCTCTGGTTCCACATGACACAGCCACATCAGCAGCAGTGTCCCTTGCAAGCCCCCATCCGCACTTCAGAAAAGGAATCAGTGGAGAACCAGGGTAACACACTCATATCAGAAATTAATACCAAAGTTTTGTTTTGGAGCATCAATTCCTGCCTCTTCACTGCTACGAACAAGTCAGCCACAGACAAGCATTGAACAACTGCAATTCCAGAAAGAACAAAAATAGGAACTATTTTATATCCTCATTTGGCATCCAAGAATAAAAGAACAGATGTTCAATCATTCAGTGTGACTTACTGTCCTCCTTGTCTTGGGTACATTTAGATACATAGCCAAATCATTTACATCCCACCTCTTTGGGGAATAAAAAGATACTTAAGATTTAAGCTTTCTTTTTTTCCCCTCCTTCCATCCTCAGATTTCAAAAGCATATCCAGAGATTGATTGGCTTATTAAAAGACAAAAGTGGCAGTAAGAGCTCATCAGAAAATATACAAGCTCTGTACTTTTAAGAGCTAAATTTGCACTGTGTTTAACTTATAGAACCATACATTTAGTAAAGCAGGAAAAGACAGGTATTTGCTTTATTCAACAGAAAGAGTTCCTGGATAAACCTCCTTACCTGACTGCCTCCATGTTCAGTGTGGATGTAACGTGGCATTGGGAATCTAGTCTGCAAGATTTCCTGGGCATCATCCAGTGGGGCTTGCAGTAGATGCTTGAAGTTTTCGTATTCAGGCATGTCTTGGTAACCAGCTTTCTGCCACTGTGCAATAGTCTATTGACAGGGACAGGGAGGAAATTAAAAAATAGTAGGGATGTCTACAAGCCTCCCCTTTTTAACTGGCATGTCTTCAGGCAGCAGAACATTACACATACTTCTGCTTACAGAACACAGGACAAACACATGCTTTCATTGTTCTGTCAATAATATTGTTTAGTTTCTGTCTGTTCCTTAATTTAAGAAAAGGCACTCAACACAAAATTGAGTAGCAGTCCGTGCAGTACAAGAGCAATTTGTTCAAAGCAAACTTCAAGCCATTATGTTTCAGCCTGCATTGACATAAAAGTACAAAGCAGTTATAAAATCACTGATGTTTTGAATTTGACTTGGTCTTAAATGGAGCAGCCATTGCCTTACAGTATTTTCAAGGTACACACGTAACTGACAATTGCTCTATACATACGCAGATCACACACTTAACTCTTCCTTTGTCTAATTTTACCCAGTTGCTGAGTGTCTTACTTCACAACAGTTATGGTAAGTAGACACTGTTTAAGGTAACTTTGGAAGATTTATTGTCATTGTTGACTCCAGCATTCAACTCCTGCTCAGGTCAATCAATCGGGTATCCTTGCTCACTTTTCAGAACAAATACTACATGGAGGAATGTTGGGAGCCAATAATGGAGCTGCTGCCAGATATCATGCCAAACTTTAAGCATTCTAGTAACAGTCATTAAATATCAGTAGCTCAGTTCAAAAATGAAGAGAAGAGTTAAAACACCTCCCCCAGAAAAATCACTAATAGGAATGTTTGGCCATAAACCAAGATGAGCTTATTTAAACTCCAATTTGATGTTGTGTTTAGGTAGAAGAAACTTCATGGGGACTGCTCCCCAAGCAGGACTAAAAGGATATGAGGGGGAAAAAAGGCATTAAATGAAAGGGACATTTCGAGAGTAAGAAGAGGAAAGCAAGCCAGCTTCACCCCCTACCCCATAACTTCTTTAGGGTGTGAGACATTTCTATCGTCCAGTTACAGTAGCTTAGTGCTCCCTTACAAAACCCGACAGGACTGAAACACAGATCTACAGGTCTTCATACTGATGAGGCACTGGAAAACCAAGGCTTTGGATATTGGTCTAAATCTCAAGGTTCAGAAGAAGCATGCACCTCAGTAATGATGGAAGGAATACAGGAGCAGATGTCAAGAACGTCCAATATTTAAAAGCAGAAACTGGCAAATTTCAGAGTAGCAGTATTTAAGTGTCAAAATCCAGTAACCAACTATGTCACGGATCTGACAAACCAAACTGCAGCTTTCTCTGCCCTATTCAATTTCATCCTTCTCTAGCCTTTTCCAGGCATGGCAAGGAAAGTTCACCTTCGTTACCAAGCTAACACAACAGCTATTGCTCACTGCAGAACACATCCTTAGCTATTTCAGGAGGATTTTTATGCATTACAACTGGCAACACATACATGATGTTGTTACGCTAGCGTAGGCTTTCCAAGCAGTTCACTTTGTACTAACAGTAACATTGTTTGCATGCATGGCAGGAGGAAGAGACTGCAAACAGATAGAGAATGCATTTCACCATACCTCACCAAGGTAAATAACTATCTGGAAGAAAGTATCCATCAGTAGGATTCTGTCAGGAAGAATACTGCTGCTGTCCAAAAGCACTGGCTGCGGAAAATAAAGAATTTCAGTTGCTACTACACCCTCAGAAATGTATTAACCTTCACAGCTGGGGGGAACAGCTTGCTCAGCCGCGCCTGTATGGAGGAGACTGTCAAGGGCTGTTCAGCCCACGTGAATGCCTTGCAGAGCACCATCAGCCTCCTGTGGCATCACTGAATGGAACAGCGGGTCCTCAGCTACTGTATGAAATGCAATATTTGAGAAAGCGATTTCTATGGCTATCAAATTCAAAATTTGAGCAAAAGTCTCAAGAAAAAAAAAGGATACAATACATAAACTCCAGCAAATGCTGCCAAGAATGTTTTGAAGTGTTACTCCAGCAGCTTCTGCATTTCTTTCCTGCCAGACACACTCCATTCAAGGTAGCTGTCAGTATAAGGGAATCAGGGTCTGTCCAGCAGTTTAACACTGCTGCATAAACAGCTGAAAACAAGCAGCTGGTGAGAGATCATGACCAGGAAGGGCTGAGGCTTGCTGACTTACACAGTGGCAGCCTCTGGCAGAGAAGCAGAAGTGCTACTGACAGCTTCAAGAATCACCAGGTGTTGTGGTGTTCGGTTTTCGGTGGTTTTCCCTTGTTGTGTGTGTGTTTGTTTTAAAAGCCTACTGAAAGTATAATTTACATACTGAAAGTAAGCCTACCAAAAATGTAATGTATATTTTACATTGCCCCATCTCATCCTTTAGTAATTAACTCTATTAAAAAAAATTACATAGGGGCTTTTCTGATGAAGTAGTGTTATTCTGACTGAATGCTCATTATTTTGGATTGATACCTCTTTATGTTAAACAAAGACTTACCTCAGGTGGTCCATGGAAAGAATAAGCATAAAGGATGGGCTGGATCATAATGAGAGACTGGGTCAAATCTTGCCTAGCAAAGTGGTGACGGTAATAAGAAGATTCATCTGGACTGTTATTGAAGACCTGCAGGAATGGGGACCGTCGCAAATGGAACATGAACTGCACCAGAAAGAGGAGTAAGAAGAGAAGTGTCAGTAAGTTGCTGAAATTTCTGTACTCAAGTCCAATCTTTGTGAACAACAAATTCTTTGAAAAAAAAAAAATCTCCCAGTGAACTCCTCAGAGTTATTCCCTTACCAGTCATTTATAGCACTGAACTACAGGCCCAGCCCACCAAATTCAAAAAGCATCTGTTCCTCCCCTCATGAATTTGATGAATGGTACCAGATGCTTTATCATCACTCTCACTCACCTTTTTCCCACAGCTGCAAGAAGATAAATTCTTACCTGGGGATACAAAGAAAATGATTCCGACAGTCTGAAGGAGTTGGGATCATCTTTGTTGTATTGTCCAAATTTCTGACACTGTTGGAAGCAAAATGCATACTTTGGTTCTCTCTCTCTTCCTCCACACCCCCTCTCAGTATTAACATTTTTTTGAAAGGGTTTTTGTATGTTTCTAAACAGAGCAACCAAGTCATGAATCTGACTACAAGAAGTAATACATCAAATGTAAAGGCTATCTTATTTAAGTCAGTGACTTCTGTATCTTACTGGAATGTGAATGATGATTCATTCTATTTTCATAGGTATATAAAAATCTAGAATTTTGAAGCTAGACTCAAAGTTATCTAAGAATGAAAGAAATAGTGCTTCTAGTACTATAATTTTTTTCCATTGGATCAGGGATACTACATCATACTTAACTGCTTTGTACACTATGAAACACTTCTGCAGCAACTCTGCTTCCTTCTAGAGCAGCAGCAGACTGGAAATTCACTAAGTGCTTCACTGAAAATAAGAAGCATCTTTATCAAAATTTCTTTATCAATTTAAAACTTCTTTATTAAAACATCTTTAAATGACTCTACAATGATTTCAGCATGCAGCATGCCCATGTATGTTTTGGTACTCAAATTTCTATTTGACACTGGCCGTTTTTTCAGCGTCTGATGTGCTATAACTGTTACTATCAACTCCACGTCAGTGTTTGGACAAAGCTGGAACTGATTTGATTGAGGCAGTTCAAGCCTGTGAAAACTGAAGACAGAGACAGTATGAAGTTGCAGAACAATGCCATTAGCTGGGAAGTGATAACTCCCCTGAACTTGGCACTGGTGAGACCCCATCTGAATGCTGCGTCCAGACTGAGGCTTCCCACTGCAAGACATACATGGATGTACTGAAGCAAGTCTAGCAGATGCTACCAAGCTGGTCAGGGTGCTGGAGCACCCAATGTAGGAACAGAGGCCAAAGAAGCTGGGTTTGTTCAGCCTAGTGAAGAGTGGGATCTGGGGTCATACTGTGCTGTCTACCTAATGGGTAGCTGGAGAAATGGTAATTCTGACTGGATATAAGGAAAAAAATAATAATGAATCACTATAACTGTGATCAAACACTGGAACAGGCTGTAGAGAACCAACAGAAACTCCATCCTTGGAGATCTTCAAAACTCACCTGAACAAGACCCAGAGCAACCCGCTGTAATATGAAGCTAACCCTGAGCAGGGTGTTGAGACCTCCAGAGGTCCTTTCCCACCTGCATTATTGTGTCTCACTATCACTTCTTTCATCTCAGGTTTAACCCTTTCAACACAATGGGATGCTTACCTACCCCATCACAAATTTACTGATCATATTGTCTTCTGAGATATCACATACTACAACTACGAAACTGTGATCAGAGCAAAATGAAGCAACTCAATCTGGAAAAAGAATGGTGTTTTCATTCCAATAGACCATTTTTACTAGAATTAAGACTGCACTCAACTGCAGTCTATTGGCCTTACCAGTCTGATCAGCTGCCTGTCCAGCCATCGCAGAACATCAGGTCCTTCCTCAGATTCAGCTCTGTAAACTCCCAGTCGTGCCATCAGCACAGCAGCAGCTTCCTGGTCAAACGCAGCTTCTATATGCTGGATTTGGCTCTGTGCATCTGCCCAGCTAAAGGATTAGTAAAGGTTTAGTGCTACGTGCATTCACCTTCAGCAAAACCCAAACTAGATTTATTCCCCCCGTGCCAAATACTCTGTGGCCAATACATACAATAAAAGGCTAACACAATTCCAGCATAGACTTGGCTTAAGTTTCTGCCATTCTGCCAAAGAACTGGCATGAGATACTCACTTTCTGGCTATGGTGGTAACACGAATGCGTTTCTGTGTACTGGAGTGTTGATACTGAGTGACAAACTGCACTGCCCCTCGGCCTCCCTGAGGTATCGGTGCATTGTGCTGCAAATGAAACAAAGTAAGCCTTCAACATAGGCTGGCTTTGCCATAGCTCTGTACACTACAGGAACAACCCCAGGGCATCAACTGAGTAATCATAGAGTAAGTTCAAGCTTGAGATGGACCAGAGAGGAGACATGCATCTGTTAGTGTGATGTTTTACAGTAGCCCTCAAAGTCAAGTGGTGCTGGGCACATTTAATACTGTACTTGGCACTTCACCAGCTTGTCCCTTAAAGGATGGCAGCAACTTATCATCCCCATAGCACTGAACATAAGCATGGCAGTACAAGATCTGATCAAAGGTCCTGTGAGTCCAGCATCCTATTCCCAACAACAGCAAACCCACACAGGAGAGTGGGCAAAAAGAGAGGCCTGTGGAATAGAATTCCTTCGAGGTAGCCCTCCTAGCTTCTAGCTACCACATGCTCAGAAACTTCCTCAGCCAGGAGCTGCTTGTGAGCCATCTCATATTACAACTCGGAGGACCAATTTTCCAAGAATTTGAAGGCAATTGTACTTTTATTCTCCACAGCACCTAATAGCAAAAAGACTATTTCTTCTTTGCGAAATGAATGCCATCAGAAGCAGGCAAGAAGAAAGAATGCATTTTTTGAACAGAGTAAAAATGTTATGCAATTTATACATATGGAAACAACCTCTATAAATATTACTTTGGCACCAAACACTTGTCTACTTTGCAACCATCCATCTACAACACAAGCAATGCCACTGCATTTCCTGGCCCCGTTACAACTACTCAGCTTATAAAAACTGAAGACCAGAAAAAGAAAAGCCTTGGCTGACCTGATTTACCACTTCAAAGTAAATGGCCAGAGTTGTGCTGGGATCCAGACTACAAATTTTCCATTGCGATGTTCCTCCAATTCCAAGTTCCTGCACAGAATTGAAAAGAAAACAACCTTTTTGTCTCTGACAGTGGGTAAGGCAAGCTGATGTTAAATTCTGATCAGAGATACAAGTCATGACAGTCTTTCTGCATTTCTTATCTTCTGGGTATGGATTAAGTTAATGAAGGACATACAGTTACAAGAAGATTTTATAGGGCAAGAACTTAATCTAGGAAAGACTGCCTTTTCCTAGGGATGTTTCCAAATTGCTCTTCTTGAAAATTCTCATATTCTAGCTGAGCTGTAGGTCTAGCCAGAAGTTTTGCATTCTATTTCCTACTTTAATATAGATTTTTTCCCATATTGGAAACTTACATTTTCAGAAACACATGGTCCTTTAGCATTCAGGGATACACATGGTCCAATAGCTCCTGCAATTTTCAGCTCCCTAGAGGTCTAGAACAAGGTCAAAAAAGTTTTTTTGAAAGTCAGGTTAGTCAAACAGAACACACACAGACTAAATCAGTTGCTCAGCTTTGATCAGAAAGTGAACATACATGGCTACTAGGGAAAGCATCTTTGACTACCTTCCCAGGTCACCCTACTGCTACAGTTGGTGAACGTAAGAAAATCTACATAGTCACATTTTAGCAATGAAGACATATCCATAGTCACCATGAGAGAGCATAAAATGTTACTTGCTGAACATGGGAAAGCCAAGTTCATCATTTTACTTTTAAAGAAAAGAAAAAAAAACCCACAAATTTAATAACCTTTCAGACAAAAATCCCTCCACTCATTCCAGTATGGTACTTCTTCCATAGTAGGCACTACAGCTGACCTCAAACATGTAGAATTTTCTACAACACGGATACTTAATCAACTTTTCCTATCAACAGCACTTGCATTTCCCAGTTAACGTCAGCCAGTTAAACTGATCTCTCACCTTCACTTCCAAACTTGCACCAAAAGCCATACGAAATTCCCCATTGAACCCTTTGTTAAACACCCGCTGGAAGGTCTGCTTGAAGAGAGAAGTGTTGAAAGAGTCTCCCATCACCATGTGTCCTCTGAAAAGGAAAAAAAGAAAAGATACAAGGGAATTGAAACAACTGGGAACTAGAAGTAAGTCACAAAGGATACACCCCTCCAACTCTCATGCATGCAAACACAGGCAGAAACTGTTTTAAAAGCATGCCTTTGCATAGGTAGAATTCATATTAGTGAACACAGATTCATGGATGCCTCCAAAGCCAGACAAGCTAATGCTCTGTCTTTGCCAGCTTGCTTTATCAACTACATTCCTTGCCATCCCTTCAGCTGTCTTGAAAATGCTCGTGTTCTACTGGTTACAAACATCTCAACCCAGAAAAGAGCTTTGCTGAGCCTGCTTCCCCTGAGAAAGCAAAATGAGCTGTTAAGCAGAGAAAATCAGGCCCACACAAAGAAAGCTTCTGTCCTCCATGCCTGAAACTCTGCTCTTCTGATGGCGTTTCAGTCATGCACGCACCACAATGCATGGGATCTATATCCCATCAATTCTGCAAAGGACACTTGCTACCTCCCAAGGCATTTGAAGGAGGCAGAAGGCATTTGCAAAAGACATGTTGCACCATGCTTTAGAATACCTTTCTCAAAAGCAGGATCTCGAGTTTTCTACCAGCAGTGTTAATTCATGTGCTATTTTGAGACTTCAGAAATGTGGACTGGGATCAGGGGAGGTTTGCCATATAACTCCTGGCAAATTCAAACCACAGTTTAGAATAAAATGACAAAAATCTCACCCTTTTGTCCTGATAGCAAACTAACTGCTTTCTGAACCATTCTCCCCCTCCAAAAAAATACAAGTGCCACCTTTCTGTTTCCTGCTACAAACATACCCAGTGAGGTTTGCACAACATTTCATCTCTAGCAGTCCAGTCTGATCCAGGGCGCAGGCATAGATGTCAATGCAATGGCCGTTGGCTGCAGTGCGATTAGCCAGAGTCTCATAGTGCTGGGGAGAACAGACAACACACACGGTGTTTAGGATGCTGCATCAGGCAATTTCTCCTTCTGCTCTCCAACCAAGACCAACATGTTGAGGCACAAAGCACAAATGAAACCAATACCAGCACTGTAAACAGCTGTCTGCTTGAGCACATTTCTCCCTCCTAGGATGTTTGCCCTTGGATAAGCTTGAATTGCAAGTCACAAGTAGAGAGAAGACATGAATTGCTAACCCTTATCCAAGCACAGGCTCTTTATCTGTGATAACTTATTAGAAAGCCAAAGGTTTCTAGGCGATAGTTAAAAGAACAGGTATCATACCGCTCCCTCTAAGCTGCCAGGCACTTCTCATGCCTGACATTTTAACTGTTCTTTCATATGTCAAGAGACAAAGAGGCCTTTGTGAAAGTTACCGGTTCTTGTAGTACAGGCTTTATCTTCCCCCCTCCTCTGAAGGAGATACAAGGATCTCCACCCACCATCAACTAGGAAATAACACTGAAATACTTCTTTCTCTGAGAATGCGCAAGACCATGCTAGAAAAGTAACTAACAGCAAGTCTCTTTCAGCCTTTCCTTGATCATTTTCACACCTTAACACACAGAAAGGCTCATGCATTTCATGGACACCCATACAAATGTCTGGACATACTGTTCCCATATCAAGAAAATAAGATGTTCGTTCCCTGGAGAAGGATACTGGACAGCTGTCTGCATGGGTTTGTGTCATGTCCCGTTCAGCGTTCCAACACTCAGTTTTTGTCTTTAAACACACCATGCCATGCAACAAGCCCAAGCTGCTGTATGTGTCTTTGCCCCCAGCTGACACTAGCACCTACCTTGGTGGCCTTCTTCATAAACCTCGCGTTGTCCTTCTCTATGTCATGCCAAGAACGAATGGGTGTTTTCAGTTCATCTCCCACCACCATGCCCGGTCCTTGTGTGGGTGGCCCACCCGTAAATAGCATTATTCTGGCCCCTGTGTTTGGAAACGTGCCCTAAAACAAAAACAAGGCCTTACATTAGAGAACAGGGAGAGGGTGTTTAGAAAGGACAATGCTTTCTTTAGAGAAGCATCTGCATGCTCTTCTGCAATATCATTAGGGACCCATCTCTGCAAGAGACAGCCTTGATAAACAGCAATGCATTTCCTGACAGGCACCCTCTAGTTTAGGCTCAAGCTACATCAAGCTTCACATCTTCACAACAGGAAGTAGGCAGTTTCTGTTCTTTTTACGTGTATCTTAGATGACCCTCAGACAAATCCAGTACACACAATCACCTCCCCATTGCAATATGCACAAGAATCAGAAACCTTTAAACACCTGCATCTTTTATGTAATTTACATTTAGATGTAAATTCCCAGCCCACTCTACACCAGCTGGTGCTAACTCATGTCAATGTCAGTAGAAAGAAAATGCACCACTGCATCCAAATGTAAATGAGCCACAAACCAAGCTGGACTGAGTGAGACCTGCACATGTTTCAGCAAAGACTGCCAGGTGCTTACTTTGACCAGCTCATCTCAAATAAACAGCAGCAGTAAGAGTACCTCTAACAAGCCAACAGCAATTGAAAGAGCTACTCCAGTGGAACGTAAAGGCCTCTTTCCCTGGGTCACTGGCCATGGGTCCCTTTGCAGTTCTCCAAGGAGATCTGTTAAATTCATGTCAATCTTATGTACTGGCTGCAGAAACCTGCAAAAATTCAAATGCAATGTTTTCCTGATTGCAAATCATTTCAGTTTAGAGACGAAAAGAGCATCTGTTCCTAGCACACTTAAATTGCACCGAGATAGTTAGCAGAAGCAAAAAGTCACGTGGCACATTTCTTCATGTCCAGACTTTCCAAGATAACAGGCCTGTGCAAAATAACAAAATTGATCAAAGCAAGTCATCAGGAACTGATGAGAAAGCAAAAATACACAAAGCATAGGAAAGGACTTCAGCGGTGATTTAATCTACCAAAACACCTTGAAAAAGAGGAGCTGAGAAAGAAAAAACTATATTCAGCTGAGGCAAACATGGCTTCATTGTTCAGGGGTCACTGCCTGCCAATCATTTTTTGGACTTAATTGGGCAAGGGGTAGAAGGTGACATGTAGAAATGTTACTCATAAACAAGGCCCCCATTGGCTGGTCAACCAAAAAAGCCCTTGCTCCAAACACATACAACCCTTGAGCATTATGCTTTCTAAAGACAGCTACCTTATGCTCTTCAAGCAGAAATCCAGCCTGAATGACAATTATCTCCTTGCAACTACAAAAACAAGATACTACAGAAGCCTAAAGCGTTGTTCTAGTAAATCCCATCCATACATATCACTTGATGTAGGGAAATAACTGTGACGAGACTATATCATTTAAGACTTCTTACAAAAACTCCTCTTAGGAAACCCAGGTTTAGAAGTGTGATCCTAAAGGGTCATAAAACATCTGCCCTGCTCTGCTGCTGTAGTACTTACCTGCTTGAAATAACCGGTTGCTCGGGAGTTTGAAGAGGTCTTCCCTGTTCAATGGGGACAGCTGGCCTTGAAAGCCCAAGCATATCCTACGGAATAGAAAAAAAGGAGGTAGAGGAGATGTAATATTCAAGCACTAGACATTATTTGCTGTCAAGCAATATAGCCCAAGGCCTGCAACACTGTAACATTAAATAAATTAAAAATTGTGAAATAATTAATCTGTGCATTCCCATTAGGAAAGCACCAATCCATCATGTGAGACATAAAAACTTCATCTTGGACAATCTTCTAAAGAATTTACAATGGCAAAAAGACAGGGGATGTGTTGGGAGGGTAACAGTGTAACAAATAATTAAGAGCACTGAACCTTCCTTCCTCTATCAGAGCCCAGAGCTTGAAAGACCAGCAGTGGTGTCAACAGAGCTAACAGGAACAAGCCACTGGCCTAACAGATGGCAGGACATACCTGTATTTGCTTAGCTGTCAGGTCTTTTGTGCCCCTAAACACATAGCTCTTGGAAATCCCTTCACAGCTCAGCTCGTGAACCTGGACCATTCTGCCAAAAGTTATAAGCCCCACCAGAGCATCAGCAGGCAGCAGACTTAGGGACATCTGGAGGGATTCCTTCAGCGCCTGCAAGTCCTCCTCTTCCAAGCACGTGTCAACAACATACAGGAAGATCAATGGTGTCTGCGGGCCTCGCTGATGTGGAAAGAGATGGATTTACTAGGCATGTACATATGCTAGGTGACACTGATTACAATAACTCCAGTCAAAGAAAAAAACAAGCTCTATCTTAAGCATCTTACATAAGTGTTACTTATTTCCATTATCTTAACAAATATATACAAAAGATAACACAAACAAGACAGTTCTGCGGGCTACAAACTTGCCTATGATTCATTTACCTGCACTATATATTCAATTGTTGAAAACTGAGGCATAAGCTCTGCTGGTTGATTGACTTCAGATATGCCTGCATACGCTGGAGGGAACTGAAAAACAGAACCAAAAATTAGGACAAGGAAGTTGCAGGGCAGAAATGTAGGGCCCTCCTCTGCAGTACAGAGGCTGCCCTGCTTGTGATGTGGTTATTAAATTCTTTATTTACTACCACTGCACCAACCTGATTAATTCATGACAAGAGCTCTGTACTGTTGCTTTCCTAAGCACAGACAACAACAGTGGCCAGCAGTACAGACAGCTACTCAACCCAGTGTAAGTGAAAGATAGGACTAAAGCAGTAGTCAAAACTTTAGCAAAAACTTGTTTAGCCATGCAACTATTTCTGTGGGCAAAAATCTACCCAAACCTAGTAAGTTTCATACTCGGCAAGAACAGTAAATGTCAAGTGCAAAAATACATGCTGGAAACCCACATGACAAAATAGCTTTCTCTCTCTTCTGTATGCCCGCCATGCTGGTAAAATCATTGGCAAAACAGCTGAAAATAGGCAAGATGTCACATAAAACAGACTCATTAACAAGTATTCTGGCATGGGTTCATTAAGAGAAAAAGGCCAAGAGATGGAATCTAGACAGGTGGAATTTCTGCTTCTTTTAACATCCTTTGCCAGGGGAGGCCATCAATAAAATGCTCACCGAAAACATGAAAAAGCTGATACTTTTTTTGACCTACCTGATTTCTCTGGAAACAGAAGTTACAAGCCCAGAGCTTGGCCCGATAGTCAACTTGGCTGCAAGGGAAAGGTGAGGCGTTATTATAACTGTAGGAACAATCTTACAGCCCAGCCTCAGTTATCTACGCTGTTTTACAGCACTGAAGAAGAAACAAAATACCAGATGCTTCGGCTTGAATGACAGTTTTAGGGATTCAGACTCTCGTTCTACTGCCAGAAAGACTGTTAGCTCCACCATCCCAGCTGCTTCCAGGCTTGTCAGCACGAGGGACCACCAACAGCTCTCTGAAGCTTGGCTTTGGTAGACAAAGGTTTCCATCTAATTATTCTTTCACTATGCTTGGGCTTATCTCAGTCATCTTATTGTTTGTACAGCTGCAGTATACCAGTACTCCAGTCACAGAGCAGCAGGAGCCATTCACCCACATCCTGTATAAATACAGAACAAATAAGCTGTTCCCTGCCCCAAGGAGTTTACTCTCCTCAGCCCATTACATACAATAACTGCTAGTGCAGTAAAGCCTGGCCATATTCTTATTTCATGGGCTTGATCACTTCCTACTCCCTCTTACTGGTCTTCCTTCCTTTTTCTCAGCCCAATGCTATGCTCCAAGTAAGTACGATCACCACATGATCTGTGGCAAAGATTATTCCTCTTAAATTCTCAGCAAAATTCTAAAGAAAACCTTGATGCTCTATTGGAGCTGACCTATGAGCAGTAGGATGCATAGAAAGCAATAAACCAAGTGAACACCCCAGAGGACAGTATCAGTATAATCTGCATCTTTGTTGGTTTTAGGTTTCATCATTCACCACAAAATTCTCTAGGATGGTAACAGGAATGGCCATTTCCATATCATCTCCAGCTTAACAGCCTCCCTGAAGACACTTCTCTTTTCTCAGGTTCTGGCAGCTCCAGCGATGGTCTGGCAATCAATGAATTGCTCACTAGGCATGCATGGCTTTTAACATACTCATAGAATCATGGAATATCCCGAGTTGAAAGGGACCAACAAGGATCATCGAGTCCAACTCCTGGCTCCACACAGGTCTACCCAAAAATCAGAATTCAGACCATGTGCCTGAGAGCACAGTCCAAACGCTTCTTAAACTCCGCCAGGCTTGGTGCCGTGACTACGTCCCTGGGGAGCCTGTTCCAGTGCGCAACCACCCTCTCGGTGCAGAACCTTTTCCTGATATCCAACCTGAGCCTCCCTTGTCGCAGCTTGACTCCATTCCCTCAGGTCCTATCGCTGGTCAACAGAGAGAAGAGATTGGAGCCTGCCCCTCTTTCCCCCTCGTGAGGAAGCTGCACGCCGCCATGAGGTCTCCCCTCAGCCTCCTCTTTTCCAGGCTGAACAAACCAAGGGACCTCAGCCGCTCCTCGTACGTCTTCCCCTCCAGGCCCTTCACCATCTTGGTAGCCCTTCTCTGGACACTCTCCAATAGTTTCCTGTCCTTTTTGTACTGTGGTGCCCAGAACTGCACACACTACTCAAGGTGAGGCCGCACCAGCACAGAGCAGAGCAGGACAACCACCTCCCTCGACCGACTAGCAATGCTGTTCCTGATGCACCCCAGGGTATGGTTGGCCCTCCTGGCCGCCAGGGCACACTGCTGGCTCATATTCAACTTGCTATCAACCAGAACCCCCAGATCCCTTTCTACGGGGCTGCTCTCCAGCGTCTCGTCCCCCAGTCTGTACGTACAGCCAGGGTTGCCCCTTCCCAGGTACTCAGTACAACTAAACAAATGAAGCTGACAGCAGGCTAAGAAAAAGGGGAATGAGGAATAAGGGACATTAGGATAAAAACTAGACAGTATCCAGCCTCTTTCAACATCCTCAACATCCCCAGCTAAGAAATTCGTACCAGAGTGGGTTGAGCACCGCTTTGCAAGTCAGCCTGCTACAAAGTACTGGCTCATACTGCACAGGTGGCAGGTCCAGACGCTCCTTCAGTGGGGTCAGAAGGCAGGCCAGGGGGACAACCATCCGTGTGGCCTCCAGCCTGCTGGAGGGCCACACATTCCAGCTGAAACGCACGCCATCACGCTCCTCATTTTGCTGAATGAACTCCAGGTATGTCGCCATGGGGCTGCAGCAGCTCTGAAAAAAACGAAGCAACACATATTCAGGTAGCAGTCACCTGCTTGGACAGCAGTACTGCAAGGGAAGTCAGCTGATCAGAACTACATGTAGACACAAGACATTGTAGGACAAAGCCACTATGTTATAAGGAGTTAATCCCATCATCAAACGAACCACATGACTACATTAATCTTTTCTGTCCACTGCTGTCAACATCTCAGACGAATAATTAAAACTCCAGCAAACCCAACAAAGAAACAAGAAAATCTGACACTCAAAGCCAGAATGCAAGGTGATTTTGTTGTTGTTGTTGTTTAATTTCGATCCACATTTAAGATCGCAATAGTCACTCAGCCTCAACACAATCCTGCCCAACACAGACCAGCGAATGAAAACAGGTCAGATTTGTAATGCATCCTTAAGCCTTTAGCTAAAAACTTGCGGGGAACAAAAGGAGGTCAAGCCTGAGACCAAAACACCACAAATACCACCTTGTTGCCAGCCTGCCCTGCTGACAGAGTGAAAGGGCAAAAAAGGTCCCCAGTGATTTTAGACACCCTCTGCATACGGCATTCCCAGGAAAGGGAGGAACTGAGTCCAGCAGACCCCAGGAGAGACGTACTATTCAAAGAGGGATAGCCCCAACATGTCAGAGAAATCACTCTCTGCGTTGCCTCACTCAGCTCTGAATTCAGAGCAAGACGCGAACAAGAGCCCCGTTGGCACCTCCGAACACGGAGGGGATTCCACACGCGTGGAACCCAGCCCCACGCAGAGCGAGCCCGAAGCAGCCCCGAGGCCCACGCGTCGCCACAGGTGCCCGGTGATGCCCTTCCTCACGGCCCTCGCCGCAGGTCTGAGAAACCAGAAGCACCCCCTCGCCCGGAGAGGGGTTTTAACGCAGCTTTCCTCCCAGCTCACCGCCGCAGGACGGCGTACGGAGCAGCGCAGCCCTGCCTGACAGGGCGACAGGCCCCGAACAGCCGCACCGCCGGCCGATCGCCTCAGCCCCGGGCGAGAGCCACGGCCCCGCTCCGGGGTGGGGACGGCGGGAGGAACGCTCCCACACCCCGACGGGGGCTGCTCAGGGCCGGGTGCCTGCCCGAGCTGCCCCCCAGACCCCCGGCACGGCCACGGGGACCACGCAGCACCCACGCAGCACCCACGTACCTGCGCGTACCGCTCCTCGCCGCCGCCGCCGCCGCTCTCTCCCGGCAGGCCCCGCGCAGCCGGCAAGGCCAGCTCAGCGGTACGGGGGTGCCCGCAGACAAGATGGCGGCACCGGCACGGCACGCCCTCCCCCGCCGCCATCTTGACTAAGGGCACCCCGCGCAGCGTTCTAAAGGAGGGGAAAAGCAGAGTGACCCTAACAAACGTGGCGGCGGTGGCGTCAGAAAGGCCATCTTGGCTAAGGGCACCAGGTGTAGCGTTCGAATGGAGGGAAATGGGTGCCCCTACCACATATGGGAGGAGAGGTGTCGACTCCCTCAGCGGCACAGCTGGGCCGGCGGGCGGAGGAGGAAGCGGCTGGCAGTGGGGATGACGTAAATCCGCGATTGAAGGTGCAGGGAATGACGTCAACGGCCCCCGAGAGGGAGCGCCTTGCTGTCAAATGCACTCATACATGCGGTGTTATGCTAAAGTTTTTTTTTGTTTTTGTTTTTTCCTGTTTTCTGTCTTTTAAATGAAACAGACAAAAAAAATAGTCTGTTTTGAACATTTTATATTTTTCTTAAAGCAATAAGAAGAAAGCCTAAAGCCTCTTCTGAAGTTGCTTGGTTGAGCAGCTTAAAACAGAAGCAATGTTTGAAACACACAGACCTAGGACTTTCTCTCCAAGCAGTATTGATACGAGACAAAGCAAATCTGGTCTTAGAGTTTATCCTTCATTTCACATATTCCTCTCATGGCCATGTCTCAAGAGCAAAGCACAGTTCCTCACCAAGACCCAGGCTTCAGGGCTATTTTGTGCCCACCCTGCTAGCGTTAGATTAGCTAAAGCATTGAGCAAGTACTACGAGCTTGCACATGAAGCAAAATTCTAAAGCCCTGTGTTTCTATACAGACCAACACCAAAAGCTTAAGCAACAATTTTCCCATTCTTCTGTTTACCTGGAGCAATCAGAAGCTTGCTCAAAAAGTGGGGGGGAGGGACAGCTAAGCACAGTAACCTCAATCTGTTTATCTGTTTTTGCATTTAACAACCCCAAGGAGAGCGCTTTGAGCTCAGCTTCCTCACCTCCCCACCCACCAGATCTCCTGAGCAGCATGAAGTACAGTAATTAACAGTTGGACTTGATGATCTTAGGGGCCTTTTCCGACCTAAATGATTCTATGATTCTAATTAACTTTCTGAGGGAATGAGTGAATATTCAACAGGAACTCAGAGACCATCTGTGGTGCACGTCGTGGGACATTTTTGGCCCTGGGCTCAGCACAGTTGCAGGCCTGGCCACCCATCGTTCCTCAACAGACAATTCCAGCCACATCAAGCAAAACAGGAAAGGGTCTGCATGGCATGGAAGATGGCCTTTGTGTGTTAAGGTGTCTACACCCTGTTTCAAAGCATGAAGTGTTTGGCAGCAACAGGAGACCCAGCTGTCCCCACTTACTATTATTTTCTCCCCAGTGACTCCTCTGCCTGTGGAGGCAAAACAGAAAATCAGGGTTTAAGACCTCTCTCTTTTCTTTCTCGAGTTTCAGGGCAGCCATACCAGGATGAGGCAGAAGATGGCACTCGAACAGCACCAGGTGAACAACCATCACTCGACACCTCCAACAGATGTAAGANAGCAATAACCAACCATCAGCTTGGATCTGAGTTTGAAGAAAAATACCCATCTGCTGATGCTGTGAACACACACACACACACAACAGGAAAATCCAAACAGCCAATCAGCCACAGTTTCCATTATCCAAGCTTTAAGCTTGTCATTGTTTTAAACTTTGGACTGTAAAGCTAGACACATTAAACAGTACCTGCTAGCTGTACTTCCTCAGTTCGCAGTACAGCCTGGCACTGTAGTTAATGTTTCCCTTGGAAACAAAAGCAATCCTGCGCTTGATTTCACCTGAAAAATGGCCTTTGGGTGTGACCACCCTCCAGCTTGCCTCTGGACTGCTGCTTACCACTGGCAAACTGCACACCACAGGGTTCACAGGAATGAGACCGAGCTCTCCCAACACAGGCGGTCAAGCAGCACCACGTGAACAACCCTCACATGTAACACCTCCAACAAAAGTGAGATGTATTAGCAGAGTATTCCTGCTGAACAGTGCTTTCTTGTACAAGGCCTAAATAAAGAAATGAGCAGCTTGTGCTTCCAAGTGTAAGATGTTTTGGGGCTTACGTGTTTTGATGTTCAGTGCTGGAGCTAGTATAACTTCCTTAAAACATTACATTTCATACCACATTGTAATGAGGACAGCTTTGCCAGGAGAAAACTGAAGGAAGCCAAGGAGGGAAAAAGACTAAACTATTAATGTTACCTTTTGATATTTATTCTCTTTTTAAACAGGCTGATAGGTCAGACAAGTTCATGAAGAACCAGAGTGACAAAGATCATTCTTCACATGTATATGGACCAGAGATTCCTATCTTACAGATAGGAAAGTAAAATTGCTTTACTTTTCTCTATAGGCTTATTTTCTTCCAAATTTGAGAAGTCTTGTTACAACTGCAACACTAAAAAGGTTCAGGGACCACAAAAATAAGGTCATCTAAACTAGATAAACCCAGTATAAATGAGCCAGAATTCAAAGGGCTTAATAGACCAGCTCTCCACTTCCTAAAGCTTTTCACTGACAACAAGCTCTCTGTCCTTATTGCCAATGAATATGGTCATACCACATAAAGTGACATACTTGCATGATAAGGACATGTTGTTTCCCTGAAAGCTATCTTCTAGCAGAAGTAGAGCACAAACAATTTGTGTTATCTCTGCAGCAGCAGGATACAGACCCAGTTGTGTTAGGTTGTCTTTGAAAGCAGGAAGACAGGCAATCCCAGCCCCACAACTCGGTCAAATTATCTTTAGCCACATAACGGATGCCTGAAGCTGAGGTTAAGACTCCTTCCACTGAAGTGAGCAGCCTTTTTCTCAGGCTTCAGTGTGCCGAGTGGTTAAAAGCAGCAGAGAAAGAACAAAAATCTAATAATTTCACCCCCACATCTCTTTTGTGACAACACTTCTGCCTCTGTAGATAGAGAGATGCATCCCTGTCACCTCAAGAGATAACACTACAACAAAAGAAAGAGACAGCTGCGGGCATTCACGCTAGCTAACACCATCAAACTCATCCCATAGATGTGCCAGCTTGTCAGTCTAGTTGTTTGCTCCAGTCTATGACAACATACCTAGCTGCCTCTGTATATACACCTTCCATTTATGGAACAGGATTTTTTTTTTTTAATTCCTTGTACAGTACCTACAAGCATTAGCCTTCTGTCCATGGTACACACTACAAGCAGGAAAACAGGAAACAAACAAGATTTGAACACTTCCGTATGGCATCCAGACCACATTTAGAGGTGACAAATTCCTGGACAGTATTGAAATAACTGATATAGTCTCCCATCCCACTTTAGTAAGCTGTCCTCCAAAGTCTGTCTACATTAGCCAACTGTTTACTACTCGTGGTCAGACTTCCAGGCACCCTGACAACTCAGTTGCAGAGGTGCTTGACCATCACCGTCCCAACGAAGTGTCCAGGAGGGCTTATTTTCAGACAGTGTGCTGAAAAAGAGCTAAATGCAACGGGTCCACTGTTCTGCTCAACCCCACTAATCGTTTTCAGCACTGAGAGGCTATCACAAAGATATTGAGTAGTTGTGTAGACATCCAGCAAGGCTAAGCCCTTGGTAACAAGTTGTACTGGGGACAGGATCTCTCCACAATGTCCACGTGCCTACACTGCCCTGCCCACAAGTATTTCATCCCAGCCCTCTGGCTATTCTGAAGGGTGGAAAGGTGGCAGTACCATATATACACACAACATTTTCATTTATGAAAAAGGAGATGATTTCTCAAGATGTTGCTTGATTACAGGTCAAGGAAGAGGTGATGTAACTAATCAGCATAACAGTTGGTACAAAAGTCTGTTTACTTCCAAAGGGGGATGTGAACCCACATTTCCAAAGACAGTATCACACCTCTAATACTGCCAGATATCCATAGTTAGAGAGCTGTGTCTAGTTTCCTCGAAGAACAGATCCATGTTCCAGCATGCCTTGGGCCACCATCAAGGGCAATAGGCTTATGACAACACAGTTGAAGTTATTGCCAATTCATCAGTCCAGAGACACACAGAGAAGGAGCCAGAGAGGCTATGCTTACAAGAAACACAAATTGGCTCCACATCACAAGAAGAGAAGATCATACTTTTTGATGGTATGCCAGTATCATGCCTTTCTCAGATCAGAAACCAAGGCCAGAGGCCATATTTATGTACAAACAGCTGTCATTGGCATCTTTTGCAACCCTGAGGGCATTCAGTCTATAAAAGTTTCCCCTGTACCTGTAGTATCAGGCCAGAAGAACTGTTTCTCTTCTGGAAAACACATCTTCACAGAATACTTACATTCAAAATTTCAGCTGACATATGTGTGTACATAATGCAACTGCCAGAACACAGCAACACAGATTATATGATTCTCTAGCTGTCAGATGAAGGAATAAATATAGATACATCACCAGACAATGACAGCAGTGGAGAAAATAAAGCACAAAAGTACGTAAGAAAAATCAAATGGTGTTTTAATGACAAATTAGCAGGTAAGAAAGACGGTAAAGAATCAGCAAGTTGTTTAATGTATTTAGGATCTTTCCCACATCAGATTCTTAGTCTCTAATTAGATGGTAGCTATATGGGGAAAAAAGTGTCAGCTTTAGGACTTAAGCTCCCACCAGCGGTGTTAGTCTGAACGCAAAGTTTGGGACCTCATTCTTGGCAACACTCATTAGCAAGTTTGTCTGATCAGCTGATGACTGATTCTCTCATTCAAAGAGTGTCTGTGGAGTATTCAACACAATCCTTGAAGGTAATACATCATCACCTATTGTTCTATAGCACTTCTCAAGTCACACACCCACGCTTTTGTACAAGAATGGATCTGTTTCCACTTCAGCCTGGGATCTTCAAGCTGGCTTGATTTTCAGTCCATTCACAGGACTGCTCACGCAATTGATGTGTTGCTGCTTTATGTTTACTTAAAAACAAAGGAACTTCATGTCTTGAAGTTGTTCACAAGTTTAGAAGTCCACTTTTTAAAAAAGCAAGCCGCTTTGTCACCTTGGCTGTGAAGAATGAATCCAGTTTTCTCTCAGCTTAAAACTCCAGCCACTCTGTCATATAAATACAGTTTGATGGAGAAATCTCACCACCTTCATGGCAATCATCAAAAACCTGGGAAAGAAAGCCCTGCGTCAGCAGAATAATTACATACAGCAAGCATGACTTAACTGGAAGTAGCTGTCATGTCTTTTCTACTCTTTTCCCAGTAAAAAAACAGCAGTCTAGCAGAGGACAAAGTATAGGAAGTCCAATGCCAGCTCTGAGGAAGAATAATGCGAGCATAGCAAAGCAAAACAGACTCCACTGTAGTAAATGATGCAAACAGACATGCCTGGCAAGTTTTACCCGTGTATCGGTTCATTATCCATGCAGAAGAGACCAAAAACTAAGCAGAAGTGAGTTCAGGTTGTTTCAAGTTAGCTTGTTAAAAGATATAAATAGGTGAACAACTCTGAATCAGATAATAAAAAGTTATATTTTGGAACAGGCTGAAGTTGAAAGCACCCTGTTACACACAGTAAAGGAAAGGGACAGCATGTAAGTGGAAAACATCCTGGTCTAAACTTTGCCTCTTAACACCATAGCTAAAGCATCACCAATAATATTCATAAGCATCATTGGCTTAGAAACCCACAAGGATCACTCACAGGTATAACCTTGGTTTGCACTGGCTGGCCACTTAAAGGAAAGTAACCAAAATTTGCATGCACCCACCTGTTTGCATACAGAATTCGTTACTTACTGGGCAGAGTCCACAAGGTGTCCTGACTAATCCAGTGGGTTGTATGAGAGGACTAACAGCTCTGTACAACTTCATCTGTCCATCCACACTGCCTACCGTCCCTTCCTTTGCAGCAATAATAGTCATCTCCACTTTTCCATCATATATTAGTGTATTTAAAATGGTTTCAATGTCTTCCATTGACAACTCTACCTAAGAAACAATTTGTAAAATAAATACAGAAAAGACATGTGCCAGCAAGTCCTGCAAGGAGGAAACAAGACTAAAACCCATAAGAACTCCAAATCCTTGGAGTTCTAACCTAACCCAGATAAAGACACAGCTCTTACTGGGCACTTCATGGGGTTGTGCAGATACAAAAAGAAAAGCAAACAAATGCCTTTCCTCCCAAGCACTTTTGGATTACACCAGCCTTGACAGGCCAAAAAGG
Organism: Anseranas semipalmata; assembly: GCA_013399115.1. Taxonomy (NCBI): domain Eukaryota; kingdom Metazoa; phylum Chordata; class Aves; order Anseriformes; family Anseranatidae; genus Anseranas; species Anseranas semipalmata. The sequence continues at coordinate 213,012 of VXAA01001572.1, read as the reverse complement.
ATTTCCCTATACATCTCAAGTGTCTACAACATCCTAGCATGATACACGTCCAGTTTTACAGCAAAACAATTGTGGAAGAAGAAAAAGTCATGAGTACTGAAAATACGTCTGTTGATGGTGACCAATAATGGCATTGTTGTTTTGTCCCCCCCCGCCCCAAACTGCTTGAAGTGCATAGGCAAACTTGAAAGAAATTAAAATGTATCCCGACTGAGATTATTAAATGAAAACTGATTCCAGTTCCCATCAGCAATGATGTGAACACTAACTTTTATACATCTTTGAAAACCCACATGTACAAACTATCCTGGATTCCTATACAGCATCACTGACACTCCTCAAAAAGCAAAAAAGCAGCAAAGCCCACCTCCACTGTAATAACTGTAGGGTACTAACGCACTAATTGGACCCTCACCAAACTTGCAGGACCTAAATCCTGTAGCTAGTCATGCATTGACAATTTTGATAGTAAGACAAATCTATTCTGACCTTGCTGATACCCAGTTCACAGATGTATTTCCACACCTCATGGGATGATGCAAATGAGCTGTTCCTCTGTATCATGGGGTTCTGTTTGCTGTCTCGAGCTGCTTCAGCCTGAGGGGGGAAAAAAAAAAAAAAAAAGAAGATGAGTTCTAGTCAGCACTCACTGACAAGAGCTTCCTTCATAGTTCAGTTTCAGGCAGACTGAAGTATAAGAGTTAATTTGCAAACTATCTCTGGGACATGTTTTTTATTTAGCATTTAAAGCTATGTCATCAAGATTGATGTATGTGAGATAATGCAGTGCACATCTAAAGGCAATTTTACACTAAATATGACATAAAATTTACACAGTAATTTAGATTGATATGAAGCAATATCAGCATTTGGTGTTTTGTTGACACAAGAAAGTGCTTCTGCTGTACCTATCACCAGTTAAATTTTTTTTTAGATTTTTTTTTTTTTTTAAATGCTGTAATCTGCCTGGGACTTGTCTAGCAGAGAACAGGATTCTGCAGTTAGACTAGAGAAAATTGTCATCTAGGCAGAGCTGACTGTCTAGGGCCTTTTAGCCTCTCAGAAATGAGGAGCTCAGAGGGAAAGAAGAGTCGACTTTTGGTCCTGTGTCCTTTGCTGCCTAGCTTGTTATTGGAGTTTGGAAATGAAAGGTTTCATTCCCTGTAAAGGGTGCAAAAATATGCACTATTAAAATGCAATATCATTACACTTGCTGTAACAAACAAAAATCCAGTACAGATTTGCTGATCCAATTATAACAATGGGTAACACTTACAGAAAACACTATGGAAAACTTAAGCTTTGTCTGCCACTGGTTTTAGAAATAAAAGAATTACTTGCACAATACAAATGGAAGATTGATTTAGTGGTGGCACTCACCTTACTTTGTAGAAATTTAAAACACTGTTGATTTAACACCTCCACAAATTCAGACTCAAAGTCTTGGTCACTGTACCAAGCCCCACCAGTCACTGACCGGTCAGGCTGCAGATTATATAGCATATACACCTTCTTTTTGGATGCCTGTTAGAGAAAAGTACACAGCTCTTAATCTGTAAGAAAGGAAGATTTAAGAAAACATCTGCAAAAGAGATAGCTGGATTTCTGTGCCCTAGGTTTTAGGAGTAATAAACTGACTCAAGCTATCATTAATGTGTTTGACCCTTAGAAAACATGGACACAAAGAAAGATTGATACATTTAGACTCCTAATCATTTTATAACATACCGTTAGAAGAGACAATCCTACTAACAACGTGCACAAAATACAAGCAACCCTGAAGAAGATCTTGGAGTTTAATTTTTAACCTAATCCCCCTCCACTGGCAAAGAAGGGCAGAAGAAGAGTGTCTTTGGAGGAACTTAACTGAGAGACTTTCAACTGTTCCTGCAGGAGACAACCTGTGCACTGATGATAGGAGGACCCTTACACGATTAAACCCTGCATCTGAAGTTAGTACTTTTGAGTCTACTCCTTATTGCCACACCTTGATGGGGTGAATGGGAACGCTCCTGATATTAGTAGTCAGACAGTTAAAGGACAATGGCTGTCCAAAGGACTACATAGGAAACACTGAAGCAGTTTTAGCAGCGTAACAACCCCTGTATGACTAGATGTAGCCAGCATCACTTATGAAAAGGCTACTGCTTCCCTCTTTCGTCCAACTTCTTTACCTCCATTTTATTTTATTTTAGGAAATCACCCTCACCTCTGATTTTGTTCAGAGCACTGAAAACTGTGATTTGATAATAATGGTGTGTAATTAACAGTAGTATGAAGAGTGATAGAACTGTACATTAATAGCGATGTATTTATTACTTAACTAGATTATTAACCAGTTTGTTAGTAGTATGCTGATTATGTAGTAAACATTATAGCCTCTTGTATCTGAGGTACCTCAAACACGCATTCTAACGGTGGAGAGTCAAACATCAGCACATAGTCAGTGACCAAGCTGGTGGCAGAACAAAGCTTACCTGGTCTCAGTCTCCTGTTCAAACATGTACAGCACATAACAAACATTTGAAATGGTTAAAAAAAAGTCAAACTACTCACTGCCACAGATTTAACTGCTTTAATTAGTTTCTTGCTTTCCAAGTTTTTCAATATCTTGTTGATCTCCGTTAAAGGCAGATTACTTTTGTATCTAATGTCCCTGCTCCAAATACCTGTTTAAAAACAGAGAAATGAACAAAAATGAATTACAAGCAACCATTAGTTTCTGTAAGTACTCGCAAACCAAGAATCACGAAATTGCTTGACTTGCTTGCTAACCATAGGATGTATTCCTGATCCTACCACTCCCAGCAAAATTACGGGAAGGGGAAGAAGAGGACGGAACAAAAATCAATTGACAAAACAAAACACAAAACACATAACATAGACACCACGCTGTCCTTCTGCCATTTACTCCTCCGAGAGCTCTTACATGTAGACCCCATTTGACCGTTAACATGAATACATCAAATAAATGTTCTTGATTCTTTAGCTAACTAGGGTTTGCTTCAACAACAACAAAAAATACCTGCTATCTCTAAACCAGAGTGTGCAAAGACTGCTAAGAAAGTGTAGTTACTAGCAGTGATTCCTGCTGGCAGTACAGCTGTTAAATCCGATATAGATATCATGTTTTCTTTTAAGTAGTGAGTGGTCTGCACCGATTTCTCAGTTTAACAGTCCCATAAATAAGTCATAATTCATATTCTGAAAGAGGCCCCAAAAAGTCAATTAGGAGAGGTTGTTATTTTAATAGAGAAATGTGTCTTTCTTTGCTTTTAAAGAAGTGGAACATTAGCTAAAGACTTGTTAAGGGCACGCTAAATTTTACATTTGTGTTGTCTGGACAACCATTTAAAAGTTTGGACGGGAACAGTTCCACAAACAGACTTAGTACCATTCACAGTTATAATTTATTTAAACTACCTTTGTTGCCTGCATCTTCTATAATTTGGTAAACCAGCTTCTCTTGATTGTCAGAGCCTTTCATTTTACTGTAAAGTAGGACAGACATCAGGATTTTTTTTAAAGGTCCAAAGTTTTAAATTGAAAACAAATACTATTAAAAAAACACAATGCACAAAAAAACAACTACACAATATAAGCCAGCCACTGGCAAATATAATACATGACACTAAACCTCTCCAGATCAATCCAAGCTTGCCAGTAAGAAGCCACAGTAAAGAGAAAAAAAACAGTTTGAAAAGAAATGCAAGTAAACAGGAGTCACTCAACTTGTCAAAACAATGGGGAATTCGGAGTCATGTACTAATACAACTGTGGAAGGTCAAACACTCATGGAGCACAATTTGGGATAATCTGGCTCAGGAAAGAGTGTCTACAAAGGGACAGTAGGGTGCTCCCAGCTCTAAAACATGCCTTTTCACCGGTCTGAGAAAGCCTGAATTCAGCAATCTTTTTCTAATGCCTTGGAAAGAGAGGTTGAGATGCCCATGTTGAGGATAATTTTTAAGGATATTCTTTTCTAGAAGTAAATCTAGATGTCTCTTACTCAGATTTACATAGTCATTGCAAAACATGGTTTGAAGGTACTTTTTAATAAATCAAATAAAGAGCACAAGCAGCAGATCAAGTGGTCTCCTGGAACCACTATAAACATGAATGCTGATCATGCAACATGAGCAATGAGGAAGACCACAGAACCACAGTTGCAGATGGTATGGTCAAACTTCAGCTGGATTTCATCTGAGCATATTCATCTGTTTGCACAGATCACTTTGCCAGCTGAGGAACTCTACTGGCAAGTTACAGCTGGCATTCCATAGTAGCCTCTGTTCAGTAGAAACCACTAAAACAGTTTCCAGGATAGGCTCAGGGGAGTTAAGTGTACCCTCCTGAAACAAGTAGTTAAGTTCTGTAACATCCCTGTTACAGAATCCATGTTAAATTACTTAGTGTCTTCTCAGCAATGCAGCACCAGAGGCAGAATTGTGTTCAAATATTTATTCAACATGCATGATGCTTACCTTGCATTTTGGGACTCTTTGATTCTATACAGGAGACCTGCATTGCTCCTGAGAAGGTCCAGTTGTCCCTATGAGAAATAGGCACAGTGCATTTATTTTCCTTCAAACAGCTTATTTCAGAATATGGCAAAAATCTCTAACTTCTAAAGGAAAAAAACTTATTTAATCACTGCTGAATGAAAAAAAAAAAAGGGAAAACTAACATTTCTATCTGCTAAACACAACTATAACCTTGAGGATATTTTTTCCCTATGAGTATCCATTTATCATTAGCTATCAGAAAAGAAACACAGTTCCAGCCTCTTCCCACAAGATCTATGCACTTCCTATTGTTTCTCCTAACTTTTATTGTTGTACAAGCGGCATGGAGTTATTGTATACATTTCTCTTGCTTCCCAAAACACTCAATTGCATGGCCATCCAGAAATCAAGTTAGAGCTCTACTGAACAAGAGGTTCAAACAGTTCCGATTTCCAGTAGCAAAGGTTGTTTTTTTGTTTTTGTTGGTTAGGTTTTTAGTTTTATTTTTACTTGTCTTAAAAAAAAAATAAAATAGACATCACTGGAAAACTGACAGCCAGGATCGAGAACACCTCTCAGAGACAAATTACTGGTATCTCTCACACACAAAAGACTTGTCCTGCCCTTGACACCCATGCCTAAGCAAGACAAACTCCTATTTCCTGTTTTGGAGAAAGAGGCAAGTAACTAGACAAAGTCCAAGAACATAACTGCAACTAACAGCATTCATTAACATTCGCTCTTCTGTTGCTAGCTAATCCCTTCCCTATACTTACAGTCTCGTTTCTTACAGAATTGCATTATGTGATTGATTGGCGCTCACACTCCAGGATGATCCCTCTCAGTGCTTTTCTACAGATGAAGTACTTGCAGCTTATCTCATGTGAAGTCCCAGATGCTCATTAAGCTCTCACTGCATTTTTCCCCACACATAAGGTACTTGCTAGATCTCCCCCCACATCCCGCTCCCCAAGACATATTTTAAACAAGTTGTAGAGACTTAGCTGTCTTTGAAGTCTCACTGCGAAATTTGGCCAACCCATTCAAAAGTTACTGAACACAAAAGCTCACAGCCAATGTCCTGATAAACATATTGATAAACAGAAAAAAAAAACAAAAAGAGATAGACTAGATTACTTCCAGCACCCTCTAGTATGGTCCAAGCTAAAAGGTTCTGGTTACTAAAAGAAAAAAAAAAAAATCATTGTTCAGTTTGGATAATTTCCAACACCCCTCTTTCTGAGAAACGAAGTGTCCCTCTTTTCAACAGAACTCTCGCCACTGTATCACCCAGTCTGCTTTACTTCCTGATATCACATGCTTGTGGAACAGCTAGCTAAGGAACCGAACGGAATCCTGATCTTTAAAGACCATGCACATTTAGCTGATACTCAAGTTCATACTATACTGAACCAAGACTTAACAGCTCCTATCTACTCCTTAACATGTGGCAGAAGTAGTTGACTACGATCCTCACTCTTATCTTATGCTGAGTCCTGATAATGTAAAGGGAAATGCCAAGTGAGATGCGGGAAATTTCTAGAAGATGCAAAAAAATCCTTCGGATGTTTCACCTGCTTATTATCAGAGTAATCCACAATCCTGGAATTTTGTGAGGGGTTTGGTGAAGAGCTTCACTTATAAGACCATAGGCTAACACCTATTCTTTCATCTCCAGCTAATTCATTCCCTACCAGGCCTTGTTATTATCACCTGTGGCTGTCTTACCACCTGCTGAACCATGGTAACTACACACTTGCACTTGACTGTTACACACTGTATCCACTGTATGTACACACTGTAACCATTGTATCACATTCTGTTTTACACAGAAAGTAATACATGGGAAAAAGACCAAAGAACGCTGTACACATCAAAAAACTAATGTGTTACTACTCAGTGGTAGCTTCCTAACCTATATGTACATGTGGACATACACATTCATGTTAACTTTGTATTACAGAATGGAAACAGTAAATTTTGAGGTATGTTTTAATTGGTTACGGCGACCATAAGTGGTTATGACAACTAAAAATAACCTATGGTAACCCTAAATTACGGCAAATGCCACCAAACCCAACAAGATCAGTTTGCTAGCCCCACCCAACTGGTTGCTGCCACACAGGCTGTCTGTACGAAGAGTGCTCCAGGTTGGCTGGAGTAACGCGAGGAAGCTAAGAGTGCCCTACCATTGAGAGCAGCCTGTTGATCGCCATGGCTCGCTGCTGGGCTTCCATGTGAGGCATATCGTTTTGAATCACCTGGTCTGTGATACCGTGAGGGAACTGATGGCACAGCTCAATAATCCTGGGGGAGGAGAAAAGCGAGTTTAAAATCATATCCTGTTGCATCCAAAACCAACACCAAAAGGTTATTAGAGAGGGAAAAGAATAACTCAGGGAAAAAGTACTGATTAACTTCTTCTCGGTCATGCCTATTGCAGAGACGTAGCATCTAATCCTTTTTCTGCCAAATATGCTTCTGCAGCTACTGGGAAAAAAAACTTTGCTCTTTGTGACAGCTCTGGTGCCTCACTTTATTTTTATGCTGCTCTCATAACAAGGGTTTAAGGCTCCCTGTACGGTTTCACTGCACAAAAGGCTTGGATGGGAAGGAATTGCTGGCCAGTGAGAGAATGCAAATAGTGCCAAAACTTCTTTCAGAAACAAACGTCTTAATGCAGAAAAGCCGCAATTCCCCTGCGTAAAGTCTCCCAAGAACGGAAACGCGCCAGCGCAGCCGAAGGAAACCGGACCGCGCCCCTCACCGCTGCCCGGCACAACACACGCGGCGCCTCCAAGCGCCCCCAGGCCTCTCCCGGGAGACCCACGGCGGAAACGGCACCCAGGCCGTGATCCGCACCCCCCGGGGCCCGGCCCGTGCCCTGCTGCTCCTCTCACCCTTCCTTCCCCTCACCGCCTCCCCCCCAGCATACCTGTTCTCTATGTCCACGGGGTCGGGGACCTCCGGCTTTACCTTCACCTCCGCCATGGCGCAGCGGCCCAGCACCGGCAGCCGCCACCGGGCCCGGCCGCAGCGGCGCGGAGAGATGACGCCAGAGCCGCGCGCCGCAGCCAAGAGAAGGGAAGGGGCCGGTTGCTAAGCAGCGGGACGCGGACCAATGGGCGGCCGCGCTGCCGGGGGGAAAGGGAGG
>VXAA01001572.1:178823-205347 GCA_013399115.1 Anseranas semipalmata | reverse complement strand
GAGGGGAGCGGGGGGAACGGGCACGGGGCCTGGCTGGGCAGCGCAGGTGCAGCAAATCCGTATCAAGACATGTTTTCTGGCCCTGAATATCAATTCATAAGATCTGTAGTGCGTCTTTTTGTACTGTAAAATGTTACCGTATCCAAATTCTGTTGAATTTTGTGACACGATAATAACATAATATGTAAATTACGATAAATAATGTTTGGCACCTGCTTTATAGGTATATTCTCAATGCATACCATAAATGAGATAAGCTTAAGGAATAGCTGTCTCTCTCTAGCCCTTTTCAGGATATCTTCTTGCATCGCACTAACGTACATTCAGATGGCCGCAATGGAACAAGTAGCTGGTTCTTCCTGCAGAGAAAATGACACCGTATCTTTAATAATTAGGGTTGAGATACTTCACTGTTCCCTCAGCATGTATCACTGATGTATGATGCTAAAGTTCTTTCACTTGAATACATGGAAGTCAGACTTGAGCAAGAAAAGCCAAAGTGAAATAAAGGCAACAGAACTTGCCTCAAGCTTTGTTCACAGTTCTGTAATAGGAGAAAAAGTCAAAAGTGTGATGGTCATTAGGATCTTATTTTTCAATGTGAAAAACATGTAAATATTAATGAGTGAGCAGTTTAAAGTATCCAGTGTTCCCTCTTCTAAAGGAAACAAATGAAGATGAGGAATCAATTAAAAGACCATATTTCTTAATGTGTTATTCTGTTAAGAAAATTATTGTCTGCCTTCTTCTTTTTCTGTTTTAAAGATCACTGGTGAGAAAAATGACAGCTGGCTCTGTCTCAGTTCCTCAGGTCATACCACTTCGAATCCCTCTTCCAGGGAAGGCTAAACATGAAATAGACACAAATACTCTTGTAGAAATAAAATCAGGTATGAATAGCAGCTTTGACTCTATGTAAACCTCTTATGTGACCATTTGAAACTTTTAGCATCTATAATTTTGTTTGCATTTAATTATGATCTTTATCATATCTTTATGAGTATCCACTTCCTTAAATAACTTACAAAATTAACTGTGTTTTGATACACCAAATATACTTGCACTTGATTTTATGCATTCAAACAATGTTATTGACATAGGGGTTACTTCTGTATGTTAGTGGTCTTAATTGCTTTCAAGATCAAGCTCTTTAAGTTGTTGCATTTTGCTGTGACTGCAAAAACAGCACTTCAACGTATCATGTGCCAGGCTTACCCTAAAGGACTTCCTTACAATTAATGAAATTCCACCTTTCATCGTAGGAGAAAATATTTTTTCTGTTGTTAGAACAGACAAGTTTTTATAATGTTTTCCTACAAAACCATTGCACAGCTACTTTATGAAGAGAAATATTGCTTACAATGAAATTGTATTCATTTTGTAACCAGTTTTTCATGGGAGAAACAATTTTGGTCCTGAACTTTCAGTCATTTATGCAACTGCTTTATTTTATTTATGTGAGAAAAATCAAGCACAGTAGTGAGTATTTCCAGAAGTGTAGGGTTTGTTTTTTTACAGCTCTCACACAGTTTAGCCAATTACTTTCTCTTTGTCTTTCAGATACACCTGAAGTTTCTATTTATTACACATTAGATGGAAGTAAACCAGAACTCGATAGGAAACCTGGCTATGGAGAGCACAACACTTTTAAGTATAAAGGTCCAATCATATTACCAGTTGGGAAAATAATGGTCAAGGCACTCGCAGTTACAAAGCAAGTATCCTGGTTTATTTTAGTTCTATTTTGTCAAGGGACTGATATGCCAGCAGTGGCTTAGAGCCATGTTGTTTAAAGCACCCTGTACTTAGCAAAAGAGAGATGGCTCTTACCCCAACCAGTTAGCAATCTAAGCAATCTTTATGGGTCCATTGTCTTCACTTTCTTATAACACTTTTTATTCATTAAGCGTTTATGGGGATGGATTATCTCTAGGATGTTTATCTTCTGGGACATGGATGTAGGCCAATGATCCATAGAGGCTGTGGGTGAGAGATTAATAAAATACACTGTACTTAGAGTTCGTCTGTCAGTGTGGTCAAAAATGCCAGAGGAATTAGTATGGTGTTTTCTGGTGTCAGAAGACATGCAGTGATTCAACAGATTTATAAAAGTTGGTCTTCCCAGGAATTTGCATAGCTGCTCTGGAAGGAGCACAGAATGGCAGACCTCACAGCTAAAGTACAATGTTGCGTGCACAAGAGTAAAAATACAACGGTCCAGAGAAATGGATTTTGCTGCACAGCCATTGACTTTCTCCTAATTAACTTCATGCTTTGAGACAGGGAATACATGGATTCTCTGTTGTATTTTTATCCTTTTTTTTCAAAGGGAGCAGAAACATCCAGTACAGCTGGGGATCTGGGCTAGCTGTTTCCGTCTATTAGCACCCGCAGGTAGCCATTGCCTGTACCTGCACTGGAATATAACAACATTATATTCCTTGTGCAGGGACATGCAAAACTAGACCTGTATGTGTTTTCTTATATCACTATCTGGATTAATATTTGTTTCCAGTATGTTCTCATTAAAACATTTTCAGGCAGGCCAAATAGATGCTCTAGAATGACAATAAATCCTAAATGAATGGTTTGGCCATTTACAGGTATTTTAACATTGCTGCTGTAATTTAATAAATGGTAGAGAAAGACAGTTGTTATATCTAATGTGTAGTGTGCTACCTGGTGCTTGACAGGGAAAATGAATATGGTATTATGAATGGAAGAAAAGTCTTGCTGTCCTCTATTTTCTGCAATGCTGGCAAACAGTAGTTACCCCAGAAAGCAGACACAGCAGTATCAGGAGTTTTACAGGTAAAATATGTTGAGAGATTAAAGAATCCCTACATTTTATTGACAACTTTTTAGTGTGCTTATTTTTAACTTAAAAAAAGGGGGGAGGCAAGCGGTAGTTTTTGCGAGTATTACCCGGGATTGTACTTAATAACTGAAATAATGACTTGCAAGTTTGGAAAACAAACATGGTTCCGGCAAATGAACCATGTTCGCCGGTGATTTACTTTTTGCTTCACATGGCTTTATAACATGTATATATCTTTGTGAACATTGATTTTCAGGGACTGCAGGGAGAGTACTGTTGTAACAAAGGTGTTTCTAGTAGAGTACAAGCAACCAAACATCTTCTCTATCGAAAACAATGACAAGAATTTCTTAAAAGATGTCACCACACAGGTAAGTTTTAGCAATTGTTACCCCTTGTCTAAATATAAAAAGTTGTATGTATGTTATTATTTAAAGATTAAACCTTGATTTCCTATACTTTTTATATTTATTTACCCTGTTTGCTGCCTCAGTCCTTTTTGTAATACTAAAAGTTCAAGACAACATATTTTTTTCTTTTTTCACTGGTCTTTCATGACCGATTCAGGTCAAATATTTTTAAAATACATTTATAATTTAAGCTTTTCAAATGCTTTCAGTGAAAATAAATACCTTAACCATATACCTTTAAAATCATAACAAATAACTATAGAAAGAAAGGATTAGAGCAAAAATATAGTTCACTTGGAATTCAATTGGAATTACTTTTTAGGAGAGGGAAGATGGAATGTTTACTACAAAACCAAAGAAAAATAGAATGAATGTGGAAATCAAGCCTGCCTGGAGTGAAACACCCCAAGATTTTCAAGGTATGGTATTACTTTATAAAACTGGAATAGACTTCTCTCTTAGCTGAAAATAGACAGGGCAAGGTTTTCATCTTCTATCATTATTAAAATATGGGTAATTTCAACACCATCTCAGAAGGCTGAACATCTGTTGGGAATTCCAATTTCCAGTTCTTAACACTGTAAATAGAGAACTAAAATTGCTTTTATACATATCGGATTGCCTCTTAAAAATATAAAAAAGGGTCATTCAGTTCTGAGCATCATAACAAGGCTTAGTCTATATCCCCATTTGTGCCAGAAAATGCAGTTAAATTGATGGGATTGCAAATCCTTTACAGAGTTCTTTACTGATGTTTGAGTGTTGCTTGCAGTAAGATTCCAAAATAAATACACAAAGCAGAAATGAAAGCTTGACCCGGATTTTCTCTATAGATAAAGGCTGTTATCCCATGGTAACAGCAATGGGACTGTTTAAGAACAGGGAATCATATTAATGTTTATGCATTAATTTACTCTTATGAGCTGGGTTTTTTTGAGAATGCAGGAAGGAAGAAAAGCCTAAACTGAGAAAAATACAAAAGTAAGGTCTTTTAGAGAGGAATGAGGTTTCTTCCAGTTTAATTTCCTGCAATTCCATGCAGTTTGTTTTAACCCAAAATATGGATCTGAAAATCATTTTTAAATGGCTAGAAATATGCTTGAGAGTTGGGATTTAAAACTTGAGATATATAATATTCATGTTAACATATATCTTAACTGCATGAAGTGAATGACAGTGAAATAACAGGTTTGTAATTTTAGAGTTGGAAACAGAAAAAAAGACTTATCACAAGTCCCTGCAAGGACCACAGCACCTGACCTGCCATCTGGAAACAATGGGATACAGAGAGGAATCTGTCTCAGCACTACCAACAGAGTCATTACAGGCAAGCAAAGGGGTGTTGAGGAAAACCATAAAAGTCTGTCATCAGAACTGAGCTCTAAAAAATGTAAAGATTTGAAAATTTGCAATCATTTTCATATAATCTTTCAGAAACTAATACCTTTGGCTGTACTATACGGTACTATCTTAAATTTATGGGTAATGACACACTGGAATAGGGATGCCCGAAGCAGTACACAGTTATTAATAAAGACAAAACCAGGCAAGGCAAATTACCAGTGCCTGAATTCCTACTAATCCTCTTTTAATACATTACCGAATCTGCAATTAGCAAATGCTTAAAGCTTAAGATATAGTAATTCTCCCTTGGAAGTAAATATCAAGACATAGATTTTTTTTTTTCAGGAAGCTGTGTGTCCTTAAAACAGCTAATAGTGGAATCAAGATGTAGTAGATATTCCTTAATGCACTGCATTTCAGTGCACTTTATCACAAATAACGTGTCTTTAGTTGAATTTGTTAGATGCATTTATGTGCATCTTAGGTGCATTTTGCAAACATTACCTAATTAATGCTAAAGAATTACCTTTATTTCAGTTTTCTAGTTCTTCTGTGGTGACTAGCCGGAAAAGTTTAGCAAGCACGCAGGTGGCAAGGATCCAGAGGGAGACAAATTTCCTCAAGTAAGTGACTTCTTTTAACATCTTTGTCCTTGGAAAGTAACAGAGCAACTGCTTCTAGCAACCAAGTTGAAAATACTGTGAGGCTCTATTAAAAATAAGGAAAGCCAAAACAGATACTGGCTCATAGCAGAAGAATGTGATCTAGTTAGTGCTTTGAAAATTCTTGCTCTTATATATAGTTTTATTTAAATATCAGTGTTTAATGTTATCAACTATTTTATCATCCTTTTAAAAATTCCTAACAGCTGTAGGATCAGAGGAAAAGCTGTCTTTTCAAATTAGAGTACAGCCCTCACACTGTGGTAGGTGAAAATAGGTCACAGGAGCAGTCTCACAGAATGTTAGTGTTTATCGGTATTGATAGGGTTATGTGATCTACATCAGTGGTTCCCCATATTGCAGCTGTGAGGCCTGACACTGTTCATATCCCTGGAGACTCCTTTACCTCACATGGTGAGGAAAAACTATGAAAATTTGTAGCAGCCAGAGAGCTTCCACCTTGCAAAGCCACTTAGAGTTCAGAGCCTCCTACTGTGGACACTGGGGCAGCGCCTGGTGGGCCACTATAACCTAGAAACCACAGCTTAAAAATCAGTGGCCTAAGTCCTGTTACAAGAGTTTCCAGATTATTCATTATTATGCAGCAGTACAATACCAAAACAAGCTCAGCCGGTTTGCTCTTATTCTCAGATGTGCACACTGTTCTGCACCTCGCCTGTCTGACCCCTTGGCTCACTTCTGCCAGGAATGTGGATCTCCTATCCCACCTGTGCCAGTACGTCACTTCCCGCCCCCTGAAGGAGCTCAGGTCAGCAAAAAATCATAACACAACAAATCCTCTTTAGAGGAACAAGCTTCCTCAGCAAATTACATACTCATTATTTAGTCACAGTATCATTTGTGAAGTTCTGATTGTTCTGTCTTGTAACTTCAGCAGTGGGCCCAAAGTAAGTCTTAAAGGATGGGCAAAATAAACTGTGGATTGCTTCAAGTGCCATATATTTTAATAAGGATAATATTAAAAAAGTAAATTGTGTTTTATTCACTTGTGCTGGGAAACATCACCAAATTCAGCTTCCTCCTCATCCTGCAGCAACAACCACTACATCTTCAGGATCTGCATATGCATCTTATTCCAGCGCTGACTAGTGAAGTTAGTTAGCAACTAGTGTCTATGTCATAGCTGTAGAAGATCCATCCAATATGCCTGAAGATTTAAACAGTGGTATAAGTATGCAAGAGCACCCTGAGTTTTTACAGTGATGCCTATAACTGTCTTCCATAAGCTCTTCTCATGAGATAATAACCCTATCTAACGAGTCAAAGGTGTATTTTTTTCTGTATCCTCAGAAAGATGTCCTGTCTGGGACAATGCTGTAGTCTCAAGTGATGACTGAAAATATTCAGCACATCTTTAGATTAGGTTCATAGAAGGATTTGAACTACCTGCACACATATTATGGCAGCATTTAAATCTACTGAAAAGTAACTTAGCGTATTTCTGGCACACTTATAGTCATCACTAAAACGTTGTCTTTCCAGTTGTCTTCATATTTTCTAGATAGACTTTGATCTATATTGGCATTTTTTTTGCTGTCAGTTGCTGTGTTTCCAGTGACTGCTGCAGATGTAGACTCTAATCAGCAAAATACTGAAAATGTCACAATAACCATAATGATCTCAGGATAATCTTAATGATCTCATCGTGGTCCTTAATAAGGTGTGATGTGTCTTTTCTTTCAGATGGCACCATGTCTTGAATGCAGACATCTCGTGCCGATGAATACACCCACTTGCATTGTATGTGAGTCACCAATAGCTCCACAGCTGCAGCCCCAAACCAACATCTGCTTGAAGGTAATTGAGAATAAATATAACTAAATAGTAATTTAACTCCTGGCATACATTTTTCTAACAGGTGACATCACTACAAATATTTTGATCTAACTTGGGTTTGTGTAGTTACATTAAAGCAGCTTTAAGAGTTAGTAGGGTTAAAGAAACCTTGAATTGGAATAATCATTAAAGGTAAATCCCATAAGCTCAGGAAGGTCATGCTTCCTTAGGAAGGATGCAGACCAATACAGGTGACATTGTAGCAGGTGTCTGCTATAGGCCACCTGATCAGGAAGAAACAGTGGATGAGGCCTTCTACAGACAGCTAGAAGTCACCTCCCATTTGCAGGCCCTGGTCCTTGAGGGAGACTTTCACCACCCTGATATCTGCTGGAGTTCAAACACAGAAGGGCATAAGAAGGGCATAACCTCTGGATTCAGAGGTTCCTGTAAAGCGTCAATGACAACTTCCTGACATAAGCGATAGAGGAGCCAATGAGTAGAGGTGCTCTGCTGGATCTCATACTTACAAAGAAGGAAGGGCTAGTTGGGTATGTGAACGTCAAAGGCAGCCTTTGCAGTGACCACGAGATGGTAGATTTCAAAACCCTGAGAGGAAGGAGCAGGGCAAAAAACAAAATCATAGCCCTGGACTTCAGGAGAGCAGAATTTGGCCTCTTCAGAGATCTGCCTGAAAAAGCCCCATGGGATAAGGCTATGGAGGGAAGAGGAGTCCAAGAAAGCTAGTTATTCAAGTTGATTCAAAGATCACCTACTCCAAGCTCAAGAGCAGTCCATCCCAGCAAGCAGAAAGGTGGACAAAAATATCTGGAAGCCTGCATGGATGAACAAGGAAAACTGGCAAAACTCAAACACAGTAAGAAAGGAAGTATACATGAGGTGGAAAGAGGGACAGGTAATCTGGGAGGAATATAGAGACACTGTGCAGAGATGTGGTTAGGAAAACCAAAGCCCCTGTGGAGTTGAATCTGGTGAGGAATGTCGAAGGCAAGAAGGAGGGCTTCTGTAAGTACATAAGTAGCAAAGAGAAGACTAGGGAAGATGTAGGCCCACTGCTGAATGGGGCAGAGGACCTGGCAACACAGGATATGGAAAAGGCTGAGGTACTGACTGCTTTCTTCACTTCAGCCTTTACTAATAAGATCGGTCTTCAGAAATCCAATGCCTTGGAAATCAGGGCTGAAAGTCCAGAGCAAGGAAGACTTAGCCCTTAGTGAAGAACAATAAGGTTAGGGAATACTTAAGCAAACTGGTCAGACATAAATGCATTGACCCTGATGGGATTGCTGAGGAAGGTGGCACATGTCTTTGCTATTGTTCAATAATCTTTAAACAATCAAGGTGATGTGGGAGAGGTTCCTGAGGACTGGAGGAAAGCAAATCTGTTTCCTGTCTTCAAAAATGGCAAAAAGGAGGACCCAGAGAACTACAGGCTGGTCAGCCTCACCTCGGTCCTTGGGAAGGTGATGGAGCAGCTCATTCTGGAAACCATTTCCAAGCATGTAAAGAACAAGAAAATCAGGAATAGTCAGTATGGATTCAAAAAAGTAAAACCATGCTTGACCAACCTGATAACCTTCTATGATGAAATGGCTGGCTTGGTAAACAAGGGGAAAGTCACGGATGTTGTCTACCTGGACTTCAGTAAGGCCTTTGACACTGTCCCCCATAAAATCCTTATAGACAAGCTGTTGATGGACAGATTGCAAGGTGGGTTAAAATCTGTATGAATGCCTGGGCCTGGTTGGTGGTGATCTGAACTGGCATAAAGCCCAGTTGGAGGCCAGTAACTAGTGATCTACCCCAAGGGTCAATATTGAGTCCAGTCCTGTTTAATATGTTCATTAATGATCTGCATGATGGGGTAGAATGTATCCTCAGCAAGTTTGTAGACAACGTAAAACTGGAAGGAGAGACATGGACATACTGGAAAGTGCTGAACAAACGGCCATGAAAATGATGAAGGGATTGGAGCATCATGAGGAAAAGCTGAGAGATCTGGGACTGTTTAGCCTGGAGAAGAAGAGGTTCAGAGGAGGGGGTCTTATCGATGTGTATAAATACCTGAAGGGAGTGTACAAAGAGGATGAAGCCAGGTTCTTTTCTGTGGTGCCCAGTGACAGGACAAGAAGCGATGGGCACAAACTGAAACACATGAAGTTCCCTCTGAACATCAGGAAACACATTTTTTACTGTGAGGGTGACTAAACACTGGCACATATTGCCCAGAGAGGTTGCAGAGTCTCCTTCCTTGGAGATATTCAAAAGCCGACTGGACATGGTTCTGAACAGCTGGCTGTAGGTGGCCCTGCTTGAGCAGGGGGTTGGACCAGATGACCTCCAGAGGTCCCTTCCAACCTAAACCATTCTGTGATTCCATATAATTGCAAGGGAACATTTCTGGAAAGAGAAGGATACTGAAAAGAAACTACTGACTGAAAACTATCAGATAATAAAGGAGATACATAATCTGAGGCAGTTATCAGTTTAACATCAAAGATATTACAGACATTGGCCCAAATTAAATGTTTTATGGCAACCCTGATATAGGTGCAAAGCCAAACCTGAACTAATTGGTGACAACAGTCAAAGGATCACATTCATCATTCTTAGCCCTGGTGGAAACTCACTTGTTAATAGTGATTGTGTTAAGACCTTTTAGGCCACCCTCGTGGTATAGTAGTATTATTAATTTTCCTTGCAAATATGGTTCCCTCTGTTGTGTGTGAGTGCAATGACTAAGCAAGCTGACAGTAATGTATAAAAAGGTCTGGAGGTATTGATGCTGGATCTCCTGAGTGAACTGTAGCATAGTTTAAACAAAACTGACACCAAGATATGCGGATTTGTGATGACCAGGCAATATGGCTTAACTAAAATCTGAAGCCCACAGCACAGACTTGGAGGATCTCTTCTATCTGCAGAGCTGAATAACCACAGTACTTTCTAAAATCAAGTCCTCTTCTTATTATGGTTGTTCACAGTTTTCAAATACCATGTGAAATGTATTCTTTTTCTATTTAAAAGGGCAAAGTAATTTGTCAGGCATGCGGCACAGGAAATCCTCTTCACCATAAATATTGTGTGACCTGTGAAAGCAAACTGCCCGAAACACAGATGGTAAGGCTTCTTGCATGAATTGCAGTAGGGTTACTCAAATCAAAATGTAAAATTATTTTCTTTTGAAAACTGAATTCATATCCCTTTGTGCCTGTATTACAAAAGCAGAGAGTCCCTCCCACATGCCGTATTCTAGACTGGTACCCCCACAGATGTGCCATCACAAACGTCAAGCTAAACATTAGATAAATATATCCTGTACTTTCAGATTTCTCCTGTGGAAGTCAGGATTGCAAATGCCATTGTCAAAGCTCAGAATGCACTTAAAAAACAGGTAGTCTTGACTCCTAGGGAGTCTTGCTGGTATCCAGATTATTAATTGCAATAGAGAACTTGAGTAGATACATCTGAAAGATCATTCTCATTGATTTAAATTACTTTATGAAAACAAAATAATCTTTTACCTTATTTCTGTTATCTCAATTTGCTGCTGCCCCTATGCATGTACAGCTATTATGCTTGTATTTGTCAGTGACTCTGCACTGAGGGAAGAAAAAAAAACAATAAATGCCCCCCCCTACAATTGCTGTCTGTTTCAACTCCCAGTTTAGCATGCTTATTGGGTTCCTTGGAAGAATTTTACTTTCACTTCTGAAGAGAAAAGTCTTAGGATACATTTCAGCCACTGAGGTGTCATTTCAAAGTGAATTTCATCAGGAATTTGTACTTACTTACCTAAGATAACCATGTATTTAACTGCTTCACTGAATGTAGATATTAACACGTAACTGCATAAAGTTAGGCATATGACTTGAATGGTGAGCTCTGTAGTAGCTAAGAGTGAAAGTTAAATGCTCACTGAATTACTATTAATAGTAATCACAAATTTTACTAATAATAGTAATTAATTAGTAATTAGTGATAACGAGTAGTAAATCCTGAATAATTGATCATTAGTAATAATACTGATATTACTATTAATGGTTATTAAATAATTTAGATTTACAACATGTTTAGACTTTGTTAGACCTCTGTTAGACCCCTGAGGCAAAACCTAACAAAACATTTTAAGACCTGTTTGGCCTAGCTAGGATCTATATTCAACCTCTGGAAGTTTCAGCTGAAAAATCTGTTTTCTTTTGCATACCCATGTAAGTTAATTGTAGTAGGAAAACTAGGTAATATATAACTTGTATGAGGTAAAAGGGTGCAAATATCAAACTGGGAGAAAACTCATTGTCTGAACACACTCTTCCCACCATACCACAACAAAGACTTTAAAAGGTACTAAGAAAAATGGCTGTTGTGTTTTGGATTTGAAAATATAAGTTTATCAGCAGAGAAACCTCCCTGTTGATTTCAAGTGTACTTATACATGGGGCCATATTAATAAAGTACTTAATGTAAAAGAACACAACTGATAAGGACAGAATTTTTTTTGCATTAATTTCTAGTAAAACAAACAAATTAATTAATACCACATTTTACTGTGGTTTTGAAATGTTGCAAGTTAGATCAAAGTCAGTCTGTTGCTTATTTGACATTGAAATAATTCTTTTAAGCTGAACATTATGTTATCGAAGTAGTTTGCTTTCCTAATTTGCCTTATTTAGCTACTGAACTTTTTTTCATAAGAAGTATTTTCTCCCTAGTGCTTGTTTTGTTTTATTAGCCCATGCTTGGAGGAGACACCCCCCCAGCTTACACCAGCCAGCAAGGGAAGACAGTTTCCTGCTCAAAATGCAATCGTGTTAACCAATGTGATGCCCATTTCTGTGACTGGTGTGGAGCCAAGGTACATGCTGTCAGTGTTTGTGTTGACAAATCTGATTTTACTCATCTATGAGCCACAGCAGTTTCAGTCTTCTCTTTGCAAAATTCTTGTCAATTAGTACATAGCTTATTCTTAACAAAATACTTGCTTACAGCACATAGGATAATATAAAGAAAAATTAAATGCTTAGGTTACTTAAAGGCATCCTGACCCCACTTCAGTTTAAGTCAATGACTTAAGGGTTTAGAGGAGTAAATATATTGCCATGGGTCAATGAGCATCACCTCATTGCATCAGTTGAGGTGTAATAGCCAGGTACTCTGCCAAAGCAGCTTATCCATCAAAGGCTAAAACATAGGCTAACCTAACTCAAGTTTTCTCACAACTACCCTGGGCCATGATCATCTGTACAGGCAGTTACCATAGATGAGATGATGTATGCGATTCTTTTGGCTGAAGGCCTCATTAACTTCAGCAAAGACAAGTATTTTCTCAACTGATGCTCTGTAGAGTTTTGCATGGTACAACCAATGTGAACGTTTTCTTTGGGCATGTATTTTACTTGTATAGTGTTTCAAGGTAAGATTACACTTGTGGAGAATAACATTTTTTTTTTTTTATGTGAGCTGAGTCTGCATAAAATTTGAAACACTCCCCAATATGCATACATAACCATTGGTACCTATACTGTACCAGCAGAACTTGAAAGGGTGAACTGGAAAGGGTTTCAGCCAATTCAGCATCAGAGCACCACACTAGTAATGACAGGGTTTTGCCAAAGAAAATAAATATTTTTGAAAGTATAAGTTAAAAAATAATGTACCAAAATTGTAGATCTATCTGAAAAAAATGTTTGTCTCCATAACATGGTGCTGAGATCACTGAAGATTCACTGTCTTGCATCTGCCAGTGTGTTAACAGTCTGGTATCCTGGTTAATATTACTAAACTAATAGCTTTGGGTAGTATTATTTTACTTCCTTTTAATTCATGTCATTATTTTTATCTCTCCTGACTGTGCATTGTATGTTTCTGTAGTGACAAGTGTTTCATTAAACTTTCCAGCCTGACCCTCCTCCATGCTACTTTACTTGCTTCAAGTGTGGTGCAAACAACCGTCCATATGCTCGATTCTGTGCATCCTGTGGTGTTTACATAGAGCCCCCATCAAGGGCAAGTTCTCAGAATGGAGTTCTCATGGATGCTGGGGACTTGCTGGGGTTTTCTGAGGTAAGACACATGGTATTACAAAGCCACGCTTGAACACAGCTAAAAGATAGGCTAGTCCGCTGCTGGTATATATCAGCACAACTTCATTTCTTTTTTGAGATGCTGTGCTCTGTGAGTATTCTGAGGGCAAAACCAAGTTTATGTTTACTCTGAGAACTGTTTTCTGCAAAAATGTAGCCTTAGCCAAAGGCTTTAATACAGCCTTATTCTAAATATCAAAGTAAGAAACAAGCAGCTTTTCAAAAGTCTTTGTTCTTTAAGTACTTTTATCTTATTACTCCTGAATTATTTGTGTCCTGCTAATACAAGGTATTCTTTCGTGCATATGTAACACTGCTTTGAAAACTGTATTTTAAGAAGAGACCGTAACACTTAGCAAGGACAACTAAGTGGCCTGATTCTGCTGACAGTCAAGTTTGCTTCTTGAATATTTGTGATAAATTGCATCATTGTTACTGACTGGTAATTATAATCAAGAATTGTTAATGATTCTTCCTTCTAGCTTTGTCATTGTTTACAATTTTTATACTGTTTTAGTTAATTTTTACTTGTAAGCCATTTAATTATATCTAATTATTTTACTTACACTTTTTCTTCCCCTCCACACCCTCCCACAGACTAAACCACTTCAAGCTCAAGTTGCCTGGCAGTCTCTTCCTATTTCCTTGTCCAAATCAAGAGCAGATCTAAAAGAAACAGAAGATAAAGGAACCCAAACCGTTGGTCTTTTTTACCCATCTAGCAAACTGTTGGAAAAGAAGGAACTTGAGCTGATTTTACACAAGCAAAAGCTGGAAAAGATGAGTGATCATAAGCCTCTCCTGACAGCCATCAGTCCTGGAAAAGGTTAGGAGGAACTTTGATTTTATGTAATCATAAAGGAAAATTCTTATTCAAAACAAAGCTGTGACACATGACTTTTTTTTTTTTTCATAAGATTGTAGTCTACGGAATGTGCCATCAGTAGGCCACTGACTTACATCATTACAAGTCTATCTTCCAACAAGTCACTTGGAAATGCAGTGCCTTAGAAATTAGATCACTGATGTCCAATAATAGCTAAAAGAAAGCCTGTCAGCAATAATCAAAAGTGTGGCTAATGAGCCCAGTGCAGTCTTACTAGTTTGCTAGTAGTTTAATTTCCTCAGATCCTACAAGATCAGGGGCAAGTGTGTCCTATATTTGAATTGGACACCACTAAACAACCCCTACTCCATGCCAAAAGTGAAGTTCAGTTAGTACTGCAATAGAGCCTGCTAGGAGTATTATTAAACAAAACTGTGATGCACTGGGGGTTGTAGCTCTTGAAAAATATGATGAGGCTTGTCTATGTGAAGAATCTGTTTGGAATGCTGTTGTGAAATAAATGATAGAAGTCTTGGAAGCAACACAAACTAAACTAGGGAAAGGGATTCTTAACAGCATTACAAAAAATAGAGAGCTCTTGTAGTCCCCATTTTCCAGCCCCCAAAGTTATCTGTCTCACTGCAGAGACTGTCCATGCAGGGACTACTGTATCAGTACTGCAGACTCCTTTGTTTTGCAGTTGCTGGTTTGGTCAGTGGGAGTTCTTTGTGGAATCACACGACTGTTGTCAACCCCTCAGGCCGTTATCAGAGTTAGTTATCTATTGGGTGCTAATGAATGTTAGAATTTCCTGTTTTGACTCTGTATATAAATATCAACATGATGCACATTTATTTTAAAAATTATCACTAGGGAAATCTTTTTTCCTACTCCCTTGCTGTGAAACATGACATGTTCTCTTGGAGACATAACTGTAGGAAATATAACATTTGATGCGACTCAGTGTGTCAGGAATCTTAATCTAGTAAGATATAATAAAGGATCAGCCCGTAATAGTACTGAGAAAAAAAAATAGTAACACTAAACATTCATATGTCTCTATCAGAAGTTAAGTTCTTGACTTGTGAGAGAACTCCTTTTACTAGGAAGTGTTGGGAAGAAATTCTGAACTGCTTTTGAACTACACCAGACTTGTTAATTTTTATCCAGTTAGAAAAATCAACTTTGTTGAAGTTGCACTGTGTAATGCATTCTCCCTTAGACCCTGTCAAGGACTGAGGAACATATTTCATTCTATAAATCAATAAATGCCTGTCACAGTCAAGTCTTTCATGCTGCTCTATTTCCTTGATGCTAAGCTGTCTAAAGGGCTTGAAACTACATGTGTCAACAAGACCATATGCTATCACACAGAGAAATCTTGTTTCTATAGGCCAGATATGTCCATTATTTCTTGAATTCAAATAGTATCAGACATTTGATATGAAAGTTTTTAAATGCAAGTGATTTAATAAGTGATTTGTTGTCGTCATCGTCCTTGACCATATCAGCCATTATTTAACCTTCTTTTCTTTTGTGAAGATTAAAAATAAACAGTTAGGACAGGATGAAATAACAGCAGTAGCAAAATAGTAATCCTCTGATGTGTACTACATTTCCATTTTTGCTGTACTTTCTTTCTGTTTTGAACAGGAGCCAAGTAATTTACCAGGTAAACTTTACAAAGAAATCTCCCCTTTTCCACTGTAACAAACAGTAAATCTGAATGATCTAGGCATAATCAACAGCATGAATTCAAGTATTCTATCAATGCTGCCAAAAAGCCTTTTAGATGTAATTAAAAATCAAACATGCAAGAATATGTTCCTGGCCATCTGGATTTTTTTAAACGAAAGCTGAGGACGTAGGCTAGTTATGGACCAGTTTATTGCAAATAATACTGACATCTCTGGAGGGATCACTCTCAAGGTAGTACTCTAGCTTAGATTTTTAATTACTATTTTCAGCTTGTATTTGTTTTTGCATGGAATACTATGGCAGGGAATAATTTATGTTGCTCTGTGGCTCAACCATCCTTCTTTTTTATATTCCTTTAAAGCTGCCTAAAAAATAACACTTGCTGTTTTAGTTTGTCATAGTTTCTACCAGCTCCATCTTGGAAGAGTCCTCCAAGCACAAAATTCTTTGTGCACTTTTGCCTTCTCTTGTAAATGTCAGAGAGCAGCACTTCTGACTTGGCTTCTTTTCACTGTTATGAGCTTCACTTAATGTGAAGGAACAGATAAGTCAGAGCAACTTCACTGTGTAAGTTAAATGAGGTTACCAAGCCTACACAATTTATTTACAATAAAATAAATCATACTCTGTACTTTCCGTAAATATGCTCAAAAATAAAATTATCCAGATCCTGATAACAATCACTTAAGAATGAGAACGAGTCCTTTTCTTTCTTTCTTTAATGAAAACAGAAAGTTGCTGTGGAAGTAATTGGATGATAGATGCAAAAACTCTGAATGCCTTAAGCTGAGTTTTGAATCCAGGAGCATTCAGCCTCAAGTGTTTCATGCCCTGTACCAGCGTAATGGAATGCTAACTCTTTGCCAGAGATTCTGACAGACAAAACAGCGGGAATGCTTAAGCTTTCAATATGCTTTCCCATATATAATTGAAATGCGTGTATTTGGGGAATAAATTACACAGACCAAAATGCCATATAGGTTCAGTTACTATGTCTGCAATTTTCAGATTTAGCTTATTGTTACCTGTCAAAAACCTCAAATTAACTAAAAGTCAGTTCAACAATGCACGATTGCTTAGTTGTATTATTGTACTTTTCTTTTTCAACCTGGAATAGTTTCTCCTTTATACAGGAACAGTTTTGATTCCAAAGGACAACTCTGAGACATGATTTTGTTGTGAATAGAGCTGCTCTAGGAATGAATTATAACCTATGGGTGAGACAATATTCCACCTTTCTTAGTGTATAACTTGTTTCTCATTTCCTTGGTCAGTTAAATTTTCTGAAGAAAAAATTCAATGATTTTTTTTTTTGTCTGAGTGAAAACCTGCTATTTTCCAAATCGTTTATCAGATGAGTAGAAGAAATGTTAATCACAATTTCAGGGATTTTTTTCTCCTGCTTAACTCTCTCCCATCAGGTTACTGGAGAAAACAGCTGGATCATGTCTGCGCCCACCTTAGAAGCTACACCCAGAACAACCTTGAATTCAGAGCACTGATTGGAGAACCTCGAATGGGAAAGGTAGGAAGGACCTTGTGAGTAGTATCTTCCTATGGAGTGTCATGAAAAGAGTATTCTGGCTGCTAGATAAACACTGGAAAAATACGTCTGTTTTCTTTAGACTTAGACCTCTTCGTATATGGGAGTCTTTGTTTTTGTTGTTCCATTTTTTGCTTAGTCTTTCACTGAAGACTTTTTCTTTCTTTCTTTCGTATGGCAGTTTCCTTTCCTCTCTCACCTCACAGCTATAAGAGAAGTGATAGAAGCCAGAAAGCTCTTGCTCAGCTGCTTTTACAGAATCCTACAGCAGGCAATCAAGAAAAAGAAGAGGCCACTGACATCTATGTAGTTGGTCAGTTAAATAAACCCTGCTAGAAATGGGATTTAGATTATACACTTGCCCCTGCATAGCTGGATTACACCACTAGATAACAGCAATTCTCTTTGGTTGTATAGTCTACTTCTAGGGTAAACTATACCAGTAGTGGAACAGCGTATTCTTTTTCATACTGCAGATGTGGTCTTCAGTGTACCAACCTGCCTTAAAATGATTAAAAGGGTGATAGCAAGAAGGTGGAAATTGGAGGCTCTTCCTAAAAAGTCCTAGAAGACAGGGCTGGAATGACTAGAGATCGTTTGGTCCCTGTCCTGAGGGAGGATCAACTCTGCCTAAACTGTTCCTGACAGATGTTTGTCTTGAAGCTTTTAAAACTCACCAACAATGGAGATTTCACAATTGCCCCAGGCAGTCCATTTCTGTGCTCAATTATCCTTTGCAGTTCAGCTGCAGTACTGTATTGCTTTCTTTGGCAGCCCTGCTGGATTAAGGAGTTGCTTCCCTCCCTCACTGCTTCCTAGGTGATGCCTGCACAACTGTTTGTGGCAATGTCCTGTCTACTGGGATCAATGAACTGACCCAGGCTAAAAATAGTTGGAAAAAAAAGGAAAGAAAAAGAAAAAATGCATCAGTGCTAGTACAAAAGAAGGTTGGCAGTGAGCAGCTGGAAGTGGGATGCAGGCAGAAGCAGGGCTGGGAATTCCTTAACCTGGCGTAGCTACTGGGAAGCTTTTTCCTGGTGTCTGACCTGAATCCCCCTCGTTAGTTTAAACTCACTACATCTTATCCTGACCTGATATTACACATCAATGAAAAAAGCAATTATAGCACACAGAAACAAGTAGAGAAAAGCTCATGAATACTAAGGATTAGAAATCTGATATTTGGCCAGATTACTTTTTTGGGAGGTTTAACAATCCATCAGATACTTTGCATCTGAATTGTATAACCACTGAGACCTGTTTGGTACACTGGTATGTTCAGAAACTGTAATGCAAGTACAAATATAAAAGATATCTGCTTGGTATAGATGGTATAGGAGATGAGGTATAGGTCTACTGCAACTCATTTCCCTTCCTGAAGGATTCAGAAGGATATGCCTCAATTACCTAGAACAGGCTACTCCTGCTGCTTTTCTGGCCTTTTGTCACCCTATTGTCTTGAAACCACTGCCCCCAAAAGTAACAGAAGTGATTCAAAGTAGATGCCAACTATCTGGGTTTAATGTCTCTTTTTCAGTTATCATGCAGATTAGAAATATGATCAACCTTATCTCAAAATTCTCAATCTGATGCAATATAACATTGTCAGCTTCATTTCAATTCTTCATAATCCCCTGTGCACTTATTTATAAACAACTTCAATAGCACTCATCAGCACGACGCTCTTAATGATACAGAAAGTTGCCCATGCTTTACTACAGATTGTACCTCTACAGGCAGGTACAACTAAAGCAGCAGTCAGTTCTTCTGGCATAGGGAATCCTAAAGACTACACAGCCTTTCATGCAACTGCAAAATTTGGGTGGAAAAATGACTACTTTCATGAAACATAGCATTATCACATCTTTTGGATTCATTTGTCATTTCAGTCATTCTGATTTTACCAGCTACTCAAAATACCACCTGTCCCTTGCTCAGTTAAATGGAAAGTATTGGTACCATATCAGAAACAGGCAAAGGTCACATGTGATTTTGTGCATTGGCTCCATGATAAACGTCATCAGCCCATCAGCATGACTTATTCCTAAAACTACTTCTGTGTACTTTTTGTAAGAGATACTAATGGTTGCTTGGTTGCTCTTTCCCTACAGATTACTTCTGCTGCCATCCATGAGAATGACTATCAAGTCACTATTACATTAAATTATGCTCTTGTTATTAACAAGGTCAGTTTGGGGGATGAGGCTAGTTGTTAGGCAGCTGGTCTAAAGCTGTTGCTAGAACAGTCAGGGTAACACTAATACATTTTAAATTCAGGTCTAAACAAGAAATTATTTTGTTCAGAGGGTATTAACTCATCACTTCTGAGAAAGGAATCTTTTTTGTTTTCTTTTGGAGCTGTTGAACAGGTATCTTTATCTGATTAAGCCAGACCTGATGGTTATGTTGCTATCATCTTGCATTTCATTAGTTTACTATAAATATTAACATTCTTCTTCTGATTGATGATGTTTAGTCATTCTAGCACCCCTTAGGCTCCTGATCTTAGAACCTCCTTTTCTTCAGTCCGCATGCTCTTAAGAAACAAGCTAAGTAATTTCCAATAGTTTGGAGATAACGTTTACCAGATCTCTTGTTAATAGTATTCAAACACTCAAAATCCCTACCTCCAGAATAATCATGTTCCACAAACCACCCACATATTCATTTCTACTTTTTCAAAGATGAAAATCTGCCATTTCAAAGATTCAAAATTAAGACTGTTTCTCTTATGTAGAATCTTAAAAAGTTTACCTTGCCAAGTGGTGCCTGAAAAGGTATATCACATCATTTAACAAGTGAATTAATCAGAACTCTCAGCTGTCAGAGGCACTTTCATTTGGATAAGAATCTTCATTTCAATCAGTGAAGTTATGTCACTTTTTTTTTAAATCAAAACAAAGTTTAGAACAAAATGGTACATTATTTTACCTCAAAAGAGTTGAGTTACAGATAATCATGTTTTATGCTAGTTTGAGACTGATATTAAAAGCCTATATTTTTTTTACTATATAACACCACTGGTTTTTGCTACTGAGATCATAACAACATTACATGATAATCTGATTAACTTCCTGCATTTTGATGATTCTACAGGATATTCATACCAGTAAACCAGTGAAGTTCAATAATCATTACCTGAATAGTGTAACAGAAGGCAGAGATGAACAGGATGGCATTCAGACTAGT
The DNA here is from genome assembly GCA_013399115.1 of Anseranas semipalmata. Taxonomy (NCBI): domain Eukaryota; kingdom Metazoa; phylum Chordata; class Aves; order Anseriformes; family Anseranatidae; genus Anseranas; species Anseranas semipalmata. Next base: position 184,956 of record VXAA01001572.1, on the reverse strand, counting down.
TTTGGTGAGATTCTTTATTTCTGTCTTTATGATATAACATAAATATAGTAGTCAACAATAGGGAAATAGTGCTCAGAAGGTTAGGCACTGGGATAGGCAAACTAATATATTGGCACATTCTGCACCTTCTTAAGTTGATCTTTAAGTCTCAAAATCTGGTTGAATTGTGATTTCAGCAATGTTCACACTGTCAAAAGCTCATGGGTCTACTTCATCTCTAGAGGACAGCTGGAGAGGACAATAAACTGCAGCCACAACTCATTGCAGTGTTTTTATTCTACTGATGAAACTTCTGATGCTTTGCATATTCTTTTCCAATAGAAGCCATAAATGCCAATATCATCTCTACATTTGAGCAATGCTGGGGACTTCAGCTTTGGTACATTTGGCAAAGATAAGAAATGATCAAATACGTTAATTGTAGACATAGTTTTCAGAGATACTTAACTTGCATTTCCCATCAGTGTCAGTAGCAGCTCAGCCTTTTAGGCAACTCATATTGGAATTTGGTTTTCATTAAGTCAATTATTCGTAAAGTCAGCATTAGAATTCAGAAATGCCTATAGTATCATTTGACATATTTCAGTTCATGTACACATTCTGGCCACTTTGTGCTTCCAATCTGAGACTTCACAAATGGCAGTCAATGACAGTAGGAGCTGGTTTTCTAGAGTGTCAGTGATGTGGCCGTGATTCCAAGCACTCTAGTAGCACCAGCTCAAAGGGTCCCCATGTGTTTCATAATTTATCATCCCTCCTGCACATTGGTAGATTGTGTGTCTTAGAAATAATGGACAGACATATATATTCAAGGTCCTCTAGTCTTGTTCTTAAGTATTTGAGAACTAAAGAACATTGAAAAAATTGTAAGTTTTTTGGGTCAAAACAATTCATGAATCCCAGTCAAGCATGTTGAATAGCTGCAGCTAGTTAAAAGACTGAAACCCACAAAACTCTACATCTCATTGAATCTTCATTTCAAAATAGCAAGTTAAGTCTGCTCAAGTGCAAACCTTTTGTTAAAACCCGTCTGATCTGCAACAAATATTTCATCACTTTCTCTTGTAGAAAACTGATAAATATTGCTTTCATTTCAGCACAAAATAAAATATATTTTGGATAAATTATTTCCAGATTTTTTCCCCGAGTTCTTGTTAGGATACTGACTTTGCTTTGAATTGTTTGCTTGTTTCCCTTTCTGCTAGGCAAAGAAGATCATAATCTTTCATATTCAAGAGGCAAAATAAAGAGAACAAAGTCAAGTACACTTACAGAAAAAGAAGATAAGCTCTCTGTACGTATTTTCTGCTGGTACAGGAAAAACTAGATATAAAGAAGCACTAATATGAAAGAGGGCATCCAAGGATAAAAATAGAAAGCTTCTAACACTAACCTGGAAGGCGGCTGGGGGGAAGGAAAAGGGACAAAAGTCCAGCTTAATATAAAACCTGAAAACTGATGGCTGACATTTATTACAAAACTGGAAACAGACAAGCTTTGTTCCTAGCAAAAGCTTAATTAGATTGTTCTGCTCATTTTTGGATCCATTTTGTTTTAATGACGCAGCATTAGGCCTAAAGACTGTTTCACTGATTTTTTACAAGTTTTTCTAAGAAGCAACAGCAGATGGAGGCACTACCATCTTCCCTTGACCCTTGCTATCTTGTTCTGACTCCACAGGACATAACCTTGGCTGTGCTATAGCTCCTGTTTGTACAGTCTGACTGTGAACAAGACAGGTTAGATGACCTATGCAACAAGCTTTTAGGTCAGCTCAGTTTTCTCAGCAAGCTGAGACGTCAGCACAACTAAGGGATACCTTAAAACAAGAAGCAAGCCTTTATTTCCGCTTGAGACCAAATATCCTGGAAGCACTGCCTACTAAACAGTAGTGGCATAGAATATTTGAAAAGGGAAATGTACAATTATTTAGGTTTGGATCACTTAGCCAACTCAGTGAGTGGAAGATGTAGAGCTTTGCGATACGAGTCCAGAGATAAGAATGCTTTGCCAAGCTATTAGGCTTTCAAAAGAGGGAAGAGAAGGAGGTGGAAGGGTGGGAAGAAATAAAAGGAAAAGGTTTTTTTTTTGGTTTTGTTTAAGATTTGGTTAACTAACTTCTGCAAGGAAAGTATATTCATTTTCTAAGTAAAATACTTCCACAAGTTCTGGAAGCTTCAGACTTAGGTGTATTGACATAAAGCTAATCATTTGCAGATTCAAGACTTCAATGGTGAGATATTAGCCTGGGTTATCTAACATTTGCTCAGATTCGGAAAGAAATTCCCACAGAAGAATCATGGGTAATATTGAGGCTCAACTATATTGCATTGTTCCCTCAGCTGCATTCATGCCATTGTATGCATTTCTGACCTTTACTCAAATGCAAAAGATGGCCCACTTGTATTTTCACTGCGTGAAATCTTAGTGGCTGTTTTCTGTTTCCACAGCCAGAGTCCAGACAACTACTAGATGAATTGGGTCCCAATGGGAAAGGAAGAATTACCTTGATAGAACAGTTGCTCAGTGAAGTAAGTTACTGTTACACCTTACAACTCTTTGACCATTTACTGCATGAATATTAGCCTGGCATGCAACTTCAACTTCATGCTTAGGAGGCAACATCCTTGCAGTACAACAGTCTTCAGGTTGAAAGAGCATTTTAAATGAGAAAAGCCTACTGTAGATTCATATTATTGTCCCCAGATTTCTATCTGGCAGGTGCATAGGGCATTCTCCTCTGGGATTGACAAGGCCATGAAGAAAAATAGATGAATGCTGTAGTTTAGGGTAAAGTCCTTTGTATAGCAAAACAAAGCACAACCTCTACCTTTTGGCTGTGTAGTAAGAGCACCTTCATCACAGGAATCTAGTTTGACTGCCCTTGTTACATATACATACTCTGGTTTTGAGCTAGGAGACAACCATTTTCAGAAGAAACATGAAGAATCAATACCACAATTTGAATATTTCTGTCTTGAAAACAAAGACCATGTGCCAACATAAATTGGCATTAATGTTAAAGCCAGGTGGGAGTTGAAGGATCTTTATGGCTTGTAACAGCTTACCTTCCCTCTCCTGTGCATTCCAGGGAGCTGACCCAAACTGCACCAGTGACGATGACCGACCTGCTCTAACAGTGGCCGTCCTTAACAGGCACGCAGAAGCGATCTCTCTTCTTGTGCAGAAAGGTGCTAACATTGACCAGCAGTCAGGACTGTAAGTGAGCAGCAATTCACTGCCTTGGGTCTTTTGAAGTTTTACCAAAAAGGCACTCGTATTAGTTGGAGAAGCTGTTGTTCCATTCAGTTCCTTTCCCCATCAACTTCAACTTAATATGCTTAACCACACCAAAGCCCATGAAAGAAATCACCGTGACTCTTTGTATATTCTGTATCTTCCTATTATTAATTTTCCTTAGTTTAATTTGCTATACCATTTCTCTACGTACCAGGAGAGTTTCCCTAGGTAATAAGTACATTGTTGATTCCTCCTGTGCAGGCACAACAACACCGCTCTCCATGAGGCAGTGCTGCTTGGATTAGAGGGAGAGGAGTGCATCCGAGTCCTTTTACGGTAAGTGCTGCAGCTGGGCATCTACTCACAGTCTACCTGCACAGATCTAGCCAGCAATACTGAAGGACCAGAGCCTGCCCAAGTCTCAGTGCTCTTACCTCACAGCTCTGTCCTTGCAGAAAAAGGCATCCAGAAAGTCTGAAGTGACTCCACATCAATATTTACCTAGAAGCAACTTTACTAATTCCAGTAACTTGGAATGAATTCAAGTAGCTTAAAACAATCTGTTCTTTATTTACAGCTGCAATGCAAGCATAAAAAAGAAGAATACAAAAGGGCAATCAGCATATGATTTGGCTGTTACAGCTGGAAATAATGAAGTTATTTCATTGTTTGCAAGTAAGCTTGGAGAGGGAATGTTGGACAAACTTATGAAACCCAGGAACATTGGTCTCATCAGTGTTTGATTGAGGCTGCCTTTTCTCCAAGATGGAGCTCGAGGTTCTTTGAGTTTGGGAGAACTTAAACTCACATGTCCAGTTCTGTCTGCAGACTTCACTGAATTGTACAATCAACTCTGACCCCGTAACAGCCGATTATTTTGTACAACATTCTCCTACTGTTTTCCAGCAGTTCAGAGCACATTTCTTCACTATCTGTGCTCTGTTTGGTGAGATTTCTTTTCCTTTCCTAACTGGCGCAAGGAGAAGGATCAACCTTGTCTTCCGAGGCACTAAAACATTTTAAGGTGACCTGGTAAACACTAGCTGATAGTTTGACACTTGAGCAATAGCACTGCAGGCTGCACATTGATGTGGTTATTTCCCATTTTGAAGTTAAAAACTCATTCAGTGCAGCTTATTGCATTAAAGGTCAGATTCTTTTCCTCCAGAAAACTGAATAAAATTACTTTGCTGTTTTACCTTCCACTTTTACTTATAAATGCATCAACATGAGGCAGCAGACAACTACAAACAGAAGTTTATAAGGATACTAAGCACACTAAGATTTGGTATTAATAGCCAACACAGTCTTAAATCCCTGAAGGAGTTTTAAAACTCCTTCCCCTTTTTATTTCCAAAGGTATCCATAAGCATTGGTATATTCAGTACAAAAACAGAAGTGTCTGCCAGCTCTTGCAAGAAACACAAGTTTTTGCAGCAGGGCTACCAGTACCTCCAAAATGGGAACATCTAGGTTTACAAAAAAGATTAAGAACAAGTAAAAACACAACTAGTAATCCTTAATTAAACCAACAGGAAGAATAGCAGAATCCCTGCAGAAGATTATCTATGCAGTGCTTCAAATCCTAGGTACTTCCTGGACAGACTCAGGTGAGGGAAGGAGAATTCAGGGCCGTTATGCTTCTCACAAATATGGCCGTTACGAAAGTGGTCCCAGGAAACTGTCATTCAGTCAATGTGGCAGTGTCACAGCACATACGCAAGACAGATGTCAGAGGCTAAGATAGCCTAGGAGGCCAGATTCTCTATTTCACGACGCACGCACTTGGCTGCATCTTCAACCTCAGTCACCTTCTGAGAAATTTCTTTTTTCTGCAAATAAAAATAAAACATTACTGTCTACCACTAAATTGAGCACCAGTCAGTTTCAAGGAGAAAGTGGGCTGTGTCTCTGATAAGGCAAAGGCTGAGAACCAGGAGTGGACATGCTATCTGAGTCAACGTAAGTATGGAAGCAATGAACTAATTTGGCAGCACTGCAACAGGGAACCAAGAGGCCAGCTAAACAATCCCAAGACAAGAAACTAAATAACTCTTCCTGCCTCAGGGGGTACAGAAAACATCACAGCACCCATGCGTACATACAATTGCATTTTTCATTCGCTCTTTGTCCAGCTTCAGGAACTCCTGCAGCGTCAGGTTAGCAGGATCTTTCTGAAGGGAGACAAAAGCACAGCCCGCAGAGTGTTTTTTGTGTTCCTCCCTAAAAAAATAAAATAAAATAAACTCATAGCAACATAAGGCACACATCACCGTTCTTTCCTGCCAAGCATTTCAGCAGCGGTTCCACCTCGGCCGCCCCCATTTACTCACAGCCAGCCGGGGCACGGGCCGGTCGGAGCCCTTTGCCATGCACACGCCGGAGCGGGGCTGGCGCCCGAAGCAGCACCCCTCCGCCGCCCGGCCCGGCCCGGCCCCCTCTCCCCCACCTCAGACCGGGGGAGGGAGGTCGGGAGTCGAGGAAAAGCCCCCCACTACTCACAGGGGGTCGTCGTCGGGCTCCCAGCCCTCCAGCTCCTTGAAGCAGAAGAAGCACTGCGCCACGTCGGGGCCGTTCTCGCTGGGGCAGTGCACGAAGCCCGCCGCCGCCATCTGCGGGCAGAGGGAGGCCGCGAGGGGCCGTCAGCGCCGCCCGAGTCCCGGCGGCCGCCGCCGNCCCCGCGCCCCCGCCGCGCTCACCCGCTCGGGCGTGCAGGCGCAGCCCTCGGTGAAGGGCCAGTTGCGGAAGGTGGCGGCGCGGGTGGGGACGAGGTAGAGCCGCCATTCCTCGGGCAGCGCCGCCTCCGCCCCGGCCGCCATGGTTCAAACGGCGGCGGTTGGGCGCGCAGGGCAGGACGGGAGCGAGCGGGGGGGCCGCGGGGGGCGCCGGGCGG
>VXAA01001572.1:150310-178814 GCA_013399115.1 Anseranas semipalmata | reverse complement strand
GTTCGCTGCGGGCGCTGCCGCGAGGCCAGGCAGCCTTCCCCAGGGCACCCGCCATCTTGACGGAGCGCGCCGGCGTGAAGGCGGCGGGCGACGTGAAGGTGTCTCTCGTGTGCCGGCCAGCTCCCAGCGGGCGCTGAGGAGGCAGCAGCGTGGCCTGCCAGGGACATAGCCCAAGCGAGAGCCTGGCTGAGCTGCTCCGTGCTCAGTGGAAACTGCTGGAACCCTCCCAAACGCATGTCCCCTTGGGAAGCGTGTGCAATGTGTAGCTGCTGCCAGGGCTGGACACTGGCTTTCCTCTGTCAGGCAGGTGGAGGAGGCCAGTTCATGGACAGCAGGAGCTAGATCAGGGCCTAAGGTGGCCAGACAGACAGACCAGGGCAGTGGAGACATCACCGTGTGAGGGCAGGGAGCACCACCAGCACAACGGGGCTGGAGCAGCAGCTCACACACCAGAGCCCAGAGCCGTGCACGCTCTGACCCCCATGAGACAAAGGATGTCAGCACAACCCTCCCTCAGACCCTTACAACCCTCCCTCCGACGCATGAGCCAGGCTCTCAGTGTCTCTTGGCCCTGTGAAGCAGAGGGCTGAGCTCCATGGCTGCACAACACCCTGCCCACAGCCACAGGAGCACTTCAGCTGCAACTTGGCGCTGCGAACAACACCGGCAAGGGCAGGCAAGGAACACCCTTGTAATTCTTGAGAAGCCTGAGATATGACATGAGCCAGCAGGAAAACAGCTGCTTTTCTAAATACCAGCCAAAGCTTCCAGCACAAATCCAAGGGGAAGGAGAGTTTGCCAGTTTGACCTTTTTTTTTTTTTTTTTTCTTTTTTGATGTGACACGTGTGAGAAGGTGCCATGGGTTTCAATGTTGACAGAGCTGCTAGGGAAGTACAGCAGGAAGGGTCCTGTTGAAGCAGTGATGAGAACCCAGACTTCTGTCTTACACAGTGATGCTCCCACTGTTCCGTGGCAGTGGCTGCCCATTTTGGCACTGGCAGCTGCCCGTCCCCTCCCGCAGGCAGCAGGAGTGGCTGAACTCACCATCCCAGCCTAGCTAATGCTGCCTGCCTGGAGGAGGGAGCAGGACCCAGGAAGCTGGCTTCCTGCCACAGGGGCAGGAGGCAGCTGGTTTTGAAGGGAAGAACTGGCTAGTCCTCTACCGCAGCAGAGGCCGAGCTTCCCAAACTGCCTGGTGCAGCAGGTGGTGGTTGCCCACAAAGTCTCCTCCAGAAAAAACACAAGGGCTAGAGGGAATTAACCCCATGGACCACATTACCTTGAGGAGCAAGCTGATATCTGTAAAGAAGCATTCAGCGCTTACGTATTCAACATCAGGACACTCAGGAAAGAGAATTCCCTTTCAAAGGAAAATGCAAAGTATTAGTTTTACCAGATTACTGACTACTATGCAGAACAATCCCAGTATTTACTCAGCTCAACCACTGTAGATCAACAAGCAAGAAAAGCTGACCACAATAGACAGCTTCCTGGTTGTGAAGCATCAAAGCACACACAAACACTTCGAAAGGTTTGGGCTTTGCTGCCCCTTTAGGAGAGTGTGAAGTTCCACCTTTATTATCTAAGAAAAGTTTGCTTTGCTAAGCTGTGTCACGTTCGCAACTGCAATCATTGCTACAGTCACTGAGCAGCTCGGGGAAGCGTGGAGTAATTGTGTCATTAAGTGGGGTGGATGCTGGCTTTCTAATCACAGCTACAGTAACTCATCACGCTGGTCTCCAAGGCATGAGGAGGAGGTAAATGGAGGGCCAAAAGCATAATTTGATTCATTCTGTGCCCTGGGAGAGCCTCATCCATTGCAGAGAAAGCCAGCTGCGTGTAACCATTCTACCAGTGGACTTTAATTATTAAGAGCCATTTGGTCTTCTCATTATTCTGGGGAGGAAACGTTCTTGTGCAAGGAGGTTGGATGTAATTGCTGTGCAACCACAGATGACATCTGGAGCAAGGTATCTCAGTGGCTGTTTACAGCACCTTCAAAGGCTCCCTAATTCTGGTGCTCATCTAGTGAGGGCAGGTAGACCTCCCTGGCAACCCTCATGTGTTTCCCCAGGGCTGCCAGCCCATATCAGATTACACACCTGATTTCACATGGTGCCTGTTAAGAGTCTGGCCTCAACCTCCCATCCTCAGAAGATTCTTGCTTAAAGCAGAGGGTGAATTTCTGCTCACCAAACAGTGCCTCCTCTGTGCTGTGCTCACCTGTATAGCCAGCAGAGTAAAAGATACTGTCTCTAACTGACATCTTGAGTGTCCAAGAGGAAATGATGCACAGACACCTGCATTCAGAACAGATACCACTGGCTTTATCGGTGTCCTTCATATCTGGTTTGCTGGGATCCCTTCACAAGTTAGGAAGGTCTTCTTGGGTCATGGCCATTTGTCTTTGCCCAGATCATCAGCAAAATGATCCTCAAGACAGCTGCACTTTCACCCTCTTCTCACCAAAGCCATTAGGATGAACAGGAAAGGATTTCACGGTGAACGATTCAAAGCCATGTCAGATTTTCACAGGCAGCACTAAGGAACAGGGTACGGTTTCCCAGAGCACATAAAATAATATGAAGGAATCAAAACTTAAGGCTATAGTCCTAGGAATGTGGAATATTATAGATATAGCAGTTAACTGGCTGATTTTCCAAGAAATAGGGGCAAATTAGCATGAAACAAGCAGTCTCCACATGAATGCTGGTGGACCTGCAAAGTTGCAGAGCAATTTCTTGTTTCTGCAGTCTGCAGAACAGCAATATTGATCCCCAGCCCCTGTAACCTTTACTGAGTCCATTCTCACTTGTCTCCCTGAAGAATAGGGGGAATAATTGTATTTCAGATTTTCCAGATGACAGTGATCCAAACTAGCTGAGGTGCCAGGACTCAAAGGCATTTGGACACTTATTTGCCTTTGAGAATCTGGACATAAATGAACTGCTTGGATAGAAGAAGCAGTGTCAATCAGAGCAGGGATCCCAGGGCAGCTCTGACACCTTATTCACTTGGCATCCTCCCTCTGAGGGACAAGGTCACAGAGGTGTAAGCACAGAACAAGAGACACAGAATCACAGAATATCCCAAACTGGAAGGGACCCACAAGGATCATCGAGTCCAAATCCTGGCTCCCCACAGGACCATCCAAAAATCAGACCCTATGTCTGAGAGCATAGTCCAAATGCTTCTTGAACTCTGGCAGGCTTGGGGCTGTGACCACTGCCCTGGGGAGCCTGTTCCAGTGCCCAACCACCCTCTTGGTGAAGAACCTTTTCCTAACACCCAGCCCGAACCTCCCCTGTCACAGCTCCATGCCGTTCCCTCGGGTCCTGTCGCTGTCACCAGAGAGCAGAGATCAGCGCCTGCCCCCCCTCTCCCCTCGTGAGGAAGCTGCAGGCCGCCATGAGGCCTCCCCTCAGTTTGCTCTCCTCTGGGCTGAACAAACCAAGTGACTTCAGCTGCTCCTCACACATCTTCCCCTCTAGACCCTTCACCATCTTTGTAGCCCTCCTTTGGACACTCTAATAGTTTTGTGTCCTTCTTATATTGTGGTGCCCAAAACTGNCCCCAGATCCCTCTCTGTGGGGCTGCTCTCCAGCATCTTGTCCCCCAGTCTGTGCATATAGCCAGGGTTGCCCTTTCCCAGGTGCAGAATCCAGCTCTTGCTCCTGTTAAACTTCATACCGTTGGTGATTGCCCAGCCCTCTAGTTTGCAATTTCTAGACTCCCAAGGCTGTATTTATGTCTTGGTTAGCTGAAAGGAACAAAACCACCACCAACAAAAATAATAATAACTCCAGCACTATCACTTCATTTAGGTGTTCATTATTTCTGTTCATTGCTAAGAGCAAGTTTTGCTACCTGGCCAAACCTGGAAAGCACATAAGGAGCACGGGTGACAAAAGCAGCAAGACCATAAGTCAACCCAAGCACCATCTTATATATACTTAATCCCATGGTCCTGAGAAGAGGCTTTGAATTTTCCTCAAAGTAAGCGAGGGCACAGGTTCAAATCTGAAGAGGCTGTAAATTCAAGAAGTTAACCTTGCTAACTAGTCTTCTGTCACCTCCACCTGCGTGCCATGTTTCCTAGGGGAAAGAAAAGATCACATCAGAAGTTCCTCAAAATCTTTATGGCCACCTTTGAGAACATGATGCAAAACTGCTCTTCTTCTACAGATTATCTTTTATCTCCTGCTTCTGGATGGCAAGGAAATAATCTGCTATAGGCTGAATGTATGGGGCCTCTGTGAGTGGATACCCAGTAGGAAAGTGAGGAGTTTCTTGCCTTGCTCCACCGCAACTCCCTCCCTCCCTCCCCAACTATGCTTCTATTTTTGCCCCCCCATGGATGCATGGTGCTTCAGAGAGGCAAGACAAAGTTGCACAGCTCCCCAGAGCATCAGGCAGGAGGAGAATGCTGCCAGCGCTCCTGTGGGATTTCATTTCAGAGAAGCAGGAAGCATCCTCTATTGGCCATACTTGAGTTTGCTAAATTTCAATGAAAAAAAGATGATGGAAAGACAGCTTAACAAACAGTATAACTACAGGTAGGCTTTTTCAAGGGAAGGGCTTTAATTCCATTCATAAAGACATTTTTTTTTTCCGTTCCAAGTACAGCTAACTCATAACATCAGTAACATCAAAAATTTTCACGTAGTCATAAAGCAGGCTGAAATGTGCATGGATGTTAGGGCACACAGTTCTTGGATGGGCTCTTTTTTCCTCCCACTAACACTTGGCTACACAAAAACATCCTACACATCCACCTTCCTGCTGTTACCAAAATGAAGAGTCCATTAAGGCAACTACTACTAGAGCCAGGTAGCCAAAGGATATACACAGTAGATTAAGAACAAAGAAGTCACACTTGATGTATAGCTCTCTGTGGGCCTTGATGCAAAAGAAACAGGACAGTGGATATGATTCATATTTAAAAAGTGCTGACTGGCCTTCAGTCAGGCAGCAGAACAAACTGCCAACTTACTGCTCCTCTGCAGTAAAAATCAGGGAGAGAGAGAGAAGCTGCTAAACTGTGTAAAAGGGCTAGACCTTGTTATCAGAGAAACTCTTTTCTTGAATTCTTGGCTATTTATTTTTATTTTTTGCTCTCCTCTTTACTTAGAGCCATGAAATCACAGCCTAGATGCTTCCAAGAACTGGAACTAGCTCACCTCTGCCCTCTGCTCCCTCCAAGCTGCAAGCAGGTTGCTTCTACAAACTAGAGCCTGCATTTCAAACCTCACCACTGACTTTTGTTCTGGGTTTCTTCTAGCCAGAGTGCCTATAGCAGGAGGAGGTGGGTGCTGGCTGGAGCCTGTGAGGCTGGCTTTGTGGTTAGAGGTGTGCCCAAAGGGCTGATCTGCAGCATCAACAACTGGCAGATAGGTTGCAAGATTTCAAAGAGCTGATTTGGCAGCTGTTGTGTCCTACCTCACCTAGCTACAAACCCACTTGACGTCTTGTTCCTGAACACAAAACATTGCGCACTACAAGAACTTCACATTGAGCACAGGGTCAACGAGGGGGAAGGAAGGCCGCAGGGAAGGAGCAGAACAAAGACATCTCCTCTGAGCCTTTCACTTGGGATCATGTGAGTTCACACACACTTCATTATTCCTAAAACATGGTTCCAGTATTGCTGTTCTGGCCCGTGTAGAGCTTTCCTAAAGTCAGCATCCAACTATACGCACCAATATTGCATTCCCCTTCATGGATTCAAGACATGGTTCCTAACAAAGCAATCAAATCACAGAAACACTGTGCATGATTTAAGTTTAGATGTTCATTTTCCATAAACGAAAACAGAAACAAAAAAAACCTACAACTTTGGATAGGTTTCAAAATTTGAAATCCATGGGGCCCCTCTGAAGTGAATAGTTTTTTTTTTTTTCCTGTCAGTGGGGCTCTCCAAAGTAACAGCATCAGAAAAGCTCCCCATAAGAATTGCAGTCTTCCAGTGGCTTCAGCATGTCCCAGTTGGCATTTCCAGGCCACACTCTCCCTTGGAGAGTATCAATCAATCCTCCTGGATTGCACTTTCAGCACACAATATAGCACTGTTGATATTAGAAGTCCTAGGGAAAAAGGCATAGGTGTGTTCCAGCTCTCATGTGACAGCCAACATCTTCTGCTGAAAGCCACGGTAATTCTTTGCTCCACAGGCTGGGCTTTTCACAGATCTCCCCAGCAGCTCGGACAGATCAGCGCCGCAGTCTGAGAAAGAATGCGTGTTTGCACTCCTTGCTGTCCAAGGGATAATATTTGTCATAAAAATCCAAAATGTATTCTTCCGTCTTAAATCCAAATTTTTGGTAGAGCAGCATAGCAGGGTTGCTTGCAGAGACGTGAAGGGTTACGTCTTTGCCCATGCAGGTCTGCCAAGGGAGGAAAAGAAAAAAAAAGAAAAAAGTATCACAAAAAGAGAATGAGAAAGCCTCTGGGGGAATGCGGAGGTGAAGAGATTCATGAGTTCTGGTATTTAAGTTACTGAGGAAATGTGAGAAAATCACAGGTCTCAACACAGAAGTTACCACACAGAGCACCGGCTGAAATGTGAAGGGAAACCAGCTGCTGTTCCTCAGAGCCTTTGTTTCTGGGAAATGTGGACTCTCTGACAATGAAAGCAAGGTTTTGGATTATAATTTCTCAGCTTTCCATTGTCAATTTCTAAGCAATCATTAATTAAAAATAAAATCAGTGTACGGCACTAATCTCAAATACTTAATAACAATGGCCTGAAGAAAAGACAAAACATGCCAAAGGATCAAGTGCTGTGCTCCTCCCCATCAGCAAACAGAGCTGAACTCTCTGGAACCGTGCTACAACACCAGAGCACCTCTGGGCTGTCACACTGGAATTCCTCTATATCCCACCCATCTCCTCTCCCATCCTTCAGGGCACAGCACTCGCCTCCTGAAACGGCAAGAGAATTCAGTTCAGGCAAATGGCATTGCTGAAGTTACTCTAAAGATCCAAGATTATATGGGCATCTTTATCTTTGATAAAACAATAATATAATATTATAATATTTTTTCCTGCTTTCATCTAGTGCTTTAATAGCATTCTGTGAATATTGAATGTATGGTAACTAAGCGGCAACAGTAACACCCTTTAGGAAATCTACATGGTAGATAACTCAAAGGGAAAAGCTCTCACAGGGATTTAAGAAAAAAAAGTGAATTAATCAGGAGCCATTTTGGGGAAAAGGAGGTTGGAATGAGATCATTAAGAAGATGCAGTTTGGTCCTTTGCATCAGATGCATTAGATGGTAACTTCTGAAAACAAGCCCATCACCAAGGCACCATTTGCATCAAAGCATTTTTTGTTAGACTATGCTGTTCCCAAGAATTCATCCCTAAACTAAGCACACTGATCTTTATCTTCAGTAGAGAGATAGAGAGTTACCCCTCATCCAAAGGATATTAAGGTGACCTTAGCTATAGAGAGCAGACCCTGGTATCAGCTCAAGCAGGCTGCGAAGCAGCACACACAATCTGGCAGTTGAGGAAGAGAAGGTCACAGCCACCACTTCTCCTGCATGAATAAATGCCATCTACCACTGACAGATATGCAGCAATGGAAAAATAAATTTAACATGAGCCGAACATACAATGGCAATCTCTCATTGCTACCAAGTCTAATCAGCCTCAGACCTGCCTGGCTCTCCTCGATGTGATAACTTTATGCTAGTCTACCTGAAAGCAGAAACAGGTTAATTGGCTGTGATAGGTCCTACAAAAAGCTGTGGTAATTCTCCAAAGCTGACTTGCAAACGCATTCCAACCCTGATAGAGAGACAAGAGTCCAGATGCTGGATCCCTGCAAACCTTGGTTCATCTCTTGTGCCTGTTCTCATTAGGTGTTGACATCTCACATCAACTGACTACAGTTGAGGGCAATTTACTTAAACACTTTACACAGAGACGCTCAGGAAATGCGAGAGGTGAATTTAAAATAGATTGCTCTACATGTTGACACAGGCTACTAACCAGTGAGAGGTGGGCACTGCAGAAAGCTTTGTTTGTAGAAGAATTACCCTCGGGTGGCCAAGAACTACTCTTGGTGGAAACTGCTTTTCTGAGGTACAGATCACTGTTCCCAAGGATCTGCCAGCACTACCTATCTCTCTTCAGCCAAATGAGTACGAGTGAAAATAGTTTCAATAGCGAGTTTTTGCTAGTGCAGCTCATCTCAACTAAAACAAGTTCAGGAATGTTTCACATCAGCAGCTCTGCTAAGAGAGCTCAGGGAGTGCTAAAACTGTGGGTCACAGCTGGGCTCTGCAAAAGACATCTGTCTGCATCCTTACTCAAAATTACGCTTGCTTTCACGCAATTTAATTCAAGAAAGTAAATGGAACTAAGGCCACCTGAATAACAGTATTCATTCGGTGCTTGAATGAGGTTTAACTACTTTAACACTTTCCCTTTAGTTAGCTCAGATTATTTTCCCAAGTGTCCCTGTGCAACAAAGTCCAGTACAAGCCAGTCTGAACAAATTTGAATGAGGTTGCAAACACTATCTTCAGCTCTGCTGGATTTGAACCAGTGTATCAGAAGTGAAAGAAAATGATTAAGATCAGTAAGTGATTTAATGCAACTGCACTCGTCACAGAATAAGCTTCCAGGTGTAGATAAGAAAAGCTACCATATATTCTAACTGAACTATTACCACGGTTATCAATTTTTTCCCTTCAAACCCCAAATTTACAGTATTACTGTTATATAAACTATTGACCACTGGAAAATGCAAAGTTAATTGCAAGACAAAGTCCATATAACCTCACTAATTCTGAGGACCTGACCGGTATGGTTACTCTTCTAAACACATTTCAGTTTCTGTTTTTGAAGTGTTTTCCCCCCCATAAACATTCACATGGGCCACTGACAATCTGTGCAGCTGTGTGAGTAAAGAAAGGGCAAGGGGAAAGAGACAGAAGGCACACAACACTACCTACTCTCTAATACGTGCATGTGTACACACAAGGAAGAAGGGAAAGCCAGTGCTTTAGCAGAGACATGGGATTTTTTTCATTACCTGAATGAGATGGTAAATCATGAAGGTTGCAATCCCAGCTCTCCTCCACTCAGGGTGAACAAACAGAAAAGAGATGTAAGCTTCATTGTATTTCACATCTGGTACCATAAAGCCAAAGGCAATAATAACTTTTTTGTAAAGGACAACAACGCTGAAGTCTGGATACTGTAGGCATTCTGACAAATCAATTCCTACAAAGAAAGAGATAAACAGCAGTTGAAAGCACTGTGAACCAAACAGAAAACAGACTATACTGTGTCACACTTGCTGGAAATTCAGATTTTTAAGCCCTTTTGTAAACACTTGATTTCTTCCCGTTGCCTCATTTCAAAGCTCTGTGACTGACAGATGCTTCAACCAAACACTTAGACAAAATGAGACTTTTGCCACTGATGTCAATAGGCGCAGAAGTTAGCATGCACAAAGGGGCATGCTAACAAAGTTAGCATGCACCTGCTTACTAGTGGGGATTCTGGCACAAAGAAATTAAAGCCAAATTTCCTTCCAAATGACCTAAGGATAAAACTCAAACTCAAAAAAAGGAATGGTTTAAAATAGATAGATAGACAGATAGTGATATATAGACTATATCACTATCTCAGCAACCAACTCATCTTTCCTTAGTTTGTATTCTGAGCCATATCAGCAGACTAAGTTAAGAATCCAGTTCTAAACATGCACATTGATAAAGATACTTGCATGTGCAAATGTTTGCTGGACTGGGTCCCAGTAAGTTTGTGCCCCTTGCCTGGAGCTCCTAAGGGCTACAGTAACATTAAAAGATATGGAAGGGCTTACTTCTTCATTCTGCCTGGGCCAGGCCAGCACCAGGTTGACATATGCCATTACTATTCCAGTCTGCAAATGCCGAAGGACCTGCCAGCAGACAAAGGAAGCAATGTAGAGTGTATCTGCTACTCCATCCTCTTTGTCCTGCAAGATCTCTCCAGGCATAGCAGACTTGAAACTGGGTTTCAGCTTTGGTAACATTACCTGCCTACGGTTACTGTCTCTTTTCTCTCCCTGGCCTTGGCTCCTACTGCTTCCTCCATTGCCTGTACTCAGCTGTTTGGGGAGCTACACTGTGAACCTGACCACAGCTTTCAACACTATCAAAACGTCTGCTTTTAGCATGCAAATTCCCTAATCTGGGGTCTGAAACAGCCTCTCTGGCAGCGGTGCTTCTATGAGTCAGAGGCTGGACAGAAACATCTGAAGTCAGTGACTTCTGAGTGGAGTTTGTTACCTTGCCTAATCACATTGCTGTTGCAGCCTAAGAGCATCTACACAGCATGTTAGGGCCAAGCAATTTAGCTCACAGCACAGAAGTCTGCTTGGTAATTTGTCTGTGTAGACAGGCCCTAAATAAGGTGCAAGACATGACAGAGCCATGCCATAAATGCTAGTTTCAGCCTCAGACTGGCAATCACAGCTATATTTGGAACACGGGATAAGAAAACAGCAGAGTATGTTTTCCAGTAACGTTTATCACTCTTGATGAGATGCAAGACTTCATAAAGCACTAGGCATAAAAAAGCGGGTGAATTATTTTCTTGCTCGAGAGTACGCTGGGTGGAGTAAGACGTGGGAGGAATTGATTGGCAATAGGGAGCAGCGTTAATTATCTCAAGGCTGCAATTGACTGTGAAGTGCCTTACAGCATGTCTGTACAGGAACACTACATTGCCCTGAGCACTCTGGCGTCAATGGAATGGTGCCGTCCCCTCAGCATGCAGTTATTCCTGTAGGAAGCTGCTTAGCTCAGTACAGTTTACCACTTGTCTGCTCAGGAGATGTTTCCCGTTAGGACATGAAGGCACAAGATACCATGAGAGACAACAAGGAGGCATCTTGCTTCGTGTCAGCTCACTTGTGGTAACTACCTGCAAGCTTGTTTCTGCCTTGAAAGAAACAAGAAAAGCTCTGACAGGAAAGATTTGGAGAGGTGTAAGGACTAAGGTCTGGACTCACCCCACCTGGTGAAGTGCCTAAGAACTCAGTCAACAAGACAGCATCACTACTAGAAGGCAACCGAGTGCACCTAAGTGCACTAAACATGTTTTACTGATGGTGCGCTTGGTAGGTCAGGTTGATGGTTGGACTTCATGATGTTGGAAAGTCTTTTCCAACCTAAATAATTTTATTTCTCTGAACAACAGTGCTAGCTTAACATACCCTCCCAGCTGCATATACCACCCCCAACACCATTTCACTAACTGCACCAGCCCATCGTGAAGCTAAACCCTTTTGTGTCCACACAGACACTGTGCTTTATCTCCTGAAGTATCACCTCCTCATTTATCTCTCCTACTAAAACAGACCAACAAGCAACAATCCTATAATCCCAGCCTCAGAAAATTTACACCGTGTAAGAGACTTTGATTCCTGTTTGGAGACTGATGGGAGTGTCAGCTTTCTGATTTAACGATGCACAGTCCATAGTAGGGTGGAACACACCCACGCTCCTTATGTTAAATAAAACAGGGTGAGTCCTGAAGAACTTAATGAAGGTGCGAACCAACTTGGCCAGAACTTCAGATGCATTATCAGAAGAGGAGAGTCTATGACAAAGGGGTTCAGCCTCTGTTAGGATTGCAGAGTGTTTTATGAGCTCCAAAACAGCTTGTGAAAGGGAAGATATGCCAAGTTATCCACCCCTGGATTGTACAATTTGGACAATAAGTAGCACAAAGAGCTCTGATCCTGAATGCAGCTTATGAGCACTGCTGAACTACAAACAATGTTGAATCACTATCTGCAAATCAAAATTTAAAGTAAATAGTTACTTGGAATAAAGGCGTGGACTGTTTACACCGGGTTTTTCTAAATTAGTCTGCAATGTTGACTGCTGATCAGAAGCTTATCCATGCAGTAGATGAACATCACTACTATTATTTCAAAAGAGTTAGACTAGTCACATAACTGCAGCCCCAACCCCACTCCATAAAGGGCAGCCACTGTCCCAGGGATCTTACAATTAAAGAGATGATTAAAAAAACAAACAAACAAAAACCTCAAGCTCTGCCTTACATCGCAAATACCGAGGCTTGACAAAATAAAGACCACCACAGTGACGTTTGCAGTAGTTAGTGCAATTCCCAGATTTCACTCCAATGAGCATTACATCTCTGGTATAAAGCTGTTTGTTTACATCAAGCCCCCCCCCAAGCTGTATTCTGCAAAAGGTTTAACTGGATGCTTAATTTTAGTAACTGACTATTTCTATTGGCAGCAATGGTGCTACCCAAAACAACCTATTTCTTTAAGTGCTGTGCTAATTAGGACCTAATTGCCCAGTTCTAAATAATCTCAAAAGACAAAGACACCAAACCCATGTCTCCATCTCAGCTGCATTCCTACGACATCAGATAATAGTTTTCTAAGAACTGAGCCAGACATCAACTGAAGAAAAATTTGGCCCACGAATGTTTTTTTTTTCCTGAACAAAACCACTTCCTTCTTAGAAAACCAAGCACTGAAGGAATCTTACCAGGCCAGAAGAATTCATGGCACATGGAGTTTATAGTGGGGATGTGATTAGGGCGAACGTAGCAGTAATCAACAGGTGCTTCTGGCTCAGCCTTCCAGTGGAGATCATTCCTGTGTGGATACGCCCGGATTTCTGCCAGCAGCCTGAGTTTTGGGGGCTTTGTCTCATAATCACGCCTGCCAGTTAACATGAAAAGCAAACACAAAAGGTGAGTGAGCCACAATAACTGGCACTGCAGCTGAATGGGTACTGCCCATGAAATATTTTCTGACAAGCCCAACTCAGAACAAAAGAACAGAGTCCTCCATTCATGTGGGAAAACAGCACCCAGCTCAGCAAAAACACCCCTGTGTCAGAGGCTAGGACACTTCCTGGATCAACAGCACATGGAGTCAGCCTGTCTTTACAGCAGGACCAAGGATATGATGGGACTGACCGCAGAGCGGGTGCAACTTGCACAGAATGACTATGGTGACTCCTTCTCTGCCCTGTCCTCTCTTGGAGATTCTTTGTCCTAATGCAAGAGTTTAACTACTCAGCTAAATAAAATGCTATCCTTCCAGGGTTATCATACCATACTGCATTGTACTGCAGGGATGAGTGAGGATCACTGCCCAAAAGAAAAGTGTCGTCTCCCACAAAGATCTCTCTTGATCCCTGCCCAAGAAAGGTGGGCTATTGGTTCCCAAGTCAAGTAAATTCAACCTCTGACCATCTGTACCTGATATAAGGTTTCAAGACACGGGATGTGTAAGGACTGACAATACTGTGATCTGTCAGCAGGTCTTCTGAGCCTACCAGTCGATACAGAAACTTCGTTGTCTGCTGTCGATATCCCTTCATGGCAGGCAGCATTGTCTGCGTGTACAAAAAAAAAAAAAAAAATCCAGAACACCTCAGGAAAACTAGTCAATGACTTAACACAAGGGAATCACAACAACAGAGAAAGAATATGGGCCTTTCACTATGACAGGATGATCTGGACCCACAGGCTGACAGTCCCACCTCAGAGGACTCTGCAGTGCACTCTCAGATTCAGCACCCAATGCTATGACCTGCGCATACTGCTCAGCAGTGACCTCTCTCCTGCATAGCATGAAAGAGTTGGGTACTTTCAGGCCTCCACCATCAGTGTTTGGGCAGGGCTGGAGTACAAATACATAGAAATTTGTGGTGCTTATACTGATAGACACCTGTACTGATTGAACATTTCCTAAGAAGAAAGGGGCTTGCAAGACAATTAGTGGGGACAGAGCCCCAAGTCAAAATGAACCTTGTTCACATAATTCTTTTCACTTTGTGAGTATGATATCTCACAAGTGGTGCTGCTGTCTGCAGTAAAAGCTCTAAAATAACCAGAGTCAAGAGCTCATTTAAATTTGATGACACTCACCTGGTATCTGTCCAAGATTCTGAAGTCCTGACTAGTAGTCCTGTATGTCGCTTGCCCTACTGGGGACCTGGAAACACCTCCTTCTTTGGCTCCATAAATCCCATCAACCAAGAGCAGCGCAGCATTCACAACCTGGTCCAAGTCAAAGAGTGGCAGCCCTCTTTCCCTCTTGGCCTGCCTGACTATCAGCTTGCGCCTCAGTCTCCGGGCCTCCGGGGTCATGCTCATGGCATTGGGACAGGCTTCCAATCTCTTTAGCAGCAGCTTTTCCTCATAAATACTAACAGAGGTATGCTTGGGAGCTCTGGGTTTAGCATCCTTCTCCACCTGTGGTTTCCTCTTGTCTCGCCCCCTCACCTGCAGCGATGTGTTTGATTCTTCAGGATCTTCACTGTCACCTTCCATCCTTTCTGTTTTTTCTTCTTCACTCTCTACCTCCTGCTTGATCTGCTCAGCTGTCTTCACCTTTTTTCTACTTGCTATCACAGTCCCAGCACCAGCAGTCCCACTGGGAGGGGGAACATACTCTATTCCTGGGTCTATGACTCCATCTCCTTCCATTTCCTCATCATCTGTTCAACAGATCAAAAAAATCCAGAAAAAAGCATCAACAACAAAGTCCCATTTCAAAGAGGGTCCTTGCAGGACCTTTCTGCTAAGGAGAAATAATGCGTTTACCCAACACACTCCATTTTCTATTTACTTCTGGGCCTCCAGATTTTGGACAGGGGACACATTAAGGAGTCCAATTTCAGGACACAGAATCAATCCTTCTCCAAAGGTGTCCTGCCATTGCGATCCATAAACATTGCACTCCTAAGCTGTAAGCTCACACTCCTTGACAAACATTAAATTGTTGAAAATTCCTGAAGACAGGGTATCAAATGATCAAGCTGATAAGCACTATCTTTAGCTAGCACACCCTGGAGGAGTTTAGTTTAAACTCAGGGAAAAACAAAGAGTTACTAAAGGACAGCATTCATCCCTCTTCAGAGCATGTCTATCTTCCAACAAGAAGTGCTTTACTCTCTATTTTCTCAATTAGAATGAGGTCTGGCTCCTTAAGGAACTACCAGCATTTAGCCTGTATCTCTGCTTTGCAACCTGACCAAAATTTATCATCTGTTAATTAGGATGTTTGAACTTATAAAAACTACAGAAACATTAACATGAGAATAAGAATGCTTATGTTGAGTGGTACAGCAGTTGCTTGGTGAAATCTTCTACCCATTGGATATTCAGGATGCCTCAGATGCAACCCGGACAGATTTTTACCAGTTATTTTCCATCTTATCTTAAAAATATCCTGCAACTCACTGGAAGTTTTTTTTTTTTTTTAATACGTCTTCCTTGACAACTATGTGCAGCTTATTATTAAACAAAAAACATAGCAACTCTTACCATGAAACAGAGCCTGTGGCGGCATGACATCTGGGATGAGATCTGCTTCTGAGAGAAGGCTAGGAGTAGCTGAATGCGAGGCTGGAGTGCCAGGAGCAGAGAAGTCCAGAGATGGGGAAGGAGAAGGGCTTGTCAGAGGAGTGCGATCTGAAGAGCTCAAGGAGGAAAAGTCAATCACCTCTCCTTTCTCAAGGACGATATCGGGACGACGGCCTCGACTGGTGAATTTAACAGGAGTGGAGGAAGTACTACGGTCCAGGAAGCCAGCTGCCTCCTTCTGGGCTCTCCGAATATCCTTCGCTTCCTGAGTGCGAGATCTCTTCTCCTTCAGCTCCATGGCCGATTCAACCGGATTGCGGCTTACTCGTTTCCTGAGTCCTTCCACAGTAATGATGGGATCCAGAGGTGGCTTTGAAGCTGCTAAAGAAGTAGCTTGCTTATTCGAATAGACACTGAGCTCCTGCAATCACTGTATACATGCTATATGGTCATAAGAACAGGTTGGCTAGAAATTTTAGAAGATGTATTTTCAAAATATACAGGAAATTCATTCCAGGGCATGTAGCATAAAGTTTATGCACCACTAAAACCTCACTTAAGCCCTGATCTTGCTCCTCTGCACAGAAGGGAATTTGCATCTAGTGTGGACAAAAGGAAAAAATACATTCCCCAGGGTAAAGAGGAACAGAAGAATAACATATTTCAGTTGCAAAAAAAAATGCACAAATCTCAAAAGCCTTAAAATCAGTTAGCACAATACAAAAAGGCAATGAAATATAAAAGGCTTCTCATACTACAGTGTGTGCAACATAGTCCTCTTAAATCAGCCATTACAGCAGAGCAAAACTAAGACAAAAAATCATGCCCTGTAGCTGTCCATACACATGAACACATTGTTTTAAGTAAACTTTTGTCGTGTCTTCCAGCTCTGTCAGCTCTGGTCCAACTAGGAACCTAAACACCATCTGGGAAACAGTTACCTTTTGCCTTTAGGGCAGATGCAGACAGCTTCTCTCCTTCAGGTTTCATTGTTGGGGGTTTATTATGAACCAGTTTCCACCACCCTGGTTCTCCAAATTCCTGGGCCCCTGAGCGGAAAAACAAGGGGCTCCCCACAGAGAGACAGCCAGCAACTGTGCTCCACCATGTTGAGGTCTTTTTCCTACAGTGGGAGATATGAAAACAAGTACTAGGTCCCTGCTCACCAGCCGTGCCTTCATCCTGAAGTCTCCTCCCTCCACAAAGATGGAAAGCACATAGTGCTTTAGCCACTGACTCTGATCCCTATGCTCCAGTCCTCAAAAAGGTGAAGGATTAATGAATTTCTTCTCAAACAGAGAACCATTCAGAAAGGCAACCTATAATGTATTAATGGGCTCTGACTTACAAAGTGCTGCATACATGTGTTCCATAAATGCCACACAAATACAGCATGGTGAGACATCATTTTCTTCTTTTGTCAGAGTCACGATACGCTCAGCCTACAAAGGATACTCTGCCACTAGCACCCCAATCATTCAAATACTCATGTTCCTACCTTAGCTAACCATAGTCCTCTTAAATCAACCATTTATCTACAGCAATACACGAACAGGATCTTAGTAATAGCTGTGTTGACCTGACATTACAGGGGCATATTTCTTCACTGAAGACAGCAAACAGGACTCTAGGTACACAGGATGGGAGAGGTAAAGGAAAGATAGCAATAAAAGTTTCACTTCACATAAAAGGAAAGAGAAACTTAGTTTAAACACCTGCCTTGACTACTTTGAGATTTCAATGCATTTAGCAAAGCATGTTCCCAAAGCTGTAGGTCAGAATCCGGAAGGCTGAATTCACAGAAGGGATTGGGATTCAACAGCTCTGCTCTCCGCAGCTGCAGCTTTGCCAGGCACTGCAGAGAAGGAGAGCTAGGGGCCTGAGAAATAAATCACTGAAGACTACTGAGCCGCAGAGATTGTTCGGGTAACAGAGGAAAGCCTATGCTTGTCCCACAGACATAAATGCAGGAGCCGTACTCTGGAGCCCTATCTCTGCTTGGGGTTTTCTGCCATAAAACCTCTCCTGCAGCACAGCAAAGAACATCCCCGTTAATCAACATACCTGCGTCAGCCACCCTCACTGAACTGTTTTTGAATCACATTTTTGGCCACTTGGAGGCAGGGAGCTGCATTTAAGCCTTTCACTTCCCAGGACAGTGTACCTACTGGGCATCTGAGCACTTTCTGTTCTTCTAAGAACTTGTCACAGGGCTAATGTAAATATCATTTAGGAAAGAAAGTAAGAAGAAATATTAAAAAATGGCTCATGTGGCCAGTAACTGAGATGCTCCTTTGAATATAGTAGAATCAGGTTCATTGCATAGAATCTAAACCCATATTTGCACAGGCTCTCAGGACTCCTTCTTGCCTTTGCGCACCCCCACTGGCCAAAATTTTAGTACTTGGGCTAAGGTTGGCCAGGCAGCTATTTGCTGCTATCTTGAGCACTGCAATTACACACCTTACAGTAATGTCCCTCAAACATGGGGGATTAACATCAAATGCCCCAGTTCAGAGTTTGAAGCATCTATGTAAGCTGTAGTTTAATATGCTACGGGTGTAAAGCGCTGCAGCTCTTGAACTGGTACACATGTGGTTCAGCTGTCCCTGCTCCAACAGTGGCTAGCCCAGGCAAGGAGGGGAGCATGTCTGAAGCCAGTAATCACTTCATCTGAATTAATCAGAGCAAGGAGTACCTAGTTCACAAGGCAGGTCTCAAAAGACAGCAGCAAACACTGGGAGGCGATGGCTCCCTGAGCGAGGGACAATGGGCCATCAGCTGCCTCCCTGTCAGGGTCCTGGTTGTTTCCAGAGGAGACCAACATTGCTGAGAACAGATCAAGGAGGCACAGAAATGCAATGAAAGCAAAGCCAAGCAGCAAATCTGGTTAGGGAGAACAGCCAGATCTTACAACAGAGAAATCCCTCTGGGGAGGGGAAAGTCTGTGAAATCAATAAATCTACAACTTCAAAGGCTTGCTCATTTCCTTTCCTGCCTCAATAGCACATGCATTAACAGTGACATTTATTTTTGACAGTTTCAGTATGCTCAGAAAAAAAAAAAAGTGACATTCACCTCTAAAAGACAAGTCATTGTGCCACAGGTTACCATTTATAAAAAGGGTTCTTATTCTAACAGCTTCTTTCTTAACACACACTGGCTGTGAAAGACATTCCCATGGCTTGTAATACCTACTAAGTAAGAGCTATTTTACTAAGACCCAAAACAAGCTAAAAGACAAAGCCCATTTTCCCTTTTTTGAAACTTGGTCCATAGAAGCTTTATAGCCAAGGAACATGGTACTTCGCTGGAGTTCTTTTTTTCTTTAAAGCCCAGGCAGATGACATCAGGACTAGCCCACCCATTGTGACTATTTAGAAAGAATGAAAGGTTTTGTGGGTTCATACACTACCTAAAGGAAGATAAGAAATACTCCTAAAACAAATGCATCTCCATTGCTTCTGTGTGACTTTTTTTTTCCTCCCACTGAGCAATGCTTATTCCTTCTCAAGATTACCTACCCCTCATGCCTAAGTTCAGCTTCTGAATATTAAATCCTCCAGTTTTCTGGCTAGCTATGCTCAGCAGAGACATCACTGAATTAACCAGGATTCTTGTTGTCCATCTGTGTAACAGTGTTTACTTCATTTGGCTCACCAACCAGAGCTTCAGGGAAACATCATGTCTTTACCTGTTTCCTAATAAGAAAGTCCAGTGTTTCTCAATAAAAGCACAAATATCTTCTTTCCATCTGAAGTACCCTTGACGGCCAGTTCCTTCCAGAGACAAATTGTACATCGCCAGCATGACAACCTGGAACAGAAAGTGGTGGATACCAGTGCATCTTTTCTGCTTCAGCTGGTGAGCTGCCACCCCGCCATGCAATGCTATGCATACACAAATATTTGCTGTCTCACAAATCTTATTTTTGCAACATCTCAAGCAATTTCTGCAATCCGTCTTTGTCCTGCTTTCATGCTGCCCTTTCTCATCTTTCTATTGTCAGATGCACATTCTTCTATTTTTCCCAGAGATTTCTCCACCCCAGGGGAATAAAAACTGCCAACTATGCAGGTTTGTGATGCGACAAACTTTCACAGAGAGTAGTATAAAAGAATTATATCACAACTGGGATCTGAACATAGTATGGAGGTATGAAAAAAGTCTCTCTCTCTCTCCAAAAAAAAAAAAAAAAAAAAAAAGAAAATTGTGACAAGTAATCCCAATACCTTATCCATCGGAAACATTGTGACCACAGTCTTTCTAGATACTTGCTGTTGCATTTCAAATTGAACAGAGGTTAAAGTATGTAAAATGACATGATATTTATTAATTGGTCTTAGTATGCAGGAATTAAGTTTGTCTCCATATGATCTTCATTAAACAATACATTTACAGCTCTTTTACATGCTTCATAACCAAATTGTCTGACCTGCTATAGGACAGGTTTGAAAAATATCACACCTCTTTCTAAGTAAATCCCACATGACCAGCTGTTAATTACATTTAATTAATTCATTTGAATACAACTAAAATCGTAAAGCTAGGCTGGGATCATCTTTCAACAATCACACAGCCTTGACTGGATACCACTTCTAATGGGGATATATTCCTCACTGCCACACAGGTTTGAAGTGTTATTTTTGTTGGTGGTGGTGGTGGTTTTTTGTTGTTGTTGTTTTTAAAGGGAGATGGTCTCCTAGCAGTAGGCAGTAGCTTTTGGAAATATATCACTGAATATGTCAAAATGAAGAAATACAGACAGTTTTAATGTCCCCTGTACCCTATTTCTACCTCGCAAGCCCTCTTATTTTGATATCTATTTCCCTAGAATGTTGTGTTTTTAAAGTCAGATGGGACAGTGTCTCCGGACTCAAAAAACAATTATCTTTACAACTGGCCAAAGATAAGGATCTGTTGAGGCCACATAGTCTGAAAAAACAAAAATCCAGAAATCACTGTCTGCATTTTTCCTGCTTCAGACAGAATGATTTTACCACTTCCCTCGGTTCAATGTACCCAGAAGCAGCAGCAGCTCTGGCTGCTGGAAGCCTAGGGAGACCTCTCTCTTCACCAGTTTTAATTCTGTCTTTCCCTTCCCCATGCCACTCTCCTTCCACTCTGCTGAACAGAGCCGAGCGTAATGCTAGCAGCCTTTGCTTCCCAGATCCGTAATCTGCTGAAACCCCACTGCTCTGCCAGCCACAGACAGCTACACTAACCTTTTCCCTTGTGCAGCCCTGCACTGGGCACCAACAGAAAGCACTGCAGAAGTTACAACTGATGTTTTAAATGATCTGTTATGAGACAATGCATTACTACTGTCCCAAAGGACAAAGAGATGTCTTGCCCATACTGCCCAATGTTTGGCACGTGGAAGCACTTAATGCTGAGCAGCAGCTACTGCTTGATCAAATCCACTTTATGCAAAAGCAATCAGCACTGCCTGCCTGCCCCTCCTCAAATTAAACCAGCCCCCTACTCAGAGCAAGATGATGCGCATCAGTCTACCCATACAGTGGTTATTGTATAACGCAGAAGATTTTGATTGCTCAGGTGTGCAAGTGACTAAAATAGCAGAATCCAGCAAGGACTACTGCTAGTAAGCAGGCAGCCAAGTTAGAGTTTTGTGTTCAGGGAGCTGGCAAGCTCTCTGTTTGTGTGTTGCCACCTCACTAGTTTTACATTTGTTCATATATATAAAAAAAAATGTTCATGCCTTGCAGCCAAATTGCATTTCGCTTCTCCAAACTTGCCTGAAGCCATGAAATTCATGAGCAACATGAAGGAGGGAAAAAAATGAAAAGAAAAAAGAGGAATGTGGTTTGTGTGATTATATTTCAATTTACTTGCCAAACACTCAAGTTCTAATCTGCAGGCAATCCTTAGATAATTAATTTCTGAAGTTCATGCATACGTTTCTTTGTCATCTATACCCAATCCTCCTCTTCTACGTAGTACGTACACAACAAACAACAATTTTAGAAAGTTCTGTGGTTGTTCTCCTGGGAAAAGCATTATACTTACCTGTTGCCATGTTAATCTCAGCCGTTCAAATTGCTCCTTCCCATCTTCTGAGCAATCAGAGCAAGTAAATCTAAAAAAGTTATCGCCTTTGAGGTAGCTGAGCTGTTCTCTCAGTTGACCTAAAATGAATCAGCAAAAGATCTGATTTTCAGTCCTTTCATAGGAAAAAATAATTCCCTACAACATGAGGCAGAAAAGTAATTTTGCTTTCTCCTGGAGTCCAGAGACCCAGCACTTCTTGGGAAGTGAGTCTGGAACTCACTGTGATGTAAGGTATGGATCAATTCTACAGTTCCAGCAGTCAGCAGTGACCAACT
Source organism: Anseranas semipalmata (assembly GCA_013399115.1). NCBI lineage: Eukaryota > Metazoa > Chordata > Aves > Anseriformes > Anseranatidae > Anseranas > Anseranas semipalmata. The sequence goes on along the minus strand of VXAA01001572.1, from coordinate 157,097 downwards.
GAAAACCACAGACATTAAAAAGGGGTGTTCTACTTAGCATCTGAACACATGTACAAAGCCAAAGCATTTCCTCAGTTCCTCTGCATTTTTCATTCCGTCTTGCTTCCCCAGATGAATCTATACACTGCAATAAACATTTCCCCACTCTACTTTAAAAAACAGCTGACTTGCTATCCCTGCATACAAGTTTGAACAAATGTTATCTACTGGGATAGAGCCAACTATAAAACCCCACACATTCAAAGCTAAAGGCTCAAATTCTATGTTTCTGCAGCAGAGGATGGGGAAAAAAAAAAATCAAATGAATCGGGACTTCTAAACAAAACAAGGATTAAAGAAATACGAAAAAAAATAAAAAATAAAAATCACAAGACAGGGAAACAGTTAAGACTATAGTATTTCTGAAAATTCACACATGAAAGGTCTTTCTCCAAAAGCATTCCACTCTTTTATAATATTACAACACCAGATCAAGCATTTGCAATATGCAGATGCTCTGCTTTTGTAGTGAATTGCAGAATCTAACTATTAAAGTTGCACCTGTGTTTGATGGAGAAAAAAAAAAAACATTTGGTAGTTTAACAGAATGTCTAAATGGCAACTCAATGTGAAAAGTGATTATTTGCCTGAGCTCGTTGACACTCGTGTTGAGTGACAACTGGTATCTGTATAACTGAACAATTAGCAAAGAGAACAGCATTTTCTTTATCCAGCTTGTTTACTTTACACATTTGCATCTAGTTACTGTTGCTCCGTGACTGGCTTTTTCTGCTCCTTGGATTTGTTCCACAGCAACGAGAGAGAGGAACATCTTTGTAAAATAAAACAAATTGAGTGTTAAATCGAGTGCTCTGAGATATCTCATGTTACCTCTAACTCTTTTTTTTTTTTAATTAATAAATTTCAAATTAATACATCCCATTATCTGCACAATATCTTAGTAATACCATGCTGGCTCCATTACATTAACAGGAAGACACTCACTAACCATGCCATGAGAGGAGGTTTCTACACTAGACTTGTGGCAAGTTCTAGGATGGCAAAAAGAGCATCTCTGATACAGCTGCAAGGCAGATGCCAACTGAAGAGCTCAGTATTTCTAAACAGAAATAATAATAATAATAATACACAACAAAAAAACAGGTAACAAAAAGCAGTGCTCAGCAATATCTAGTTTTTGGATCTAATAATAAATCCAACAATCTAGACTTAGAAAGTAAAGCCAAGTCTGTTACTTAGCTAACAACATACGTCTTATATCAAGCAGTAACAGTAAAGGGGTCAAGTGATCTAGCTTGCTCCAAGCACCTCACAAAGCTAGCTACTACAGGTTGGACACGCTTCTGTGAAAGCTAAATTAAATTCACATTATCAGGAAATCTTTAAGGCTGAGATTTAGCCATATGCTCCACAGATGCGACAAACTTACCAGGGAGGAAAATAAAAATAAAATAAAATTAAAATTTAAATAAAATAAAAATAAAAAGTAACACCGCCTACAAAGCCCTGTTCCTCCCCAGACCGCTGCAGAAAGGGTCACACAGAATCACAGGAGTGAGAGGACAAGTCACTTGGCCAAAGTCCCTTAGCATGCCAGTGACAGGCATTGGGAAGGTGTGCACGTTTCTGAAATCATACCCTTGTTTGGTACTAATTAGAGCAGACAGTCCCATTTCTTGCAGGGAACACGAGCTTCAGACACCCATATGGCTCCTGGCCCAATGCACAGAGCACGCAGCACGAGGCTCCCTGCAACACCTAAGCAGCGTTTCCTCCCCAGCACTGGGACAGAGTTAAACAAAAGTCATCCTGTAGAAGGTATACAGGACAGCATGGGCACCCAGTAAATCACAACCCTAGTGATGCCAACTACATATAGCAAGGGCAACAAGAAACAGCAAAACCAGCCGTCTTACTTGCTGGAATCCACTTCTGGCATTTTTCACAATAGTAGGACATCTCCTCCATCCAGGACGCGTCGCCTTCGTCACTGTTCAGTGAGTCTCCGCTCTGGTCATGGGATAAATCCACCGAGGCCTGGTCTTCAGACTCAACGATCAGGAGGGTTTCCCCTTCCACCTCACCCTCCTCCAGGCCCTCTGAGGTCGATGTCCTTGTGGCTTCATCATCGTGGCGGCTCAGCAGCCCACTCATGTGGACGTTATTAGCCATCCTTCACCGCCTAAAGCAAGACGGTGTTTGCATTACAAGGAGGCCGTCCTCCCCACATTTACAAACCCATCCACACTGGATGTGCTGGCCAAGTCTCCACAAGTACTAATGATGGAAGAAATATTTTGTGTAGCTCTACAGCTTTTGGAACGGGAATATAACGTATCTGAAAGAAAGCCTTTCACAGATTATCTCTGTTTACTGAAACATTTGCCAGTAGTTAGACACCAATCATCTCCAAATGTCTTTAATCAAACCTCTAATGACTCAGGTCCTGCCTAGGACTGCTGGGACCCCTTTTCCATGAGTGTCTTGTCTCTTTCTTCTTTAAGAAGCTTTGTCAAAGCAATCTGCTCTTCTAACAGGCGAATATTTTCCTTTTTCTGATTTTGTCGCTCCAGATCTCTGAGAACTCCTCTGTGCAGCCTCTGAAAGCACAAGGGACAGGGTTCATCACAGCCTGTTTGGTGGGGAGTGTGACCAATCCCACCCTGGCTCCAGTCCTTCCTGCAGGGCTGCTCACCGTGCCATGCTGCCTCTGCCACCTCCTGTAGCCGTACCACTTACTGTTGTTCGAATCTAAAACTACAGGAGTTGACACCTCATGTTGATAAGCTGATGGTACCGCACCAAAAACGCTTTATTTGTACTCACTTCAGATGGGTGCATTTTCTGAGCAGAAGAGCCATTGAGCAAAGAAATGCTATGCACCGGTAGCTCCCACACTGAGCAGGATGAACCCGATCTGTAACAGCCTGGTACCTCTGCCCTAAGTCTTTGCCCAAATCCAACTAATCCCTCCAAAACTCTGCTTGGAAAGAATTTGTTGGCAAACTGAAAATAACTTTAAGAAAAACTGTCATTTGTCTTCATCTGCTTCTTTCTGCTTACGTCTTACCCTTTAAAAAACAAACAAACAAAAAAGCTGGTAAACTCTTGCTGCAGGGCTGGTAAAAGTCCCGCAGCCTGCTCATGCCAAGCTCTTGAAAAAGCATGGCAAGTCTTTCAAAAGATATACCCTTTACCTAAAATGTTCACTATAAATAAGATGTGCAACACAGACTAGCAGTTTGCACATTGATAGGTAAGCCACCAAATGAATGTAAAAAGCCCTAAGAAAATCCCAGTTAATCTTTGTTTCCTCCTTCTCTGTCTCTGCTACCTGGAAGTTTTTTTTTTTACTCAGCTCATTTGGTGAAATGCTCAACCTCCAGGTCTCACCAGGGGAATGCAAGATGAGTGAAACCAAAACTTGTGACAGGGACTGGGACGGGAAAAGGGAGGGGAGGGACTAGATGGGAACCAGCTCTACGTAATCCAGATGTTTGGGAGCACGCAAGGCAGCAGAGGGATATGAATGGAGGGGTGATGAGATTAAGACACAGGATGGAGGAGATGTCAAGCCTGACACTAACTCTGGAAGGAAAGGAGACCACGTGTGGGGTTTAACTGGTTGGGCACTTTGTGCACGTAACAGCAGCCGGGCCCTGGTTCTGCAGAGAAACACAAAGAAGAGGTGACCTTGGTGGGCTCCAGGTGCAGGCACCCACCCACTCCCACAGCACTTCTCAGACTGCACAAGGCATCCTGCTTATTTCGGCTTGGACTCCTGGGGCAGGCAATACACTTTTAAATATTCAGACATTTACTAGACTTCAAAGCAGCAGTCATAAGCTTGTCAGAAAATATTATGCATGAGAGCAGAATATCCATGTTACTTATTTCCATCGCATTATCTAAATAACTGGGTTCCTTAAACTGGAAGCCATCACCCCCGACTTGAAAATGAAGAATTATAAAAAGAAAATCTCAGATTTCATTTATAAAAATATAAGCTATGAGCCTTTGGCAGTCTGAATAGCGATTTCAACTTAACTTAAACTGATTGCTGGCAACAAAGAATTGAGCATTTTGGCTTTGCTTTTGCAGCAGCATCTTGAGGGATGCTCACATCCCTACAAAAACATAATCTGCATCAAATTCAGCTGTCGGGGAGATCACTTCTAATTCTAGAGGTTTTGCTAACCCATCCCCAAATATACAGGTCAGGCACCTCCGAGGTCATGTGTCAGATGTACATTCTGGGAGAACGGGGTTGTCAGGAGGGAAGACAGACCCAAGCATGCTGCCTGGCACTAAATATGGGAGCTTGCTTGTAGCCATGCAATTCTTTTTCCTTTCCTGGCATTCACAGAGGCTATACCCAAGTCTGGGTATTAGGATGGATAGAAAACAATAGGTTACATTTTTTGTGGCAAGGGACAACATTTTCAGTCACCCTTTCAAAAAAAAAAAAAAAAGGAGTACACTGGATTTGTCCCTCCAAAAGCCCAAAAAAGTTTTGCCACTGACCAACTGGATCCTTTGACCCTTTCCTCTTTAGGAAACTCAGCAAAACTGCCCATCTGCTGGCAGCAAAACATTGCCCAACCACAGCAATGGCTACTTCTAGTTGTGGGAAAAAATATTAAAACAGACCCATGGGGAGAAAGTTGCCTGTCATTGTCGATAAATTAGCCAGCATTTGGGAAAGCTAGGATTTCCCCAGATAGAACCTTGCAGAAGTGGCCTCAGGTGTAACAACCAAAGCTATTCAAGATTATTTTGCAAATGAAGCAACAAATACAGCATAGAGCAAGAGGAACATGCAAAGGGCTGCAAGTCCCTATTTTCTTCCTGATATCATTAGAAATATATGAATCAACCAGAGGGCATCAACCATATCAATTCATGTGCAGATTCACCACTCTTTGTTATTAGACACATTTTATACATGTGGAGGAATGCACACTTCAGACCTGCAGTTGTGCCCTTCATTTACCTGTGGTTTGCGTTAGAATGCAGTCCCTGCACACCAGGGCACCGCGCTTAGCATGGATCCTGACCAGGTATTCAGTGTTTGGTTTCACATTACTTGTTTAGCCCGTTACCTGTAGCATTATGTACTTCATGATAAGCAGATCCTGCTCTGATGGTAGAGTGACTTATTTCCTTGTGGACTTTTCTATGCCTGTTACCTCTTCAGAATAATGATGAATGGTAAATGGTAATTTAATTGCACAGTCTCTCCATGAGATGAAGTAGAGAGATTAGCCAAAGAAAGACTAAGGTCAGAAACATCCATTAATTATAGGTGTCTGGCTGAAACATCCAAAAGTCATTTTTTTTCCAGAGTTAGTTCATTGTCCTGTAGCACAACACATGCTAATGTACAGCTCCCACTTGTTTCAGGTGTACTTTCAGCTGAGCATTTAACACATGTTCCTGCCAGACCCTTGGTGGCTCAAGGCAGGCAGGCTGAATTAACCAACAACCACCTGCAAAAATCTGAGCTTGAGCAATGTGCGCAGCATGTATGCCAGCTCCGGCACATGCAGAGCTGTTACCCATTGCCATGCCGAAGAGACCAGCCTTTCTCTTCTTGTTAGTGCTTGCACCATTCAGCACATTTTCCAACTTCTGCAGCACCTCCTTCCTCTTCCAGATCGGTCTCATCCTCCAAGATCCCTCACGCTCAAGCACTGACAATGTCTTCAGGGAAAAAATGTAATTTGTAATTATGGACTGTACAGTAAAGCCCATGTAACAGGCAGCTGAGCTGGGGCATGGATTAGCAACTTGAACTCTGATGTTTTGTAGCTTCTGACTACTTCAGACCTTTAATAACAGCCATTTAACACAAGCTTTTTTGGTGTGCATTTCCCAGACTTTTAAAAAATATTTAAATCAGATGTACGGCCTCGTATTAGTACTCATTTGGTTCATTGGCAGGGTCTGAACCTGTATGCTCATTGCTCCAACTTCTGCCACATGCAACTTATCAATTCTGCAATCACTGAACTTGTAGTCCGGGGCCAGATTTGTCTGCAGGCTCACCACTGTCGGACCTGAGACTTTTGTCTGCGGGGCTCTCTTGCACACAAGATGGTTGCCAGGAATTACCTCAGAAATTTTTCTAAGCGTAACACAGAAAAACTCCCTGCTGAATTACCACATGGTGTTTCTGTTAGCTTGCACTCTGCCCGTCCTGTCAGAACAAGCAAGGGAGCACACCAGGGCGGGCTGCACGGCACAGAGCAGCGCTGCTTGCCCTTTAGTGGGAGGCATTTTGGGAGCTCAGGAACAGAAGAGCACACGCGTTGCCAGAGGGACCAGAACCAGCGGTGCAGCAGGGCCACGGGGGACAGCCCTGGGAATGCTGCCAGGCCGGTGCCCTCGGGCCTAGAGGGTGCAGGATTACACCCTCCTTGTATCGTGACACCCCTTGCTGCTGGAAAGCACCAGGGAAGCTCCTCCGCTGAACCTGCTGCGCCTTGGAGCTCCTAGGGCGGGGGGGGAAGGTGTCCTCCTTGCCCCACGGGTGAGTTCACAGGAAGGGGTAAGGCAGCGGGTACAGAAATGTCAGGTGCCCGGGCAGGGAATGAGGCAGTTTGTGGAGAAACCTCGGGGGCTGGACACCGGGAGCAGCGCCTCGGGACCCGCTGCAGGCACCGGGGCAGGGACCTGTGGAGGGGCCGCGGGCACGCCTGAGCCAAGGGGCGGGGCTCCGGGCACCTGGGGGCGGGGCTCCCGAAGAGGGGCGGGGCTCTGCGCGGCGACCTCAGGCCTGCAGGTG
>VXAA01001572.1:137715-149562 GCA_013399115.1 Anseranas semipalmata | reverse complement strand
CTGGGTGGAAGCCCGCTGGCTCGCGTGGGTGCCCGCCTGCACCCTCCCGAGGGAGCAGCGACTGCATGAGGGTCCACACCAGCCCCAGCTGGGTGAAGGAGTGTGTCAGAGCCCCGACTGACTCTCTTCCAACACACTTGCGGGCAGGTTGCTGCTGAAACAGCAGCTAACCGGAGGTGCGATGCGTTTGTGCATCCCTCGTCGACGTGGGCAGCTGAAACAATAGCCTTGGACCCGTTAACACTGCTTAATGCAGAGAGTTCGCTGAAGAAGGGAGTACGGCCAGCTGGTCCGATGCCTCCTGATGTCTTGCAGGAGGGGATGTTTTCCGGAGCTTCCTGTGCTTGCATTTCCAGTGTGGTTGTAGCTCTGAAAAACAAACAAAAGGAGATTTCTTCCGAATTCAAGAAAGATTTTTGCTTTTATTACATGAAGACCTCCAGTTCTGCACTTTCCCTGCCCAGAAAGCCCAAATTGCATAGGACAAGCAGCTGGAGAAAGCAGCTCCTCAATTGTTTGGTTTCTCCTCATTGTTCAGTGTGTGGCCCTAGGCCTCATGTTTGGCAGTTTTTCGTGCTCTGAAGACAGCATTATTCCTCTCCCTGGGGGCTTTTCCCTGGCACCTCCTCACTAGAGTATCTGAGTGCTTTACAGACAGAGAAATTCATGTTCCCAGTGCTCCTGTGTGACAGCAGCAGATGGCTGTCGTGAGTGATTTTGATCCATCATGTTTAGATGTGCTTCAGATGGAGGACTTCAGACTCTATTTTTCAGGGCACTTTTACCCTGTAACACACAGAGGTCTCTCTGGCCGCTGTGAAGCTGGCAGAGGCTCACTCCCAAAGAGCAAGGAACATGTGAGCAGTCGCTATCTATCTGCTGTGTTACGACCCAAATGAGCAGATCAGAGGTGCAGGACAGCAATATTGATAACACTTGCTAATGTATCAAGCAAAAGGATGTCTAGCAGGGAGGTGGGATATCCCATGAGGTCTGTAAATTCCTGAAGGAGGTCAGAGAACAATCATTCAGCATTCCCCACACTACAGTGGTAGCCAGGTAGGTGGATATGAATAGCAAGCTTAAGCAAAAAGAAGTACATTTTTTTTCACACAGTATATGAGCGAATTGTGGAAGTCAGCCCCAGATGCTGCAGAAGCTGAGCTTATCTACAGATTCAGAAAGGAACCAGGTAAATTTGTGGATCACCATTGCTGTCAAGATGTTGCTTTCAGCTCATGAATTCTGTAAACCACAAGTGAACTGTCAGGTGGAAGGTTTATTGTGAAAGGCGTAGTCTTACCACTGACTTCTTTCCTGTGTTTTTTTCTCCAGGCATTTGCCACTGCTTTCTGTCAGGCAGGACTGTGGGGTACAAAGATTTTCAACTTCAGCAGGTACCACAGTCCCTAGCTCTAAAACAGGCTCAGATATTTCCAGGTAAAGCTTGGAAGTGCTACAGTGCAGTCAGCTTCTGAAACATTAATGGGAACCTTTGCTGCAAGGAGGCGGCCAGGTCATATCCCCAGCGCAGCCCTGAGCAGAAGAGGAAAACCAAATGTGTGGAGCCAGTCCTTCCTCATTATAATCTTCTTCATCTGTCTGCTGAACAAATGTGATTAAAATGAAAGGTGAAATTAATGGGAATGATAACATTTCAATTTAGTATAATAGTTTTGCTCACATCAACGTGTTTACTGTTATTAAGACTTATGCATAAGTGCTTGTAGAGCAGCCAATGCCACTGGAGTGCCAAGAACAGGGTCGAGCCAGATGCACAGTGGATGTGAGCCAGCGTGCAGCGCCCTTGGCACCATGGATGGGCTCACCCCAGCTGGGAGCCAAGCACCTCTGCTCAAGCCTGGCATTAATCACTCGGGGGACTAAAACCCCAGACAGGGAATGTTCAGGCTGTGGTTTCACAATGCAGAGTTCTGGCTTAAGGTGTTCCCGTTCTCCTCCCATCCCTCCCAAGGGCCAGGGATTGCCGCAGTGCTTGCCTTCCCCAGGTTCAGTCTGCAGTGGTCCTGCTCTCCTGTTCTGGGTGGTTGTCCGCTGTCTGTGCTCAGGGTAAGCTCACTGAGGCAGTGACTAGTGGAACACCGAGCTGTGAACCAGATAGGCAGCTACGTCTGGCTTAAAACCCTACAGTAACCGTGTGGAAAAGCCCACTTTCCTTTTTCTATGAAAGTGTTTTCCAGCTGGATCGTGGAGCCTGGCAGTATACACACAGGCAGGGGCGTGCTGCAGAGACAGAGAATGGGGATGGCATAGGAAGGAGACAGGGGTGCCCGCTGGTGATACTGCTGGGGAAAGCCTTTTTGGCTGATGATTAGCAGAGGGGGGAAAAGAGGAGATTTCAGAGTTCCCCGGAACACACGCAACCTTAACCACCCACAGCCCATTGCAGAGACGTCTCACAGGACTTGCAGGGTCAATGGAGCGTGTGTGACTGGCAAAGTGATGGTAGGTTCTTGCACGGAGTCGAGCCACGTTACCGATGTTCTTGAGCAGGGAGTGAGACAGAGGTTGAGCTTGTGCTGAGGGAAATGTGGCTCAGGAAGGCCTAATTTTTTTGCTGGCTCTACTGGTTTCTCTCCGCATGAGGTTTCCTCAAATAAACACCTTGGTTACTAATAGAAGGTTCCTGGTGTGTTATGTCCATACCCTTCTTTGATGTCCTATTTCCTGTGCCTCGGTTCCTCCTTTGCTAGCCTGGGCATAGCGGCACACGTCATCTCAGGGAGAAGGGATTGCAAATCAGTCAGTAAAAGGTTTACTCACATGCAACGGAGACTGTGAAAAGCTAAAGGCCATTTGCCCCCTGGGCAAACAGCTCAGATCTCTGCAGTTATCTTGGATAACATGTCTGAAGTCAATGCTTAGGGGGCATTTTAATCCTCGTTTCCTGAGAAAATGAAGGTTGTGCAATTTCTGTGCCTCATTCACCTTCTCCCTTCCCCTCTGCTCTTACATAGGCGTCTGCCAGCCTCCTTAATGAGGCTGCATTGCAGTTTCTGTGTCAGGAAGGCATCTATGCTAATTTGCCAGTTCCAACCATTTTGACTGGCGTGGAGGAGTTCTTGCTGAGCTTTGTGTGAAGGTGTGGTTGCATCAAAGCGAAGAGCAGAGTAGCGTCCTGTGAAGGGAAGGGGTGGCAATATCAGCTCAACCCTGTCATAGCCACCAGAGAATCCACGCAACAGGGTGCTCACCTATGGCATGCCTGAGTGGGTCATCAGTCACAATAAATCCCAAGGAAAACCCTGTAAAATATGGCAGGGGTGGATATAAAGTTTGAACTGAATCTATTTCCAGGTTTGGTTTGCAGCCTGAATACAGCCCCCCCAGTTCCATCTTTCCCACCAAGGAACAAATCAAACTACAAGCAAACAAACAAACAAAAAAATGCAAGCACCAACGCCAAAGGTGCGTTTTCACAAAGCTTTCCAGGGGGTTGGTGAGGCTGTGCATCCCTACCCACCCTCCCCTCTTTGCAGACCAGCCCTTCCTCCTTACGCGATGGGCATGCACATGCAGGCGAGCGTTTGTACACACCCACAGCGCCCCACCGAAACAGCCGGAAAGAAGAAAAAAAGCCCAAACCCAACCCAAAGCACGTTCCCCTCTGCTCCATGAAGCCCTTAAAGGTTCCCAGTGCCGCTGGTAGGAATTCTCACCCAGTCGCCCCTCCCGTGCGTGCGTGCTGCCAGCGAGAAGTCTTGGGTATGGAGCTGAACGAGCAAAAGAGACGGCTGGAGAGGGGAGCGTGCTGGTCCTGCTGTTGTTAGCATTGGTTTTCTTATTATAGCAGTTCTAATAATAGTGGCAAAAATTATCATTACTATGTTGTAGGCGCTTTTTTTCTCACCGTGATGCCATTTCCATTCTAAGAAATACAATTATTCCCCCCCCGCAACAGCTACCGATCTGATTGCAGCAACCTGGACATTGTTCAGGTGCAGCCTACCTGACCGGGCAGGACATTTTTCTATTGGATTTGCTGGGCAGGGGGGGTGTTGCATTGTTGGTATGCAAAGCCTAGAAAAACACGGGAAAAAATGTAAATGTGGTAAAGGTTTTGTGTCTCTGCTCTATAATTAAGAGGTAGGGCAGCTGAGGGCTTCTGAGTGTGCAGACTGAAAAAGTAATTTGAATGAGTGAAATATATGCATTTGAAGTGCGTTATTTCGACTGGGTGAGCCTCCTCTCCAAACAGGCGAATGTATGTGTAACTTGGGCTAGTTTTATTTTCTGCCAGGTATGAATTAAGCAAATGGACCAAACCTCATCCCCAGTGCAGGGGTTTCATGAGCCTCCGATCCCCTCTCACCGGCAGTGCAGGTGAATTTTGCTGCTCGTCCCACATGGACAAGCTGCAGGGCTCCCGACAAATCTATCCGGTCTGATAGTGCTGAGGTTTGAATGATGAAAAAAAAAGAGAAAACCTGGGCAAAGAAAGAGCCTTCTACTCTCTTGAGGGCAGCAGAAAGCAAGCGCGTCCAAACCTTCCCTTCCCTTTGCAGGGCACTTTGGAGAACAGTTACTTCAGATTTTAATTTGCCTGTGCGCTTCCTCCTTCCCAGGGGAGGGCAGACGCCTGGGGAGCCAGTGCGAGCGAGCCGACTGTTTTACAGCCAGCGATGTTTGGTTACAGGTTAGCCAGCGAGCCCCACTGTGCCCGTGCTCCAGGTAAACCAAGCTGTGGGCTTGGCTGCTGCTGCCGCCCCTGCTCATCGCCCCGCTTTCCCCACAGGACAGCTTGCCCGCTGCCTTCCCCATGTCCTGTGTTTCTGGGGGGCTTTGGGGTGCAGGAGTGGGTGCCTGGCTGGGGAGCCCTCCCCGGACCCCCCCGGCACGGGGACATGCGGGTGAAACGCAGGTCGAGGCCAAAGTCTAGCAGCACGGTGGCGAGAGGAGGATGTAAAAACAACACTTTATAATTATATTGGTGGCAATTTCACAGACCCTTGTCCACAGATGGAGCGAGGCAGGCAGCGCAGCAGCGCTGCTGGGAGTCTGTTGCAGGCAGACACTTAAAGGCATGGATTTTCTTTTTTTTTTTTTTTTCTGGTAAACATTGTAAAAGGCTTTGGTGATAAAAACCCTTGTGAAAAAAAAAAAAAAAAAAAAAGAGTTGGCAAAGTAATCCTGAAAGCAATCACCCTGCAGCTTGCATGACAAAGGTGGCCCTGCTGGAAAAAGCTGAGCTGCTGCTCCCTGGGGAAGGTCCTGTCCCCATCCCTATCCCTGTTCCCAGACACCCCCAGCTCTGGGGGCTCCCTGCGGATGGGGAGGCTTTTCAAGGGCTGTGGGGCTGTCTGGGGCCATCCCCTGCCCTGGTGAGGTTAAACCCAAGCCTCTGGCTGGGGCGGTAGCCTGGCTTGGCTTCCCCTCTCCCTGCAGATGTGAAGGGGCTGCACAGGAGGTTTTTGGGGGTCCCACTGGGGACGGCACAGGGTTAGGGTGCTCCCAAGGGGATGCCAGTGCAGCAGGGAGGGAGCTCCCGCTGTCCTGCTGCTCCCCGCACTGCCCGGCCCCGCGCGGAGCAGGGAGGGAGCAGATCCGGCTGCAAACCCCTCATCCTCCCTTGGACCCATCCTCAACCGCGCTGCTGCTGGAGATGGAGAAGAGGCGGCCATGCAGGAGCAGAGGGAGCAAAAGTCAGGATTTGGCCTCAGCTGGGTGGGTGGGGAGGGGGCAGGGGCACCCATGGGTGCACCGAGCCCTGGCTGTTGAACTGCCTGGCTGGGAGCGGCAGCCGTGAGCTCCCGGGGCGATTTTCCAGGCAGCGGGTGCCTGTGCTGATGGGTAACTCGCTCTGGGCATGTTTGAACAGACGCTGTGCCTCAGCACGGGCGCCCCGGGCAGGGACGCTCCGGCAGCCGCGCTGGGTCCCCGTGGGGAGCACCAGGGCGGGAGAGGGAAAGCTCTGTCTCTATACCAGGATCAGGGCATCCCCAGCATCCCCTGGCCCAGCTCGGGACAGACTCGTGCTGGCATCAGCAGTGGCGGTCCCCCTCGCTGTAGACCAGGCTGAGGAGGTGCGTGGTGTCCAGATGAGCCTCTCCTTCTCTTTCCACTGCTGCAAAAATCTCCAGGGAGCTGCACTGCAGGGGTGCTTCGCCATGGGATGCTCCCCGAGCACCTGAGCCCAGCCCGAGACAGTTATTTCTCCCTCCAGCTCATCCTTGTCTCTCTGTGCCCCTATCACTGCTCGCTCACACCATGAACCTTCGTGTCCGCCCACAAGTGAGGGGGGTGGCAGGGACAGCACCCACCACCCAGCTGCCCGCTCCTGGAGGTCGTCTCCCACCCATTTGAAATGGTAAACAAGTGCAGCCACCCCATATGCATACAATGGGTTTTATGGCAGCCGGTCATCCTACAGGAATGAGGAAGTCTCCCCCGAGCCCCAGAGATGCCATTTGTCCCTCCAGGACAGGGATTTTCTCCCAGAGGAGGTCTGAGCTGGAGGAGGGATGTCAGGGGGATGTCAGGGAGAGGTTAAAACGCGGCCGTTAGGGAAGCGCAGCCCCCGCGCCTGCCCCCTGAGCAGCGGCTTATCGGCGCGTGCCAGCTGCAGGAAGCGGGGATTTGAGGCACGTTCTGAAAGCACGCTCATTATTTTTAGGAGCCCAGGAGAGGGCTGACTAGGTCAGACCCCAGCCAGCCCAGCCTTCTTCCACCGGCAGCAGCCAACACCAGACTTTTCAAGGAGAGCTTTCCCAAGCCGGGCAACTGACCATGGGGAAAACATGGCTTTTTTGGGGTGTCGCCTGCTGTTTACGTGGGTCACCCTGTTGGAGTAGGCACCAGCCAAGCAGTGACATGGGGACGCAGAAAGGCAGTGGTGCGGAGAGCTGAGCAGGATGTGATGAGGGAAAGCATCCCACTCAAGAGGAAACTCAAGCAGTAGCTGTGCCCCTTCAGGAGATGGACTTGGCATGGATATCGGCACCTGCCTGGCCAAAGCTCTCCCTGCCCTCCTGCCAGCTTGCCTGGGGGAATCCACCACCCAAATGCCCCCAGCTCTGCCCCTGCCCGGTGTGATCAAAACAGCACAGTCCTGAGCCAAAGAGGAGGAGAGAAGAGCCAGCATCCCACCCGAGTCACCCAAGGAGCTGTATGGATAGATGTCGCGTTTCTGGAGCGGACAACCATCCCCCAGGAGGAAGAAGGTGCCCATCCCAGCACGTGTTCAGCAGGAGCAATTTTACACTGCTTGACGAGCTGGGCTGCCGTGGAGGGCAGCGGTACCCATCGGGGCTGAAGGCAGCGGGAGAGGATGAGCAGATGCTGCCTGGTCACAGCTGCTGAGATGTCTCTTGAGGAAACATCGCAGGGACCACGGGCGGCAAGGAGCACCACCACCAGCAGCTGGTTGCCTGAGGAACTGGAGGGCTCTGTTTTGCGTGGATGTGGCTTTTGAAGGTTAGCGCCCTTGTAGATTCACTGATGTCTAATAAAGGTTGTGCGCACGGTGAATGTTTAAAGGTGGTGGGAACGTTAATAAGGAGTAGCTTTCTCTCCTCTATTTAGCCACTTATTTGCATGAAACTCCCGGGGTTTCAGTACCTGTGTGACCTGCACCGCTTTATCCAGCTTGGCAGCAATACAGCTCACTGGGGCGGCTGTGCCGCTTCCAGGGGGGCACTGGGAGCGGCCGGGGCGACGCTGGGCGCCCGAGGGAGCGGAGCCGCGGCGAGTGGGCGGCCGGGGAGACAGCGCCAAGCCGGGAGGGGAGTGGGAAGGAAGCGGAGGTATCGGTGGAGAAAGACAGGGAGACGCTGGGAGTGGCAGGGGATGTGGGAGGCAGGGAGCTGGGAGCCCGGTGAGTCAGCGCGGTGGGGTGCTTTGAAAGCGCGCAGGGAAGCACATGTAGCCACAGCCCGGGGAGCCATCTTCCCCCGGCTGGCGCCCGCTCCGTCCCTCCCTCCCTCGCTTCTCAGCAAGGAAAGCAGATTGCCCTCCCGATCGGGGAGCCGCTGCACCCTCCTTCCGAGATGCACTGGCACGCGGCCACCCTGCCTCCATCCATCGCGGTGAAGCGGTTCCTCCGTTAACCAGGGCAGCTGCCAGCGTCTGGTCCGGGAGCAGAGCTGCTTGGTGGCCAGCTTGGTCCCGTGGCCAGGAGCACCTGGGTGCTGCAGGGGACGTTGCGAGGCTGTGACCGGGGAGGTGGCCTGGCTCTGGGAGCCCGTGCTGCCACCCGTGATGCTGCTCACATCTACGTCGCCCACATGCAGGAGCCTCCGCACTTTGGGTGAGAACGTGCCCTCGGAGGCAGCGGTGAAGCCCTGGCTGTGACACTTGCTCCCTGGGCTCCCTCTTCTCTATGACCGCAGGAGAGAGGACCTGCATGGCCCAAGGTAGATGCTGTACAACCACCAGCCTTTGCTCCCAGGATGGAGCACAGCTTTTACAGTTCAGCTCACCATCCTGCTGCACGTGGGTGGACGTGGAGCCCTCACGGGAGAGGCGTCAAGCCAGGGTGCCTCTCACAGTGGACCAGGTGGCATTTCAACACCCAGCCTCCTTCCTGTCTCTCCCGAAATGCCCCTGGGAGCAGTGGGGGGGCAGCCAGCCGCAGGGGGCAGCCGGGTGTTTGGGTGGCATGCGGCAGCCCAGGTCACGCTGCAGCACCCAGAAGAGGAGGGTTCATCTTGGGAAGGATATGAAGTTGTGCCCCCCCTTGCGCAGCCCATAAACTCACATAAATCCCCCATTTGAGCTGGGAGCTAGCGACCGAACCCTCTGCTGCTGCATTTCCATGCTCCCAGGCCAGTCAGGGTCTCAACTCCATCCAGCCCTGTTTGGCTCAAAACCACAAGAAATCACTGGAAAACAGGCACTGGGTGCCTCACTGGCTCTGAGCTCTCAGCCTGGCCCGTCCCTCATGAGCAGAGCATCCCCTGTGGGCAGGAGGCCGGTGTCCCTCCATCTGCAGGTGGGGTGGTGATGGCATGGGGCAAGATGTCACCTGGGGCTGGCTGTGCCCAAATCTCCTCTGTCTGCAGATAAAGCTGAGTCCTCTTCACCCCCGTAGCAGCGGACATGTGCCTTTGCTTACACCTATTTGCCTCTTTTTCTGAGCATTTCTCCCGCAGTTCTTTTCCTCTCTGCCTTCCTCCAGCCCAGTTCCTTCCTGCACTCTCTAAACAAAGGTCCCGGCTCTTGAGCATGCTTTCTCCACTTTCTCTTGTTATTATATGAACCAGGATGATGCTGGCAGTGAAAGGGAGCCCTCCAGACAGGACCGGTCACCCATGCGTCTTGCACGTAGCTGTCAATCCGACCCCATGCCAGGGGTTTGCTCAGGATGGAGGGGGTTGCGATTGCGACAGCATCGCGTGGCTGATGCATTGTTTGATCCAATCTCTCTCTTCTCACTCCCAAATGATTTGAGTCAAATGAAACACATTTTAGTAGTCAAATATGTAAGGGTGGGTCCCATTGTGCTTTGACCCTACAGGGCTTTTTGTACATTTAATTTGATTTACACCCAAAATGTTAATTTAACATACTGGATTTTCTTCCACACCCAACTAAGGCTGAAAATTAAACAAGATCCTACAGAAAGGTTTGTATGCCATTATCTCGTTAGTGTTGGTATTTATTAAGCAATTACAGTGCTTGGGCTGTACGTGTAACGTTTCTCCAGCAGGCGATGGGGAAGGACACCAGCCGCCAGGTAATGTGCCCATGGGCTGCCTTGCTGGAGAAGGCGCATCCCCACGGATGCTGCTTCACGGCACTGTGTGCAGCTCCCTGCAATGGTGTTTGTGGGGCCATGCTGCGAGCCTGCTCCCCAGACTCCTCCAGGTTAATAACAACTAGGAATGGTATTTTTAGGCAAGGCAGCATGTTTTTCCTCTGCTCCCCACCAGGCTCAGAGGCATCTGCACCAGTGAGTGCTGCTGGAGTGATGCTCACCCTGTTGCTCCTTCCCTGAGTGTCCAGGAGCCAGATGGGGGATGCTTTCAGCCCCTTTCCACCCATGTCTCCAAAGTTGTGCTGCCAGCGTGGGGCAGCAATGCTGCAAGCAGAGCGGAGTGGGTTAAGCCCATGCAACACCAAGGCATGGTCAGTCTGTGTCCCCCCCCCGGCTCAAGGAGAAGGCAGCCCACCACCAGCAAGGTGCTCTGTCTCACCCAGGCGATGTCTCCCCATGCTGCCTCTCCATCCTGCTCTTCTTGCCTTGCTGGAGGCTGTAGGACCTTCTCTCCTCCCTCTGCCACCAACACTGGGCACACTGCAGCCCTGACCACTCGTTAGGGCTCCAGAGCTGATAATAATAATAATTGAGTTCCTGATTCAGCCGTGCATGTAAGTGCATGTCTGACTTGGAGCACCCAATTAAAGTGAAGTGTGTGCTCCAGTACCTCGCTGAGTGGGAACCTCAAAGCAGGATTTGAAAAAGCTAAGAACGCATTGGAGCAGTCACAGCAAGCTCTTCATTCAGGAGGGTTGTGATTAATGACTTTTGCTACCTCTTTTGGCTTAAAAGACAAGGAGTAGTTAAAATAAAAGAAACCTCAAGTTGAAAGCATTGCAAAAATCAATTAAAACCCATGTAGTTATATCTTGACCTGGAGCAAAATCTCAGACATAACAGAGAAATTACATAGCCTCAAAGAGAAAGAGAGAAAGAGAAGGTTCATGTGTGGTATCGCAGAGAGGCCCCGTAGGCACACTGAGGTCGCTTCTCCCCCGGTACCCGCAGGTGCTGCAATCCCCGCGGGAACAGCTGCCCCAGCCTGCCC
The DNA here is from genome assembly GCA_013399115.1 of Anseranas semipalmata. Taxonomy (NCBI): domain Eukaryota; kingdom Metazoa; phylum Chordata; class Aves; order Anseriformes; family Anseranatidae; genus Anseranas; species Anseranas semipalmata. The sequence goes on along the minus strand of VXAA01001572.1, from coordinate 138,796 downwards.
CATGGACGGGTGGCCGGCTGGCAGGTGACGTTGGCACTGCTGAGAGCAACGCCAGGTCCAGTCCCTCAAAAGCAGCTCCTTGGAGTGCTCTTCACATCTCTTCCCTCTGGGCATTTCTATGCTCACACTGAGAGATCCAGGGCTGGGCGACCGACCGGCAGCAGCCTGCAGGGCGTTGATGTTCTCCCGCCTCGCTCCGCTGGACCCTACCAAAATGCGGCTCCCGGCTGAGAGTTCCTGGCTGGAAACACCGGTGGTGCTGGGGTGCTCAGCCCAGAGAACCTCTCCAACGACGTGGCACCTGACGAGCAGCTTTGCCCGGGGCCGGGCTCCATCTGCATCCATGGGGCTGGGGCCATGCACCCGCCAGGAACTCCCCCACCCCAGCACCCTCCCCGGAGCGCCAGCCGCTCCTGTGGCCACACACCCCAGACCCACGCAAGCGATCGCACCAGTCAGTGCTGCATAAAGTCACCAACAGCCCTACACTGGAGGTCCTCGCCCCAGGGAGTCTGGATGGAGACGCTGGGGACGTGCTCTTTAATTCGGCTGCTGCATTTGAGGACATGTCTTTCCAGAGGCCCCTGATCTGCCCCCTGGCACTAAATCTTCACCCTGGTGAAATCAACAGCGAAACCCCCACCGTTTCCCCATGACCCGCGTTTTGCTCTCTGGGAGGAAAATGGCAATCTTAGGGGAGAGTGACACCGTTTGAAAGGTCTCCCCGCGTGGGGAAGCAGCTAGTCGTGCGCAGCCCCACCAGCCTGCGCAGCTGCTTCAGGCCAGGGCCATGAGGATGTGCTCGGGGAGGGAGACGCTGAGTGCATTTCCACCGGGCTCCGTAAGAAAGCAGTTTGAATAATGGGCGCAAGGCAGGAGAAAGCACCCCAGAATGTTGTTAAATATTCAAGGACACTCCATACATGGGCTTTGCTGCGCCCGGAGACTTTTCAGTGCAGTTTTGTGGGTTTTATTCTGTTTCTTTTGCTTCCTTCCCCCCACCCCGTCCTCTTTTCTTTTGTTTCATTTCCACTTCGGGAAGAGGGGGAGAGGACAAGAGGCAAATAAAAAAAAAAGGGGG
>VXAA01001572.1:115813-136300 GCA_013399115.1 Anseranas semipalmata | reverse complement strand
TGCAGGCGGGATCGGCTGCGTCCTCCTGGGCTACGAAGACAGCTGCAGCCTGGAGAGCAGCGGGAGCAGCGGGATGCGGGACGCCGAGCCCAGCGACCCCCCTACGCCCCAGCCGGCCCCCGGAGACCTGGGCCCGGCCGGGGGGATGCTGCTGGACCTGGCCGTGAAGCGCCCTGTGGTCAGGTCGAAAATCAAGGTAACCGCCCTGGCCCGCACGGTCTCGGCCCCGGCCGTGGGGTGACCCCGCTTTGAGGGCTGCTTGAGGGGGGCACCGGGCAGCCAGCCGCCACCTTGGCCTCCGTGTGTTCAAGGTGACGGCACCCGCCCCACAAACCGCGATGGACACCCCCGAGGGCAGCTGGGCGTAGGACAGCAGCGGCGGGGCAAGCCTCGCAGGCGATGTACCGTGATCTTCCAGCGCCCTTTGCCTTCCCTGAGCCCTGCCCGGTCCGTGCCGCCCCTGACCTGCTTGGCTCCGGTCCCGCTAGAGCTCCGAACCCAGGCAGGAAGCGGCAGCCCCAGCAGCAAGGAGCCGTGCCCCACGGGGCGTGGGTGGATCTCGTTCCTTAGCGCGGGGCCTCCTCCAGAGCCCTTCTGCCAGGTGGTGGCCGAGCATCTGCCAAGGGCGGCAGCGGCAAGTCTTCCCACCAGCCCCGTGCCCTCTTGACTTATCAAGATAGCAGCTAGGGAGAGGTCCTTCTCTGGAGCCGTGAAAGGCCATTGCCACCCCGAGGTGGACCCGCAGGCTTGGCTGAAAGCGAGCGCTTATCTCAACAGTAGCTTTGCTGGGAAGCTCCGCTGCATGGGCAGGAGCTGGGATAGACTCGGTCCCCTGGGTAGAGCCAGCAGAGCAGAATGGTGCTTTCACCCCGAAGGCAGAGAAGGCAAATGGGGTGCGGGCTACTCACGGCACTCAGCCCCCAGGCTTCCATATGGGGCGGTGGGATGCATGTCGCGGTGGGATGCACAGTGTGGTGGCATGCATGTCGTGGTGTGGTGGGATGCACAGCATGGTGGGATGCACAGCATGGTGGGATGCACGGGGCTGGGCACAGGACCCTGTCCGTCTGTGAGCATCCAGGATGCCCCTTAGCAGAGGTGGAGTCAGGCCCCCAGGCCACCCCTGTGCTAGGAAGGAGGAGATGTGTTTAACCGGTAGCTAGTTAACACCTCGTTAAACCCTGGCTGCTGCTCTGCTGGATGGAGCTGTAAACATTCCCACTGTCTGTGCGGGGATTACAGTGTTTCAGCCATCGGGTTATTGATCTTGCGATGAACACTACGTTTTCCTCTCCTTATGTGCAGTGCGGCCGCAGTGAGGTGGAGCCCTACCTGTTCCCCAACTGATACTTCTCCCTCTAGTGCCCCTCTGGTTTCACGTGCTGTTGTTTCACAGCTAGCTTTTTTTTTTCCTCTCTTACAAACAATTTCAGATAATGTTGCTTCATTAGTAAGTGAAGGAGGAGGAGCTGGAAAAATAACTGGCTCTTCAGGAAAAAGAAACCCCAAACCTATTCCTCTTTTTATTAAGAGCTTGCTTCACTGCTGTTTGAGTTGAGCCCACTTCTTATAATTTAGTTTATGCTGTTAGCAAAAGTTATATTGAAGTCCACTGAGAGGACATGTGTTGTTAACCTCGTTTCTGCAGTTAGGTTTTCTATGAATGCCACAGAAACTTGCCAAAAACACCCCGAGTGCTGACAACATGTGCGTGTGGTGCTGCTGCTATGCTTGCTTTCACCTGGCTTGAATGGCTAGCAGCGAGCACATCAGCTACCCCGAGAATAATTAAAATAATAGTGAAGTGTTTGCATATTCTAAACATTAAACCTTCCCTGTAAGGACTGCTCTTCACAAGAGCTGAATCATCAATGTCTCAGTCAAGTTAGGTCATGGAGTTGGCACAATATTTTTGGTACAAGAAATGGGAATGAGGAGATTAACCCATAATGACACTCTCAAGTTAATTAACAAGCAAGGGGGACCGAAAGGAGGAGACTAGTGCCATTGTTTTAGTCTCCACTGAGTCAGCACAGCCTTGCTTTGGTTATCTCACCAAATTTACCTGCGCAGACAGAAATACTATTACCTTTTATTTTATTTTTTTGGGAGCGAAAAGTCTCCAGCAGAAAATAGCGATGTTTGCAGGGAGGTCTGTAGCAGGACGTCCCTGTGGAAGATGTGGCTGGGTGCAGGAGCATCTCTGAATGGGAAGCTGCAGGGTGTCCTAGCATCTCCCGCAGCCTTGAATTGTGAATTAAAATCAGCTCGGCATGGCAGCACCGCTTCCTCTCTGGACGAGCGGTCCGAGCGGCTTTTTTTGTCCGCTGCTTGGTTTCATTCAGTCGGGGAGGGATTCAAGCTGAGCTTGTGGTACGTGGCCACGCGGGCACCGGGCTGAACTTCCCCAGCCCCTCACGGCTCCATCCTGTGCAGACGCAGCCCGGGGGCACGTCTGCTTTTTTTTAACCTTGCCGAGCTGGGGACTGGCAGCGGGAACGGGGCGCTGGCGTGAGCGGTCACCGCTGCTTTTCGAGGCACCCCTCCAGCATCCCCGCGGGCTGGGAGGGTGAGTGGCGGAGGTGCTGCCGGCAGGGGACGGTCACGCCTCGGGCTGCTCTGTGGACACAGCTTTTGGCTGCCTCGGTACGACTTCCTCGTGCCTCCAGTCTCTGTCCAGTGCCTGGTGGAGAGGGGCTTGTAGCCGAAGCATGTGTGGTGCTGCAGGGTGCTCCTCTCCCTCCCCAGGTGGGGCTGAAGTCTTTCCTGGGCGCCTTACTGCTGAGCAAGTCTCCTGCATGCTTTCACTTTTCATTTTGAATTTATCCCAAGAGTTTTTTAACCTACTCACCTGGTCCTGTTCCATTCCCTAGTTCACCACGGGCACCTGTAACGATGCTGCAGTGCATTCCTGCGAGCTGTGTGGCAAAGGCTTTCGCCTGCAGCGCATGCTCAACCGCCACATCAAGTGTCACAGCCAGGTGAAGAGACACTTGTGCACGTTCTGCGGGAAAGGCTTCAATGACACCTTTGATCTGAAAAGGCATGTCCGGACCCACACTGGTGAGAATGCTTTAGCCAGGGGCTCGTGGGCCACTCTGGGCTGCTCAGAGGTGGGTGGGAGAAGGGGTGAGATGGGACAAGGACAGGAGGGGAGGGTAAGCCAGCAAGGTGAAAACGCAAAACCCAGGTAAACCAAAATCAGCCAAAAAATAGCAGCGATGCGGTGGAGGAAAGGGAAAGATGTGAGTCCGTGAACAGATGGGCTTGTGGAGCCCATCCGTGTCCCAGCAGCCTGCGTGGGTCGCCGCCGGCCGAGTGCGCACCGGTGAGCAGGCGCTGGATGAGAACGCTTTGCCCTCTAGAGGAAACGAGCAGCAGTTTCTTCTGTCGGGTTGCGAACCGTCACTGCAGGCTGTTCTGTGGAAAGGAGTGATGGTTCGATTTTGGCACTGGCTGGAGAAGGCAGAGCATGGCTTACATCGCACCTCCAGCTTTTCTTGTGAAACCAGGCAACATGTCCGACGTCTGCTAAGCCCGCGTCTGCAGGCAGCCAGCAAGCAGCACCACCCGGTCCTGTGCCCCTGCGCTGAACTTGTCTTTGCTTTGCCAGGAGTTTATGAGGCTGTTTTTTAACCTGCAACGATTTAAAAATCTGATCTGAGGGTCTGTCCTCATTCTGAATGAACTCAGGGCAAAGGAAAATGTTTCAGAAACTGGAAGAAGTGTGCTCACCCCATGGTTCACGCACAGAAGTGCTTGTGCTAACCTGGAGCAGGGAGAAGACTGCTTTTTTTTTTTTTTTCTTTTTTTTTTTTTTCTTAAAGTGGAAGTGATGGCTTAAACATGCATCAAGTCCATCCTCACCAAACAGGACGCTTTCTGGCAAGCCAGGCTGGCTGTACTCAGGAAGCTTTTAACTTGTGCTGCAGGGCACCCAGAAGATGCAGCCACCACGTCTCCTGGGCATGCTCCACCTTTCCACATTTGCCATTGCCTACAGGACCTGTTGATTATTTGGGGTTGCTCTGCAATGTCCTTTTCTTTTGCTTATGGGATTAGGCAGAATTAAGCAGGTGCACTGCTAGCGGTGCAGCAGGTCTGCTTGTAGCTAGGAGTTGTTCCTTAGCAGTAGACCTCATGAAAACAATGCCGCCCATTTTGATGTGAATGCGTTGACCAGAGCCAATGTTTTGGGCTGTTTTGATTTGTTTGCCAAGTGCCACAGTAGCTTTCATGTGGAAAGGAAAGCTACGGGCTGTGACCAGGGAGCTGCCGCTGGGCTGTGCCTGAAGGGCAGAGCTGGTGCTTCAGAAAGAAGCGATTTCTTTTTTCAGCCCGTGCCCTCTTCCTTTGAGATTCAGAAACTCAAAGCAAAAAGGTCTCTGGACAGAAGCTATAAGTATATATGCTGTGGCTGGCAGAGTTGAACTCACTGGTCAGGATTGAGCCAGTTTCGTGAAACCATGGAAGGGAAGAAGGATCCGTACTGGACAGGAGTGAAAACCGCTGTCCAGGTCAGGCGACTCTTGTGGTTAAATTGGCCCCAAATTTAATAGAAGAAATCTAGTGTCACTGTTTCTCATCTCCAGTGTAAAGCCAAGCTAAACAATTATACACACCATCTTTGCCAGAGCACAGTCTGCGCTCTTTCTTCTAGAGTTTGCCTTTCATGTTGGAGATGCTCCCTCAGATGAGGGCTGAATGAAGTACCGGTAGTGTGCTGGCATTTGTCTTTTCCAGGCTGAAATACAGCATCTTTGAAAGTTTTTTTTTTTTCCCCTCATGTTAAAGTTGATTGCTGTCCAGGGAGGCTGTGCGTTGTTTGAATACTAGGGCTGAGAGTGGTAGTGTGGGCTTTATTCTGTTGCAACAGTTGCTGATCTACACCTGCTTTATTGAATTTCAGTGTCCCAGGGGGAATTGTTTGTACCAGGACTTTGCAACAGCAGGGTAGTGTCAGAGAGCGGGAAAGCCAAACCTGCCAGTCTAGGCTCACAGTATAAAAAGAGTTAAATGTTAAAAAGTAGCTGATATACACAAATGTAAGAGGAAATTTGAAAATGATTCTGAAGTAATGAAAAGGCATGTTTCCTGATCAGCTGACATGGGTCGAGACCCACACAGATGCCGAAAGGGGAGACCCGACCTCCCCAGCACAGCCCTCCCATGTGCGATGTGCTGTGGGCATCGGGAACCAGCGACAGGGAAGGCTTAAACTGACTTCAGAGGAACATGAAACTGCACCCCCTATTCATAAAAGGTGCATTTTCTGTGTGTGAATTCTAAAGAACATTTGGAGTTTCTCTCCAACTGCAGTTTAATACGATTGAAGTCATTGGATTGAAGTCATTGGAGCAGTGTCACAGCAGTAGATGTTAGGAAATTAAGTATTTAGGCTTGATAGTTTAAGCTAGTGGGATAAACTAGTGAGATTACCCTGAGATAAACTCCTTGTACAAGACTAGCAAAAATGCAATCGCAATGTTTCTTATTGGAACTTCTAATTAGTTAGTATTTCTAGGAAAGATGACAGCGAGTGGTGAACTTAACACAATTCGATTACAAAATTAAAACCGTCTGTGTGAACACCTCTGCTTTACACTTCACCCTTTTTTGCCTGGCTATTACTCACCATAGGTCCAATCTTCCATGCACCTTTCATCCAAGAAAAAGAGGGTTTTGGGTAACATACTGTATCAGCTTTAAGGCTAGTCTTTGCTTGAAAACTTACTGAGCTACTCCGTAATAAGTAAAATCACAACAGTGTCTAGGTTTTTCTAGTGTTGGTAAACCCTCAGATATTTATCCTTCAAGTGCTGGGGAGTTGATGTTGTTAAATCAGTACTGATTGGTGATAAAATGGATACTCTTCACTGCTCATTATTTTTTTATAATGGAACTGTTTGGGCATTCAAATCACAAGCCAGTGCTGCCTTCCTCCTCTGGAGCACACATCCATATTTCTTTCATCTTAATGCACTTCTTTTCTAGAACCCAAGCTTGTAATCCAATAATTAAAACTCTATCCTATGAAAACACTCTTCCTTGTTTGAAGTACTGTGATCGCTGTATGTTCATGTTTGGCAGCCATCCACCGAAGCGTTAGTGAGCTTTGCTCACTGAAAGAGAAAAATTAACAATTTACCAAGGTGTAAGATTTCATTCGTTACAAACGCCAAAATGAAGTGTTAGCTGCAACCAACAGTTCTACTTAATCACAGGACTAAGATTTCAAGTCAGGTCTTTAAAGGAATAAGTTTTGCAAGAGTAGGTAACGGTTTCTTCTTTAGGACCAAAGCTCCAATGGGCACCTGTTAGCTTCAGCATCTGCTTAAGCCTCCTCAAAACATTTCTATATTCCCAAATATATCAACCCATTCCTGAAAATTTTAGCCTAAAAGTAAGATGTTTTATTTAGAGTTTCTTGGACTAGCAGCTACCTACTGCTAGCTATTTGCTCAGTATCTAGTAAGACAGAGCCTTGCTCTTAGTTGATTCCTCAGTCAGCTGTAACAAACGTGAAGCAGAATGGTAATCGCTGTCTTTTGATGTTGTAGGAATTCGTCCTTACAAATGTGAGGTTTGCAACAAAGCATTTACCCAGCGATGTTCCCTGGAATCCCATCTTAAGAAGATTCACGGAGTGCAGCAGCAATATGCCTACAAACAGAGGCGAGATAAACTTTACGTGTGTGAGGATTGCGGCTACACAGGCCCCACACAAGAGGACCTGTACCTGCATGTTAGTAACGTTCACCCCGGCAGTGCTTTCCTGAAAAAAACCTCAAAAAAACTTGCGGCAGTTTTGCAAAACAAACTGAGCCCTGTCCTGCAGAGGAACTCCAAAGATGATGACAAAGATGAATAACACAGTGGATTACAGTGGTCTGCAGGAATGAAGTTTACATGTAGGACTACATATATATTATTTTAAAAAAGAAAAAACAATTTTGGAAGAAATCCCTGAAATAAAAGGGATGATTTTGTTGATGGGACTGTATTGATATTGATAGAACCTCAACTTGAAATAAATATTCCCATATAGGATGCAAACGTCAGACTTCTATCTGGTCAAAAATGGAAGGACTGGAAGAGGCTGTCACCCATTTGATGGAGTATTTACTGAACTGGCATTCAGGCGACCTGTTTTCTGTTTCATCTCTGCTATACATCTGAATGGCCGCTGACAAATAAGTTCACCTTTCCCCAGTGCATTTCTTAAAGACGACAACCGTCACCTCCTGTAAAAATTACTTTTGAGAGGTTTGGGTGAAAGGGGCCATGTAAGAGCAGCTATAAGTACATTGTTCTCATATGCAAAATTAATTAAAATGGGCTTACAAACAGGAGTACATTGTATCGGTACGTAAGTTTAAATGTGCAAATAACCTTAACTCTGACCCCCTGTGCAGCAAACTAATGATTTCCAGAACTGTGATCCAAAGCGAGCTGAAACTTTATTTAAAAGGATGCAGAACTTTCTCCCTCCTAAACTTTCTCTTCTAGCAAGTGACATTCCAGGGCAGACTTACGGTCACGTTCTAGGTACTTTAAGCTGTGAACTCACTTTATCATATTTAGATTCGAGTGTAACCTTAACTCTGACTTTCCTGGACTTGTCACGCACACTTTGGGGATTATTACCACATCCTTTTAACATACATTAGATATCAAGCCAGAAACTCAAAGAAAACACTTATGACTTGAAGATATGTATTTTCTATCATGGTGAAATGCAATTTTGTGTGTATTTTATGGTGTGCATGTGTGTGTATGTTCGTTTTTTTCTTTAATTTTTAAAAATCAGGTACCTGTTCGTGAGTACAACAAAGCTGCGCAATGCAGCTAAGAGCACGACTTAGGCTGTTTGCCTAATGAGATCAATGCAAAACTATATGCATGTACCTGGCCTCTAATGTGTAATCACCGTCAGTTTAGAAGGCTCCTAGTGAGACTGATGCTACAAAGGAAGAAGGTGGTGATGATGATGAGGGACTGGTACTATGTCTTTTCTTTTAGGATTCCCCTTATATTCCTGCTCCAGCTCCTGTTGACCCAGGACAACCAAGATGGTAGTGCTATAGGGACAATCAAGTGCAAATTTAGGGAGTAAAAAAAAAAAAAAAAAAAAGAGGTAGAGGGTATCTATAACTGTTGTTGCTGAAACTGTCCAACACTTTAAATCTCTTCAGAAGTTGCTGCAGCCCTTACCTTAGACACTTGGGTGTCTAAGTTAGGAAAGACAGGGTGGGGTGGTAACTTCCTCAGCAATCACAAGTTACGCTGGTCCAAGCACATGATATTCATCTGTGTCATATTTTAATGGACACAGCTGCTGAACAGGTTTTACATTAACTTAAGTGCATATTAATTAATGGTTTTCATTTTTAAATTTCCTCAAATTCATCTGTGTTCAACATAAAGCTGTACTTTTGGGGAAGATAATACCACATTCCATATATATTGAAACCAAAGCTGAACTGTAACCTACCTGAAATAGTCATGGCCAGGACTTTAATAATCATTACTACTAAAACAGTAAGATTTGGAGGAATCAAAAAAAAAAACAACCAAAAAATCTCAAGATGCCTCAGTCTTGTACAAACATCTGCTTTGGTTCTTGTGGGGAAGAGCTTTTAGGGTTTTTAAGCATTCCTAATGATACTAGTATTTTATTCAGCACAACTGTGGGTGCTTGGGACCTTGAAAATGATGATAATAAAGTGATGCTACTGTGTAAAGAAAAACTTGTAATCTATGTAACAGGAAAGCTTGCAGAATACTTTAATAAATAGTAAGTCCATGGAAGAAAAAGCATCTGAGGTAAATTAGAAGATACTTACTTTGCAAAACCAGCTAAAGCTTATGCACTGATCCTCAGTTCTTCTGAGATGGTGCCACTATAACTGAATAGTGTAAGTGGAAGGTTGCTCACTCTGAGTGAAGCTTGTTTGCTCGCAAATACATTGACAAAATCGCCTGGCTAAGAAAAGGGTCAACACCTGGGTCAGTCAATTGTGCAAGTGACATTCCCCTGCAACCCACTCAGTAAGGTCTCAGTCAGTCATGACTGTTGAATTCAGCTCCCAGGTGGGACTGTCGGCAGAATCCATCTCAGCAAAGTGAGTAGAGTTCACCTAACTGCAAAGGATTCGTGTGCTTAGCTCTACTGAAACCTCACCCCTTGGAGCAGTGGAGTTGCAGCTGAAACCCTTCCCACCTATAAACGGATGGGGTATGTGTGGTGGCAGGTGTTCTGCTCCCGTAGGACACAGTGCTTTTGATTTCCCTCCAGTATCACTGCCAAACTATGTCTCTGCCGAAAGAACTAGACACATTAAGCTGGGCCGTCTGTGTGGTTTCAAGGGAAGCATTCACAGCAGCAGAACAAAGTAGCATGTAACAGAAAGTAGCAGAAACGAAACTACGCTGGATGAAGAGCAAAGCTATAGCTGCAATAACTGCCCCAATCGCCTGACTGGTTTTTCTGCAGGAGACAGATACTCCCTGTAGCAGATGCCTTGGGCACATCAATTTAACAGTCTGACAAGTTAGTTTAAACTGGTGACAAAGTGGGTTTGAGTTTGCGTAGGACTGGCAATGGCTTGTTATGGGACAAAATTGGCAATAGCTTGTGCCTCTTCAGAATTGTTTGAGAGCTCACATAGGGATGCCTGAGGCAGCCAGGCTTTGAGAAGCACTAGACATAAGTAACTTCCACCGATATTGTCTTTGAAGACTGCCTACCTTCTCCTGGCTCTCTGATGTTACAGACCTATCCAAAACTTAAAGATAGGTTTACAAACTGGCATTGCTATTGAAGTTGGCAGCCTTCCTCAGACAGAAGGCTTTTGTTAAACAAATGAACACAGGTGAAGCCAACAGGTGCCTATGCTGCCCAGGCTCCAGAGTCATGCTCATTTAGCAGGAGGCAGGATGAGGATGAAAACTTACATGGCTCAGAGACATCAAATGCCTGTATGTATGATGAAGGATGCAATCCCACCTCAGCATTGCCCAACTGCTTCATACTTCCTTGATTTATCCAGTCCCAATCAGCACAGGGAGTTCAGCACATTTTACCACCTCCTGCTTCTGCCCAAGGCATCTTCTCTCTTGCTTATGCCCACCTTCTTTGTATCTACAGAGCTATCTTTCACAGAAAATTGACTGTGTTCAGTGATGTTGACCTACCCACTTGCTAAAATTCTGTGATGTGGGGATGTACTTGCCAAACAGGTAGAACTTCTGAGCACTCACACAGCTTCGTTGTAATTAGCCATCTCTGAACCTAGTTTCTCAGTCTCCATGTTTGTTTTTCTAGTTAGAAATCTAATTAATCACACTGTCACCAGACAAGCATTTGAATAAGCAAGTACCAGTACAACTGAAAGGTTTACTGCACGGGTTTCCACAGTGCAGTACTGTAGAGGAGCTGAGGATTAAACACTGCAGAGGCTTATGTTTCTTCAGCAGCAAGCTTGCCCATTGCTTTTTTAGATATGGTTCTGGCCGATTTTCTTGAAGCTTATGGATGGGTTTTATTTTTATATGTAATCTGCAGTGCTATTATGAAAACTCATGCCTACAATTCAGAGAAAAAAAAGTGGATGAGGAAAAAAGCCTTCCAGGCATGCAACACACAAAGCATTATCACCTGACATCATCAAGGCTTATTCTGTGTCTATAGACTTGATTTTATGAAACAAGCTTCAAAAGTAACGTTTCTGTTTTAGAACATTTATTCACAAACTTATTTGAAAACAAACTACTAAAAACAATCGAAAAAGCAGCTCTTTGTTCCTCAGAAGGCCCAGCTTCAAAGTCACGAGTCCGTGACTTTTATAAAGAAATGTACTTGAACTGGCAAACACTATAACCTGACACTGGAGATAGTTCCACATGGGTAGGCTCCTTGTCTGCTCAGACCCACAGCAAAGTCAGGAGAGCCCAAGACAGTTGCAGACTTGGCCTGTAGAGCCCATTGTAAGGTCACAACCTAAGGCACAAAGCCTGTTTACACTTTCACATTTCTTTTATGTGGACCACACAGCCCACAGGTTAAGAAACCTCCAGGGGGATTTACCAGAAGTAGTCAAACTTCCCACCTTTCAGAACACTTGTTGGAAATTTTTAAGCATATCAGTTACAATTCTGCTCCTCTGTTCCTAAGCCACTTCTGTTACACAATCAACTTTTTCTTAGTATTATAAATAAGTACTTATAACAGTTTGGTTGTAATTCATAGTACAGTTTTTCCAATTGTTGCTGTAACAAAAAGCACAAATAGTAACAGGCCTGTTAACGGAGTCAACTGTAAACCCAGTCTACTATATTCAGTTATTGTTCGCGTTTCTTTCAGCTCAGACAATGCAGATGTTGTTTTGCTTTAGTTTACCAATTTCATTTTCAGAGTCTCAGCTCTGCAACAGCTTTTTCTCAAAAATGAAAGAAGGATGATTCAATTGACTGAAGCCTCCTACAACTTAGGCAAATATGCATTGCCCATTCTCATTTTTCTTTCCTTTTTTTTTTTTAAGGGGGAAAAATGATAATAAGAAACTAGCCCAAGTTACTAGAAAAATAATATGTATTACAATAGAAGATTAAAACAAAGGGTTTATGCTTTGGCTCGGTGCTCAGACCACTTGCCCCTGCATAGCTTAGTTGGCGTCAGTTTCTGTCCATGTATTCTTCAATGCGCAAAAGCCACTTATTCCAGTACTGGGAGCACAGATCTGCATCCATGAAATGTGGATGTGCAGGGCAGCCATTCTTATAGGCAACCACAACGAGTCCACAAGTAACCTACAATTAAAGACAGGAGGCTGTTAGAAATTGAACATTAACATGCAACTTCAATCAGCAGTTTTACTCATTGCAAAATGTCAGCTTACATATGCGTATCACAGAAGCAAAGAATAGCTGAGGTTGGAAGGGACCTCTGGAGGCCACCTGGTAAACCTGCTCAAGCAGGGCCACCCAGAGCAGGTTGCCCAGGACCATGTCCAGGTTGTTTTGAAGGTCTCCAAGGAGGAGACTCCATAACCTCTGGGCACCCTGTGCCAGTGCTCCGTCACCTGCACAGTGACAAAGTGCTTCCTGATATCTTAAATAGGAAATATTTAGTTTATAAGAAATATCTTAAATAAGAAACGAGGAATAAAACCCAGCAATAATTCACCTTAAGATACTTGGAGACTAACATTCAAATGTTGAGAGTCCAGAGCTCTGATTGACCTTGGTGAAAACTGGAGGACTCAAACTCTGAATATCAAATTGTTAGGGTCTACTTACACCTTCCAGATGCTGGTAAAATTCCCAGTGACTGATGAGGTTTTGCCCGGGGTCATATGATCAGACTGACGCCATTCTCCAGCATCAGTCTGAATGGGAATGCTTACTTAGGTATGTTCTGAAATATTTCATACTTGACAAACAGCTCTAATCCAAACCCCAAGCAGCCAACAGAGGTGAAGAGAAAGTGGTGGGAGACAGAAGGCTAATAGCAGAATCCTTGAATTACTGCCTAAACTGCATTCTAAGGATCATGTTTATTAAGGGCTTAGGATCAGTAAACTGATCTCTGTAACATTCTAGAAAATCCTTTGCAGAACCCATGAATTACCCTACTCTCTTCTGCTTTATATTTTCCCCCTTCAAGGCTTTGCATTGAAATAACAATCCTTCAGGCCAAGCAGGCCTGGCTGGATTGCCTGTGGAGTCTTTAAAGCAACACATGATGTGAGCAATACATTCCCATCCCATTTCCCTGTTTGCATGCTCTTTTGCTTTACTTCCTCTCCTCCCCCTTCCTACTCCTGACACAAACCAAAAACATACAGAACAAAGCACTGGGGACTGGCCAAATGTCAAGTAACTGGGAGCTCACCTGACCTCCTGGGACACTGAGCATCCATCGTTCCCCCTGAACAGGAATTTCCTTAAAACCAGAGACAATATACTACTGACAAGCAATGAGAGCAAGATAAGCAAGAGCAGTAGAATAATTTTACAGTACAGTTGTATGTCAGCTTAACCTGATCTAAGACTGGGCTGCTTTGTTACAAATCCTACCGACAGTTCCATGATGGACAGCAGGTGCTGAAGGCAATAAATGGGGAGAAATGAAAATAACATGGGTGCTGCTGCTTGTTGTGGCAGGTAGCAGGCCTACTGACCTGGAAGTCATAATTGTCATCATGATTTATGGCTCCAATATATGCTGCAACCTGCAATGGGTTGTCAAAAGTATTCTTCAGAGATGGCTTTGGTTTCTCTGATGTCTTCCAGTCAATCACACATAACTGGCCTCTGCATAAGACAACAAGAGGACAATGTTTTAGCTTAAATTTAGTCACAGCAGGAAATAAGACATGGCACAGCAAAGAAAGGCATATCACTCAGCCCATTTCAACCTGAGGTCATGTTGCTCATTATCATTTCCAGTCTAAGGAAGTCTCCCCCATCCTGGTAGTTTAGACCTCAAAATTCAAGATGTAGTAATACCTGCTGCAGTTCCTGGCAACTGCTGAGGATCACTTAACCCTGCCCTGCTCATACACTGCTCAGTAAGGCATCCTCCACAAGGAACAACAGCACTTCTGTCAGCAGGTTCACATCTGAGTTCATCCATTTCAACCCCTCAGAGATCTTTCCAGCTTCCCCTCAACAGCTCACCAACACACCTGCTCCACATGGAACAGTCTACCATGTGCCACAGAACACCATGCAACACTCTGACATCATCAGGTTTCTTAAGAGAACCACTGTCTCACCGATACTTAGCCACGCAGTCTACCAGGCCCAGATACTGAAGAGTTTCATGATGAACTGCACTTTCCAGAGCTTTTACTTCACTGATATCTTTTAAGACATGTTGCACACTTGATAAGTAACCAGAAATAGCAGCGTCTTCTCCCTGCTCCTCAGTTGCCATCTCTTCAGGCAGAAATACAGATTCCAAAGCTGCGTGAAAGAGCTCTCCTTGAAGGAAAAGATCTAAGAAAGACGTGACATTTTAGATACTACTCATAATACGTGATGGACTTGTATATTAGATATTATACAACAAACCCTTAAACCAGCCATTTTTTTTGTACTGAAAACTTAAGGATGTGGGGAGGAGAAAGGAATGAGACAGAAAAATAAGTTGCGTCAACAGTGAATTTCTCTCTTAAATTAATGCTTACTTTACTATTTTTTTGGTCTCACTAATTCTGCAGAAACAAAACATGAGCTTCAATTTACTGTTTATTCAAAGGCATTATTTTACTATGTATTCAAAATATGAATTTCTGTGAATTAAAATATATTATTTCAGCCTTCTTGCTGCATTTGTTTCTTCTGCTGTACAGATTCATTTGAATTGAACAAATATGAAATGGGTGGGCATAGCTCTTAGGAGTAAGGGCTTATCTCAGAAATGATTCAAAGATAATTTTAAATAGCTATATAAGGTTGTGTCTGTTCTTCCTACTAAGCTTATTCAGTCAAGCACTTAACTCAAAAAGAGCATAAACAAAGGATATTCCATTTTCCAAAGCATAATTGTTCATGTAAGGACCCTCCTTAACTCTAAAACCTCCAAACTTCATAGAAGAGGCCGTACATACTCTATATACTAAATGGTTACTGAACAACTTCAGCACATAGGGCAAGACGTGTTTTTTAAACACTCAAGTTGATGCAATTTCAGAATGCTTATTTCCACCTGGTTACAAAGTGCCTTTGTATCTGCAAGCAGGCTCAATGAAACCAGCTGGAAAATATCAATCTGTAAATAGATACGAGCAAATGGAGAAATAGTGGAGAGGCAGATAGGATAGAGCAAAGGGTGTATACAATCTAATTCTAGTTTCCCACTCATTTCTGAATCAGTTTTAGTGGTCTTAGAACAAAGATTAGCGCTTATATTCATTGACAACAGGTGCCCTCATAATACGCTCTTGTCCCCTGAATGGAAACAACTTAATGCATTTTCAAAACACTTGAATTCTAGGGCTAGATCTTGCAGCTATGGTAGTGTGTCCCAGGCAACTATCCAGACCATTGCTTCTGCTTCGTCATCACACTGTGTTAAGACTTACTTTTAGTATACTCTGCAAAACCATCTTTCCCAAGTTCCAGTATCATTTTCTGCTTCCATCTTTCTAGGTAAAAGGCTTGCTGCGGAGGGATAGTCTGCTGAAGAATATGGGTAACACTGGGTATTTTTGTTTTTTGTAACGCAATTTTCATGGGGAGGTTTGAATCACTGTTAAGAAGTGGAATTCTCTTATTGGGGTTTATTAGAGGAACCCAGTTCTTGGGAGTTTTTGTTTCAACTTTAATTGGAGGTGTATGTTTATATGGTTGTCCATATAACAAATTGCCTTCTTTAAATATCGTCTCCGCTGTTTGGGTGCTGGCTTTGTAAGATGTAACAGAACAGACCAAGCTTTTGTATTTTTCTTGGTCAACTTGTTCGTAACTGTTCACTTTTTTCTTCTTGCTATAAAGACAAGCAGAGGTAGCTAGACACATATATGGGAACTGCTTTTTGCAAAACCGTAGCTGAAAAACCGTTTCCAGTCTCTCAGGTTTCGTGCACAGTAGCTGTAGGAATTTCATTCTGACAAGAAGCATTTGGGAGTAGTTACAGTTTTCTTCTTTCTGTTAGGAGCAGTCTGTAGGATACCATAGTTTCCCCCTGTACCAAAATAAATTAGTTGTTTTCAGAGTCATAAAATGATACCATCAACCTACCATGTTCATAAAGTGCCTTCATACACTTTATGCCACCAAAATTTAGATAAACAGTACAATAAAAGAAAGAACCCATAAGCAGTGAAAGAGGAAATGATTATGAAAAGAACCAGTGCTAGCTGGCAAAATCTGAAACAGCAAACACAAAGATATTGCAAGCAGCAAAAGCTACAGTAGAGGATGCTCTTACAGCAACAGTACCAGAATTGTCATGAAAGGAAACACAACAAAGTGATCTGTAACAAACAACCCTCCAAAGTGGGAGGGGGAAATAAAAAAATAATTAAAAAAAAAAAAAAAGCTATGCAGAAGAGAACAAAGCAAATCCGTTGATGTGAGATATTGAAAGTGAGTAAGTTTACAGTGCATGCTGAAACTGGGAGTCGTGAGACTGGGAAAGCCACAGAGAGATCAGATATACTGCAAGTATCTTCAGACTTCAATAAATCTTTTAAAGACCAGAGTAAAATATAAAAGTATTTTTCCAAAATGAGTTTCAAACATAGTTGTGTTCTAAGACACCTAGGAAGTTTAAAAACAAAAACAGTATACCACAATTATTGTTCATGGCATAGCTTTCAAAACTGTAAACTCCAGTGCTAAGTCCCATGAAAGTCTATGAACATAACTAAAACAAACACTTGAATTGTGGCATTTAAGTCAACACTAAATAACTGCAGAACTGAGGCCCTATTCTCCTACTCAAAGTTATCTGCTTACCACTACAAAGTTCCCTTCCATCCATCCTCTGCAAAAGAATACAGACAACACACATTGCCAACCAACATCAGCATTTTGCTTTAGAAAATACTTCTCATGTTACTCTTTTCTTTCCCCACACTTCTTACACAGCACTTCATATACTGCCCAAACTGTAGGCAGCACAGAAAACAAAAACATGATAGGAGTTATTTTGCATGGACAGATCCTGAACTCACGCAGAACTGCAGGGACACCAAAGTGTGGGTGCAGGCATCTGTCACACAGAACAGCTTGCAAAAATGGGGTCAAATCAGCTGCAGTTTGTTACAAGATACCTTGATCTAAACAAAGGGCGAGACCTTGGACTCTAGTTCCATAAATATTGTTCTTCATTTGTGAAGGACAAAACCTTCCAGCTGTAGAAGTTTAATCAGGAGTAGGCAGATATACTGCATTTTTTCTTTACCGGATTTACATTTTCACACCGACTTTGTACGGTTTGGGCAAATAATAATTGATCTAACAAAAAGCTAACATAAAATATCAACAGTGCAAATGGCATGTAACCTGATCCAAATTAATCTGTCAAAAGCAAATATGAACCAGGAAAATGCAATTAGATTGGATTGGAACTTCATGTCATGTAGCAGTAGCATTTCTGACCCAGTACCAGGAGCTCTACAGCCAGAGTTGCTGAACTGTCGTATGATGGTCACACTCAGTCTTCAGTAAAGGTTTCCTTTAACTACAGTTCATATCAATCAGAATAGATAATTATTTTAAAACTACATCCTGGTCCCTAAGTGAGTAATAGAGGAAAATAATGAAAGCACCAACCAGTTAATTCTGCTACTGATTTTTTACAGTCCGATTAGATATAAAGAAAGCTACCTTACAAGGGAAACCTCACCATTTTAAGATACTTTGAATATGTCACTTCCCTTTCTTAATCATTAAAGTATACTTAATATCTAAGGAAATCTAAAACTGCCTTCCTTATCCAGCAGAGCTGGGATAGGTGGCATTGCACTTGTTTTCTCATTTTCTAGTGTTCAACTGTGAGAATAGACGACTCTTGCTCTGAGCATCCTGACCTTCAGGTTCCTGTTAAAACGACTCTCCTGCCAGCACACGAGACTGCAGTCAGGTGCATTATGAAAGGACAAACCAGACAATTTCAACCATTTTATTGCCACAAAAGTGTGCAAGTTTTGCCAAAAAATAGAGCAACCTGTTTTAGACAGGTTACGCAGCAGTGAGAAATCGGATTGTCCATGTTCCGTAACTTCTGCCCTGCTTCATTTCATGTATGTTTGAGGAAGCTTTATAATGTCAGGTAAAATAAAACGAAATTTTATATTACCTCTCATTTTTACTTGATGTCAAGGAACTGTTTCTATAACGTGCTAGGAATTTGTAATAGCTTAAGAAGGTACTTTTTATGACATACACATCTGTTTGAATTTTTCAGTTCTTCTTGGGTTTTCAGCCAGTGAATTTTGTATGGCCTCATTTTTACTACCAATTATTCTAATACATTTCTTTTTAAGAAGCTCCCTATGTTTTGTTTTTTAACTATCATAAAGTAGCTCACTTCTACAAAGCTTCTATGCCAGGATTTGCAACAACTCATTCTTCTGAGAAGATGATCACATTTTTAATAAATTTTTGATCTTGGAGTTGGTTACCTGACAGAATCTGCCACTTGCTGAAAAAGAAATAATGAACAATGTTAGCATGTTACAACAGGTTTCACTTTGCTGCAGGTGGTAACAAGAAATAGTAAAAGTTGCAAAGGAATACCTAAAGGTCAAACCTTAATACCATAAGCAAATTTTTTCACAGTATTTTTTTCATCATAAAAAGCAGGACACAAAAATTAATCTCTCCTCTGCTGGGATTTGCCTCTAAACAGTTACTGAAGCTGTGGTTTAAACTAAAACAGGAAAAAAAAAAATACCCTTATTCCAATGCAATAGTATCTGAGATTGTAGTTTCTCAGGCTATTGTTGATGACCATTACTATGCTTACCCAAGTGTATTAATCAGAACAGAATAAACACTGGGTCGATGATTGTGTATTTGTTAAGCTAGCCAGAGCACAAAAGAAATAGTTTATGCTGGCTTTGTGTCAGCTGCAGCAGGCAAGATGATACCTGATCAAGCATAAAGCTTGCTTGTAGTAAGCTGCCCCCTCAGTATTTTTTAAGGAGTAAACTTACACCAGACCAGTGCTTTAAATCATGGGGCCATTAGAATGCACAGTATTACAAGTACTAGAGCTAATTTACTATGACACTCATGCAGTGTTTCAGTAATGTCTAGTACAAATTTTAAATTTACAACCTATTTTGTTCTGGAGTAATATGTCTGGAAATGTTTGTGCACATTATGAACTGAACCACAGCAGAAGGAAAAGTTTGTCTGCTCCTGCAGTGTTCTACAAAAACAAAGAGGTTCTAGGACCATTAAGAAATAGAGAATGCTTGTACTTAACAGACTAAGAATCACATGTGTTGTTCAGTTAATCACGGTGACATTTCTGTGTGAACAACTTACATTTATAAGAAAGCAATGGGGCTGGAGTGGCCCGGATTTACTCTTGCACAGACAGACCAGAATTTGATTGGTATTTCTCTCAGGGGAAGTGTCTCTCTTCTCTCTCAAACAGTTTGCGCTCAGACTGCAGAATCGAACCCAAATAAAATAACCTGCAAAAAACAAAAAGGAGGACTTCTCTTAACTTCTCCAAGCTAGTTAACTTTGCAGCTCCAACATCAACTGCACTAACACAACCGATGAAGTTTTTCCAGGATAGGAACAAGTGGCCTACATGAGGCCAAAAAGGAAACAAAAAGGATTGACTAAGTGTTCACATCACAAAAACACCGCTGCAACTACATTTTCGGACGGTATTCAGCACAGCTTTTTCTTCGCAGTCACCAATCAAGCAAACAAAAGCACTAGCTCACTTCAGAGATACTAATAGCACTACTAACCATAGTTACTGACCTGTTACCCTGTGTCCATAATTTGAGTACATCAAATCCACTTATAAAGGTATAATTTTAAGTTAATATCACAGGCTTTTCTCTGGGAAGAAGCAGTGTTATTATTTAACATAGACAGGAAACAGTAACCTATCTTTTTGGTCAGAATGACCACTTTCTTTTTTTTTTCTTTTCTGATTATATCTTAATAACGTGAGGCTTTGAGAGCTCTATCAATTCTAGGACTTTCCACAGTTGTCTATTCCCTGCTTCCACCTGTCTTCCTTGGTATCTTGCAACTTGTAAGCTGTTACACTGAACTGCTGCAGGTTAAAAATACACTTCTCTCATTCGGGAAGTTAGGAGCATGAGAAGAAAAAGGAGATTAAAAAAAAAATATAAAGAAAAAAAGGATCAGTTCAGCAGCTCAGTTTACAGTACAAGCCCACACGGCTACACTGGATGAAAGGGATAACAACCGTCAGCACGGGGAAGGGAATTAGTGGGAAATAGGGTGACACAAAGGCAGTATTTTTGGCAAGGTCTAATCTTGGCGACCAGCACGCAGACAGCCTTTCTGCATTAGCACTGGATACCCCAAAATCCCAGACAGAGCTGGATGTCCCACGCTTGTGCCGGGCTTCCCTCCCACTCCTGAAAGAAGTCATTCCTGACGAGAAGCCTTGCTCAGCACCGGCAGCCATGCCCACGCAGCCGGGGGCAGAACGGGTGGGCGCGCATTCACGCTGCCGGGAGAGGTCACGGAAGGAGGGAGCAGCGGGCCCGGCAGCCGGGCCCAGCCGCGGTTCTCCCTCAGCCTGCGAGACAGCGCCCGCTCTCCTCGCTACCACAGCTACCGACGCCCGAGCGTCCACCTCCAGCCGCGCTGCGGGGCGCTACGGACGCCCACCGCAGCGGCCCGGCCGCCCCCAGCCCCCTCAGCGACCGTTACCTCAGCGCCGCGCTTCCCGCCACCGCCTGTGAGCGCACGTGCGGCGGCAACCCCCCCCACTGCGCATGCGCATGCGCCCCGCGGCATCTCGGG
>VXAA01001572.1:77569-115440 GCA_013399115.1 Anseranas semipalmata | reverse complement strand
GGCGCGGCGGGGCGTGCTGGAGCTCTCCGCGCCCCCCGTGCCGCCTGGTGCGCGCACCGCTCGGCCCTGCGAGGGCAGGGGGCTGCCCCTGGGGGAAGGTGGAAGGGAAATAAATGAAGCGAGGCGGCCCGGAGGAGCCGGGGCCGGCCGTGGTGGGAGCGGGGTGACCGGCGTGGCCTCGGGGCCGGGCCTGCTCCGCCGGTGCCGGCCGTGAGGTGCTGGTGCTGCTGGGGGCTGCTGGTCCTCAGCCGGGTGCCTGCCTGGCGCCGTGGCCTGCGCTAAGGAGGCTGTCAGCTGTCACTGCAGCGCTGCCTCCCCTCTCCTTCGCATCAGTCGCTGGCTTGCTTTTGCTTTCTCCGTAGTGGTTGCCCCGCGAAGCCGAAGCCTTAAGCGCCGAGGAGGCTTGGAGCGAGCGTGGGGTGTGTCCCTCGGTCGGGACACTCCAATTCTCCGAGGAAACGCAAATGAAATGCTAAAACGGGAACTTTGTGAGTCTGCTAGTGTGAGTGTAAGCAGGCAGTGCTTGGAATTATTTCTCATGCTGAGCAAACTGCATAGCTTAGTCTGTATGGCTTCAAAACTACCCCCCAGCACAGCTTGACCAGAAGGCAAGGGAGCCTTCTCACAGCCCGCGAGCCGCCTGTTCAACCTCCGTGCTGTTGCATCGGAATATCATTTTGCGTTATGACTTGACTCACTTGCAGGAAGATGGCTTGTGCTTTAAGCTGTTGGGGGGCTTAAGGGTTGTCTTCTCAGTCAGTGTTTTCTCCAACCTTTTGGAAGAAGTTGGGTGTCTTGTCTTCTAGTTATTTGAATTGTGAACTGGCCGGTGCTTCTACCTTCTTCTGCTACAAGTGAAACTATTAGCAATAAATAAAATATCTGCCACTTGAGAATAGTGAGTGAAAGCCTTTGTAGGCTTGCAGGTGATGGGTGGGAAGGTAAAATATCAACTGTCTTGCAGCAATTGGTAACTTTATGCTAAGGTGCCTTTCTAACTTAGTAGGCAGGAATATTGGGGGGAGGGGAAAATGTTCCCACTGAGGGCTCGAGTAGCTTTAAACTCTAGCAGTAACTGGCCAAAGATTAACTAGCTTTTTCACGTAGTGGGGCTGTGCTGGGATTCCAGCAGTTGGGGGGAGGATAGAAACACTGCTATCTTGTCTGTTCCTGTTTAGGTAAAGAAACAGCAACATGAAACTGGTATGAGGCCAGTAGATAAAACCTCTGTCTGTAAAGGAAACTGCATTAGTTATTAACCTTGAGTATGAATCATTGGTAAGTATAAACTAAAAACTGACCCTGAGTTGGCAAAGCAGGAGAGAGTCAGGATATGTAGGAAGAGGAAGGGAGGATAGGATAAGGGGGATTGGAAGTACAGTGGGAAAGACAGTATAATGGGGAGGAAAAAGCACTTCAGAAAGTGAAGCAAGTTTCGGGATTGCCAAGCTAAGCTTGTACGAATATAATGGTATTTCTTAAAATGTCACTGGCATGATAGTTTAGCTGCAGACTTGAGCTTTCAAAATAGTGAGTGAATATTATAGAGACTCTTCCTATAAAAGTCAGTGGAAGATAAAATGTTATGTTGTGACCAGGGACCTGCTGTTATCATTTCTGGACAGCAATTCTTGGTGCTAGACAACTTCTGCTAGGTCCTCTGGAAAGAATGAGGGCCTAACAGGTCTTGTTTATACTCCACAAGAAAACTGCTGCGTGTTGCTGGGCCCAAATGCAAGTAGGGAGATGAACTGCTAGCAAGGTGAAAGCTACTGGACAGGGATAACGTACTACCCAGGACGTAAACCTCTATAAAACTGTCCCAGCAGTTTGGACTAATGCTAAAATTTCAGATCCATGGGAGGTGAAGAGTGCACGGTGAGGCTGTATTGCATAGAGTCCCTTCTACCAGCTCTGGCCTCGCTATGGGAGGTCAGCAAAACATTCTTGTAAATGCCAAACATGGCTTAGGGACTTGCTTCTGTTGCACAGTTTCCATCTTAGCTGGGCATACTTCTGGGTTAGAGATGAAATACAGGCTGAAAGTGCTTTCCCATAGGCTGTGCTGTGCAGGCAGATTGCAGCAGGGTGGATTTGGCCTGCACTGCCAAAGCTGCCGCTTGGCTCCTTGAGAGCTCTGGAAGTAGAGGGTGGGGTGGGGGTGCTGTGTGCTGCTAGCTGGAGCAAGGTGAGCTAGAAGCTTTTGTTTGAAATATGGGATCCTTGAATGCCGGCAGCTTCCTTCCCTCTGTAAGGAGGTGTGTGACCACTTGCTTTCTGCAGAGTGAGGCTGAGATCCCTGTGATAGGAGAGCTAAGTGATCAGGCCAGCTTGTTGTGCAACCAGTGGCAACAGGAGCTCTGGCTGTAGACCCTGCTGTCTGCTTACTTGGCAAGTACTACACCTGGTGAGGAACACCATCTCAATGTGACTAAACTAAGCTGCTATTTGTCTTAGAACAAAGACTAAGAGGGTATAATCAAACCATTGCACCACTGGAGTTCTACAGTCCAAAATCATAACGCTGGGGGAGTCTGCTATAACGTAAGTAGCAATGTGAAGACTGCATGCAAGAAGCCTGGTTCAATTTTCCTTGTTATGTGTAACTTGGACTAAGTCAGGACTGTTTCAACTAAATGTCAGAGCGCTAACAGCAGGTCTGTCATGAAGGCTGCAAAATCAAAGCTTCTAATCTACTCTATTGGCTTCTTGCTGCTGTATGCATGCAGTGTACTTTCAGACATATTTTTAGAATCTTGATTAAGGGGAAACTTAAGTTACTTGTGCTGAATATGACTGAAACATAGTTCTAGCAACTAATGCCTCTAATATGTGCCAGCCAGATACTCTGAAAGGCTGTTGGTTAACTTCTGGGTGTTGAAACAAGGCACTCTGGAACTGAAAGCTCTATACGAACTGCCAGAAAACATCATGATTTTCTAGTGCTCTCTAGAGAGCACTTAAACTGGTTTAATTAGACTACTCTGGAAAAAACTAATGGATGCTGGGTAGTGGCAGATATAATTTCTACCGATGTCTTATTTGTGGCTGTTTGAGTGACAGCAGGGAGGTGATCAGCAAGAAAATACTTGTTTATAAGGTAGCTGACAATAAGTAGAAAGCTCTGTGATGCGTAAACCCTTCTTGAAGGGTTCCTTGCTCCTTCTGGGAGCCCAGTTATGTTGGAAACCCATGGATTAATCTGACTTTGAGAATGAATATGGGTTCTTATTTCACTAGTTGTTGGATGTTGTACACAGTTGCTTGCATGGGCAGATTCTTTTGTTAGAATGGAGAAGTAACAAAGTCATCCAAAACTGATGCTAAAATTGCAAAGAATATAACTTTAAAAGCAGCAGTTCAGGCCACTCCAGAAGTAGGCAGCTTCTGTGGCTGAGGATGTATCCTTCCACTGGGTGCATGTAAGCATGAGGGCGTGTGCTTGTATTGAGAGAAGCCTGATCAGAAACTTGTTTATCAAGTTGAAGCCAAGTAGCTGATGGTCAGCACTGGGTTGTACTTAGATGGTTCAACTTCTTTTTTTTGTCTTTAAGCGATAGAAATAAACAACTGTTGTAAAACTCTGCCTGGATTGGCCAGAGTAATGCTCTCCCTGCTGTCTTTTCTCTCGGGCTTCTAGATTGAGTGATTATCATGGTGTCCTAGTTAGTACCATAACATCTGTGTTGTGTCCTGAAGCTGGAAATGATCAATGTGGTCGTCATCTGTTGTTCTGGAGAGCTCTGCTTGATGTCTTGCTCTGATTTCTGAGTCAGGTTAAGTAGGAGTCGTGGTGTTCAGTTATCTTTACTGAACAGGGAAGAGTTTTTCCTGAATCCTCAAGAAAGCCTAGGGATCCCAATATATGTCACTGAAGAGGCATGAGCCTAGAACTTGAAAGCATTAGAGCGGCTGTAACAATTGCTATAGTCATTGCAAACCAAAAGCAGCTAAACCCTTTCTGAGAAAGGGAAATGAGAGGTGAAAGTGGGGGCACTGTACTCGGCTTGGAGAAGTGTTCAGGTTTCCAATCCAGCTGTGTCCCCTCTGTGCTGATCTAGGAGTCGCCATCCTTTGCACCTCTCTGCTGTAAGTGAGGCATACTCTCTCACCAGCTGCTGAGTTCTGGTTACATCCCCCTGGCCCTGAGGGTGTGAGGGGACAGACTGGATTCTGGTTGCTGAGATGGGGGGGCCTCGGTTCTCCTGCCCACTGCTGGGAGCGCAGGGAGGAAGCAGTGACTTGCTAGCCGTGAAATGCCTGCAGATACAAAAGAGCTGTCGGGCGCGGGAGGCCGGGAAGCTCGGATGGAGTGGTTTCCTGGGAAGGCCTTGAGCTGGGTGTCTGCTGTGGTACAGGAGCAAGCCTGGGGCCTGGAGATGAAAGAAGGCTTGGCGTAGCCTTCATGTCACCATAAGCAAGTTGTTTCTCATTCTTGCTTGTAGAATGGGTATAGAAGGAATGGTGAAGTAAAACATCCTGAAGGATGAGCTGCTAGTGCTGCCAGGGCAGATGCTTGTGTTGATCGAGGGTTGGTCTGGAGCATCTGCTCTAGGTGCTCACTGGGTTAGTGCCTCATAAAGCTGAGAACAAGTGGGGGCCTTCTTGCCTCCAGTTCAGTGGAGAAATGCTGCCCCAACGCTTACTGTAGGGAAACAAAGCGCTCTGTCCTGAAGTTGGGCAATGTGAATGCTCTCTTTGTAGTATGAGCCTTTCTGCCATGATTGTGTAATCCAAAAGGTCTCTGGCCTGGAGTTAGGAGCCCACAGTGACCTTCACAGGACCAGAGTAGACCAGTGGTTTTCTGATCCTTGATTTCATTTTACTGAAGGACCTGAAGCTAAGACTGGACTTCTTAAGGGTAGTGTTGATAATCCTGTGCTGTTTTCCAGCAATGATATGCTTGATGTTTCAGCCTGCAGTGGTCTTTCAGCATAGGCTAGGTCATGTATGTTTACAGCAGATATTTAGGGCAGGAGAAGTGCAAGACTTTTTTTCAGCAAGTAGCTCTACCAGGTTGCTACAGGTATATAGGGGTGTTCTTGATTCTTGTCTTGGTTCTGGGCCTGTCTCGTATTATGGGTCATAAGCATGTACATACTGCTGTGGGGTGCACAATTGAGCACTGCTGCAGACTCCCACTTGCTTCTGTGTAAATGATGCCCTGCTGGGGCAATAAGCTCTCCTTCAGCAGCATTTATGGGGAGTATTGAAGCTGTAGGTTGCATGTTCTTGCCCCACTGCCTCTGCAATCAATGCAGGTACTAATGCAGGGGAGAAACACCCATGGCACACAAACTACTTTCATCTGACAAAGCAGTACCATCTTGTGTCTGTACATCCGTGCCTCTTGTGTAGGCAACTACTAGGCATGGAGGGGTGTGAGGACAGCATCTAATTGCGGGTTACTTTCATTGCAACACTTAATAAGAAAGCTTACAAATTCAGGACTGGCTGATTTGTGTAATCCTTCTCTTAGTTTAGCTGAGGGGAAGCAGTTTCCTTTGGCTTATCATACTTTTCACAGACTCAGCAGTTTGTATTGTTAGCTCTGCTGATCCTGTTTGGACAGTGAAGATAAGTAAGCAGGATGCGAAACACCAAGTAAAAGGGTCTGCATCTCATGCTTTGGCTGCTAGCGTTATCTGTCTATCGTAGCAGCTGGGAAACGCTGACCGAGTTGCCTTTCATTCAGCTGGCAGCAGACATCTAGCTGTGCTCCCAGTGAAACTATTCCCTGAATGGTGGCATTCCACCTATCCTTCCTCTGGTGCTTGAGTGGCCCGGCTTCTGTCAGTGACCTCTGAACCACGCACCTCGTATTGTGCTGCTTGATCTGTGCCTTCCCAGCAAGCGTCAGGATTGCATGCCTGTTGGGGGTATAATAACCTGTCCCGCAGGGCGACTGGAGTCCCACCACATGTGTTCAGACCTGAGCAGTGTCCGGACTGCTAGGACTGCCCTTACCGGGCATGCTCTGTAAGCTGTGTCCTTGCTTGGTGCCAGGATAATACCCAGCATGGGGTGAAAGCCTTCTGTCCCGCAGAAGTCCGAATTGGTGTGCTACATGCAAGGTGTTTCCATAGTCATAAGGCTTAAAAAGGTGCAACACTTTGTAAAGTATCTCCTTATAACTCCAGCTAACAGCTGGTATGCAGCAGGGAGAAGAAATCATTTTAATGTGGCTGGATGGATGGAGAGTGCAATGACTGGGGTATCCCTCCTTAGGCATGAGAGCCTGGGCGTGTATGATAACAGTAACCATCAGTGATAGCCGGAGCCTAGCCAGCTGCAGCCTGGCTAGAGGCAAATGCGTACTAGCCTGACAGCTGTCTCCTCCGCAGGCTGGCAGGGATGCTTCTTGTCTGCCAGGTCTGGATTGCGGTTCACAGATGGCCAGACCATGGGGAGGGAGTTGCCAAAGCTTTTTGGAAGTGACGCATCACCTTAAAAAGGGCAACCTCTCAACAGTTCTTATGCAGCTTTACAGAGGCTTAAAGCAGCATTCAAGCCATCCATCATATGACAGGATTGCTCAGATGCTGTCTGGGCTTCTGTCAGATGCTTGCGGGCTCAGTGCTGTATCTTGTTGTGGTTAGCAGGTGGTACTTGCAGGCTTCTCGCTGGTGGCCTCTATTAGCTGGCATGCTGCAGGGTGGCAAAACAACATTAGTCCTGGCCCAGTTCTCTAGCTTTCTTTCCTCAGAACGCATTCAAAATTATCTCTAAAGGATAGCTTCAGGGTTTGGCCCAGCTCTGACAGTTGCTCTTCAGCAAACTTCCCGTATTGTGACCTTGATCTCTGTCAGTTTCTCCCTTAGGCAGGAAATAAGAGTGATTTGTTAGGCTGCAGCACTGAAGGAAGAGCCTCTTTAAAGACGGTCCTACAGCACAAGAGCTACCGTAATATGGTAGGCTGGGGTTCTTGGATGCTTCTGGAATAGATGGCTGAAGCTGGCAATAAGAGCTTGCAAGAACCTATTTCTTGGTATCTAGGTACATGTATCTACTTGATATAAGAACTGGATGCATGGATTAATCATTCTTAGTTATATATGCTGCATATGCCTAAACTCTTCTGCTTGCTGCTGAGGTCATGTAGGGGGCTGGAGTTGTTTGTCCTGAACATATGGGTACAAGCTATACAACTTGCTAAAGGAAGCTCAAATCATAAACCAGAGGGAGAAAAGCATTATCATCTGTGCTGAATCTTATTGCTCTTGAGCACAACCTGGCCACTTCACTGGCATCCCAGAGCAGGGTGGCAGGCTGAGCATCAAGGCCTCATCTGCTGCGAGTCTGAAGGCATCATCCTTGTAAGGAATTTCTGCAGGGCTATGACTTGAATGTTAATGGTGTATAACCTAGAGCTTCTTCAATTGAGAAGGCTATTCCAATGCTCTAGAGAAATTTAAGTACAGTTGAAACTATATTCTGGATTTAAGCTGTTGGAATGAAGAAATAAGTCCCCTCCTGCTAAGGAAGGCACTGGCTGTATTTAAGGCCCCTGTCTGAGTCACTGGGAAGGCAAGTTTGGTTTCTATTGAACCTGGTATGCTCTGGGGTCTCCTGTAAATGGTTTACTTGGAGCACATCCTCACAGCATGCTCTGAAACCTCTTCCTGGCTGCTCTGAGTAGCAGCAAATAGCATTAAAATATTGCCAGCACAAAACTGTCTAGAAAAGGTAAAACCTGACTTTAGCAGAGGGAGAGAGACTTGTGGTTACAAGCATAAGTAGCTTTTGTAAAGCAAAGTTCAGATATCTTTGAAGCTAGTTCTTATTCTAGCTTATTGGGGCTTTCTTTAAACAGCAAGTGTGCAATCTAGCAGCAATCAATAATATGATGCCAGATATCCTGAGAATAAGATTGTGCAGATGCAGTATTAGTGCCCCAGTGTTCTTGGGTTTTGGTCCTGCTTTTGGCAAGCAGTTGGACCTTAGACTCATCTGGGAGTCTAAAGAGTTTTCACGCAGCTGCTCCACTTTTCCCCCCAGGTCAGAAAGAATATAGCCTTTGTAGCTGTCAGAACAGTTCCTGGAAGCGGCACTGTGGGACTTAGCTTCATGTGCAGTAGTTCTGGGAAATCAGAACGGCAGCAGTGACCGATCTGGGCCTGGGGAGGAAGCACCCAGCTCTTGCCTATGGCTTGCACTTTACTATAGATAAAATCACTTCATTCTTCTTGCGCCAGACTAAAGCAGTTCTCTGATGTAAGGATGAGGAAACAGATCACAAGACTAGGCTCTTAAGAACTGTTCTTCCACGTATTGCAAAGGCACGGGTTAATGAAGAGAAAACTATTAGGGTTGTTACTCTCTTCAAAATGGTATAGTAGTCTTTGGCTTGTGCTCCAAGTAAACAAGCTGGAAAAGTGCTGGAAGGAGGATGCTTCTTTCTAGAAACATTTCACAGATACCTTTAGTGTGATCTCTAACAACTGGTTTTCTTTCATGTGTTTGGAAGGGAAGGCTTGTTGCAATGAGGTGGAGGCTGTGTCAAGTTCCTCCACGTGTACTGCTCCTGGAGGCAGCAGTCCAGTGCAATGTGGTTCTTGTTGACAATGTTGATGACCAGTCTAGCTTTACAAAGCCTACTTGAGGCTTGACCGGGGCTTGTTCTGTGAATTCTGTTACAGCTGAGGTCTGTATCTGTAGACCTGAATGTCGATCCTTCTCTCCAAATTGATATACCTGATGCCCTGAGTGAAAAGGACAGAGTGAAGTTCACAGTACATACTAAGGTAAGAAGATCACGGGGTAGAAAGTGGTCTTTGTAAATTTGATGCAAGTAATATGTGTATTTGTAATACACATACCTGCAAAGACGGGCTTGGCAATGAGGAAAATATCATTAGATGAGCTTTTTCACTTAAAGGTGGCCTGAGGGTATAAAGGCAGAAGCTCTACATTTCCTAAAACTTGAACACACTATTTAGAGACAAGGTAACTGGTATGGTAGGCTGGTGTTACTAAGAAATTGTAGCTTGAGACCAGAAGGCTGGGGGGTGGGGAAACCAGCTACCCTGAAACTTCACAAAATAAACTGTATTAATGCTGTTCTGCAGTAGTGCCTGTTCTTTAAATAGTGTCCTTAGTAGTAAGGCTCTCATTTGAGTGCCAGCTCAGCTAAAAGGGAGTAGGCGAGGCTCTTACTAGGCAAAATAGCTTCCTTTGGAAATAGACAGAACTGTTTCTAAAAGCACTAATTTACAAAACAGTAGGGCTTCTATATCTTCTCTTCCAGACTACGCTGCCAGCTTTTCAAAGCCCTGAGTTTTCAGTTACAAGGCAGCATGAAGACTTTGTGTGGCTGCATGATACACTCACTGAAACTGAGGAGTATGCAGGACTCGTTGTAAGTACTTCCTGAAAATGTGATTGTAAACAAAATACTATGGTGATTTAATGTGGAAACTAGTAAAGACATGAAGTCTGCTTTACCACTGTTACTAGTGTTTCATGACATGGGTATTCCCTATGCTTCCTTCTGCTTTAATTACCAAGCAACTTGACTGTTATGGCTCTAATGTTAACTTTCCATATAGGTTGGCTGGGAGCAGCAAAACAGCTTTAGGCTCTAGGAGTCCCTAACTCCATGGTGGTATTGATATCTGCCTGGAGATGATGCAGTGGACCGCTCATTTAATAGTCTTTTCTGTCAGGATTATTCAGCTGCCACAGAAGCAGCTGACTAGGGGGTAGATAGTAGAGGCAGGGGTAGCACAGAGCTGGGATGGGCAATCAGGGACCTAGACACCAACTTACCTGTATGCTTCCTGGGTGCAGAGCCTTGCTGGCTTGACATGACCATGTGAAAGAGCCTCCTTCTGCAGAAGGCTAGAAGTAACTTTGGGAAACTTATGATTGCTACCATCTATCACTAACCAATTCCTTGGCTAGATACCTCCAGCACCTTCAAAGCCTGACTTTGATGGTCCCAGAGAGAAGATGCAGAAACTAGGGGAAGGAGAAGTATCTATGACAAAAGAAGAGTTTGCCAAAATGAAGCAAGAACTAGAAGCGTAAGTAGAATGAGTCTACTACTGAAGGGTGAGTGTAAAGAAGCCTCCTGGGAGAGCAACATATTTGTTAGTAACTGATGTTGAGTGTGACTGTTTTGAAGGGTGTCTGCTGCTGCCTGATATTATGTAATATCCTGAAACTGGGGAGTTGTCAGAAGTTTCTCTCAAACTGGAAAACTTCTTAGCTAAAGAGATTGAAAATAGCTTCTCTATCACTAGAGAGAGAAGCTCTATCATATTTCAGAAGCAGACTGAATATTTTTCCTGGAAAACCTTACAGCAATTCTTTGTGTGATGAACAAGGTAGTAAAGAAGGGATCTTGGTCTGTTTTTTCCTTTCAGTGAATACCTTGCTGTCTTCAAGAAGACTGTATCATCACATGAAATCTTCCTTCAGCGGATTTCTTCTCACCCTGTGCTCAGCAAAGATCGCAATTTTCATGTTTTCCTGGAGTATGACCAGGATGTAAGACACTTTTTCCTTTCCATGCGAGGCAAGGTGTTACAAGTGCTGTCACTTTTCTGTGCACAGTTAGAATGTTATGTAAATCTGCACACACTGTCAGCAAGCAGATATTGCCAGTACTTCTGTGAGATGACTTGAAGATGAAGACCTGTCTTTAGACATCTCTGCTATAAATATCATAGCATTTCTTAATCCTATCCAAGTTGGTTAGGAAGCAAACTTGATGTGTCCTGGGATCTTAGGAACAAGTATGCTTCAGGTGTGCCTTTGTCATGTGTGCCTCATGGTCCTTAAAATGGAAGAATGGAGGTGTATTGAAATTAGTACTGTCTGTTTTGTTGCCCCTCATAATCAGTGGTGCATGCTGACCCAAGCTATGTAAGGAGAAACTCGGCTGTTCCTGGGAATGGAAAGAAGTCTGTGGCATAGAACAGTTGAACTTCTAGTAAAGCCATTTGTTACATGAACCATCTTTTGTACAGATCAGAGGGGTGTTATGGAGAGCTTGCAAATCAGGCTGCTAAATCATATACTAGATATAAATGATATTACTATTCTGCAAATGTTTGAAATAGTCACCCCCCCGCCCCCGATGACTTTGAAGCTGTCTTGGCTTCTCTGTTCTAGCTGAGTGTTCGGAGGAAAAACACAAAAGAGATGTTTGGTGGCTTTTTAAAAAGTGTGGTAAAGAGCGCAGATGAAGTTCTCTTCTCTGGAGTCAAGGTAAAGTAGCTGGTTTACCTCCTGTTCACCTTACTCTTGATTGCTTCTTGCTTCCTTCTTCAGGGAAGTTGCTTATCTGCTTTAGGCTTGATGTGTATGAGGCTTGGAGTTGCTAATGCTAACCTCACTGCTGTCCAAAGTTGTGTGGAGTAGCCTGTATTAATTTTGACTTCATTTAAAACAAAAACATTGAGGCTATAGGCTGTTTAAAAACTTAAGAGTATATTTCAAGTATCTTGCCTTAATACCTGATACTGGTGGGGAAGAAGTAATTATACCTTCAGCAAATATGCTTTTGGCTTTTGTCTACTTCAGAGGTCTGAACAAACATGATTTATGGGTTTTTGCTTGTACTAGTTAAGATCAAATACCAAAGAATCCTGTAAGTGGTCCAGCTTCAGCTTTTCTACCCTGTTGCCATGGTAGTTCTTCCTAATAGATCTGCTGTCCTAAACACAACGTCATAAAACATTACAGTATATATAATATTTTGTATGGATGTGAAACAAGCCTGTAAACTGCTTAATTTTTAGCTCCTGTGCAGCGGCAGGCCTGGGAAACAAAATTCCAACAGCTGGTAGCCTTGAGGGCTCTCTGATAACTTATTGGTTACTTCAGATAGTCTGCAGCACTGGATAGTTGAATGTCAAATCCATCTTCACTTCAATGTGAAGAAGAAACTTAAATGGTTTGGAAATCCTCAGGGTCTCTTGAACTCTGCTTTTCAATAGAGAGTGAGAGGCATAATCCTCAGGTGGCTAAAGTTTTTTGTTCGGACCCTTCCCTAAATAGGGAAGAGCTTGTGTTCTGTGGTAAAGTAACTGACTTAACAGGTTATACTCTCTTTCAGGAAGTAGATGACTTTTTTGAGCAAGAGAAGACTTTTCTTGTAAACTACTACAACAGAATCAAGGATGCATGTGCAAAAGCAGATAAGATGACAAGATCTCATAAAAGTGAATCTTTTCAAAGACCTTTCTAAAGACCTGCAGTCTTGCTGAGTTCAGTGATTTCTGTAGCCTGAAAGCCTTGTCTTGTTCTTGCAGATGTTGCAGATGACTATATTTATACTTCAGCTTGCTTGAACAGCCTGGCATTAGAAGAACCTACAGTTATTAAAAAGTAAGCAACACTAACTGTTCATAAACATTCTGAGTCCAGGTATTTTAAGTTCTTCCAGAAAATCAAGGGGAGTGAGTCGTAGCTGGTTTGAGTTTCTTGAATTGCATGCAAGTGGCATCGGAACTTTTTACTCTGATGCTCCTGGTTTCGCATTTCTAAAACTATCAAATGCATTGGACTCTCAAACTAGCTGATCTCTTGCCAGTTGTGCAGTAGAGCTGAATTGTACTGCTCATCAAAGCTCCTTCTAAATAAGTCTTGAATTTTATTCAGGTCACAAACTTCTAGAGAACATAGGAGAAAGGAGTTATGCATCTGTGTTCTAATGTGCTGTTAAATACATCTACAGCTTACACTAGGCCTGCATTATCTTCTGGACCTCTGAGGTTCAAAAATAATAGTTTTTTTTCAACTTATGGAAACTTGGTCATTTTAGAGGTAAATTGTTTTTGATAACTTTGCTATCAATTCACTGAAACATTGTTAACGCAGCTAACAGCTGAATAAACAAAATGATTCATCACTCATGGGGAGTAGCAGTGGGGAAACTCTCTACAAGATCTTTATGCTGCTTATTGTTGTTACTTCAAATGGTGTCCAGCTGCTTATCTCTACTGGTCTGTTAGGCTGGCATCCAGCACCTCTTGCATTAAACCGTTTGTCTAGGTCTGTGCCTAGACCCTCTTTTGAAGCCCTTGTCTGGATCTGTGCAGGAACAAACTCAAGCCTTCAGCTTTTTGGTTTCCTGCCAATTGATCCTGGTGTTTATCATAAGAAGTATCTAACACTTATGCATTTTTTTTTTTCCTCCCTAAGATACTTGTTGAAAGTTGCTGAGCTCTTTGAGAAACTCAGGGTAAGAGAAGCTTTGGAAAAATAAAAATAATAAAATCTGTAAATCTGGATGATGGTAAGTCCTGTTACATACAGACTATATAATCTCTTCTGCAGAAGGTGGAGAGTAGAGTTTCATCAGATGAAGACTTGAAGCTCTCTGAACTGTTGAGATACTACATGCTCAATATAGAAGCTGCTAAGGTGAGAACTGTTTTCTGAAGCTTAGTTTTATTACGGGAATTGTGACCCACTTTTTTTTGCGCTTGGAGAAGACAGGAAGGTGGGTCCTTGTCTTGCTTAAGAAACCTGGCACTTCCAAATGACAGCAGAATATAGAAACTATGTATTGGCTAGCTGCGGTCCAGTCCAATTACAGAAGGGTAAAGATCCCTGACCAGATTCTCTTTGGCATGTAGAGGAAAAGAACTCATGGCATTCCTGTAAGTTAGAGCCAATTGAGTTTCCAGTAGTGTTCTGACACATCCATTGTGTGAGTACTCATGATGCATCATTAAAAATACTGATGACTAATTCAAAATCCTTAAGTAAATCCCAAGTGCTGTAGTCCTTTTACATGGATATGTGATAATGTGAAAGCTACTGAAGTCTGGACTTCCAACGGTCTTGGTAGATTGATGCAACTGCAAAACACTTGCCAGCAACTCTTTTCTAGCAAATGTTTGGCTTGGCAAGGGATTGACTATGCTGAGAAATGGTATCTAGGTATATTCTGACAGGCCTCTTCTTCCAGTGTAGTATCTCTAATGTCACATACCCTGGGGCATTCAGTACAGGCTCCGCCTGTGTGATGTACTGTTCTTTAGGTATTAAGACTATACTGCTGCTAGATTAGAAAGGAGTTGGCACTGAGACGTAGTGCTTCTTATGTCTGGGTTAGTATAGTGCTTCAGTCAAATTGCCAAATCTCCAAGGAATGAAATACAGTGTATCCCATGCTGGAAACGGACTGAGGGAATTCAGGAAGTGCTATTACTTCTTGGTGGGGAGGCCCACTTTATAGAAGGGTGAAGCTACTTTAAGGGAAGAAGTGATGACTACAATAGCCCTCAAACTTCCTTGATTAAGGTACAAGTGACTGTCCTGAACACCTGATATTATACTGGTGAAAGGCTTCTGTTGTGCTAAGAATACAGGAGGATATAACAGCTTGTTAGAAAAAGCATAATCTGGTGCTGAAAGAAGTGAAATCTCCTGCTAAAGTAGTTGTAACCTCAGTTTGGGCAGTAGTCCTCTTCAGGCTTTGCATTATTCCTGTCTGCTTTCAGGATCTTCTGTACAGACGTACAAGGGCTCTTGTCAATTATGAAAATTCGAACAAAGCTCTAGACAAAGCCAGGCTAAAGAGCAAGGATGTCAGGCTGGCTGAGGCACATCAACAGGACTGTTGTCAGAAGTTTGAAAAGATTTCAGAATCTGCAAAACAAGGTAAAAACAGGCTTTGCTGTTCTTATTCTGAAGGGAGATTTCTAATGCAGTCCAGGTCTCCATCTGACCTTCAACTGAAGTCTTCTGAAGACTCTCCTGAAGCAAGTAGTCTGTACATCCCAGGGACTGTGTAAATACCTGTAAAAACTGATGCAACAGTATCTTTTGAAAAATGATTGTCTGAAGCTGAGCAATGTCAGTACCAGACCAACCTTAAGTATAAGCCCCCATTTACTTTCTAGACTGAACTCTTGTTCTCAGTTTCCACCTGAATGTAACAACTCAGGCTTCTGATTTTCTCAAATAGAACTGCAAATAGGCTTTTTCTCTGTCCCAGTACAGCTGAGTGCCTGATACCAAGTCTCAAATGCTGCTTCTTAGTGGATGCCTTTGGCCAATACAAAATAAGGAGACATACCTTCATGGTACACACTGCTGCTCCCTGACTATTCCCAGTTTTTAAATGCTCCAGCTTCTCACAGAGCTTGTGTGGCCTACTTCTGTTTTATTCCTGTTGTCTTCCTATAAAAACCCTTCTGTCTTAGCAAAGAAATAGACATCTTGTCTACTAAGATAGCAGTGTTATGTGGTTGAATGCATCTTCTGGCTAGAAACAGCAGGACTAAACTCTTGAATCTTTTTGTGGTCAAATGCTGCAAGTAGAGCTCTACAATATGAAACACAAATGGCATTAATGAAACTTCAGTTGCTGCTCTGTACATCTGTCTTACCTGTGCTTATTCTTTCTTCCCTACAGAATTGATGAGCTTCAAACAGAAGAGAATAGCAGCCTTCCGCAAAAACCTAATTGAAATGGCAGAACTGGAAATAAAACATGCTAAGGTGTGTTCTTTGGAATTTGACAGATGTAGCTTGAAGAAAGTGACTAATGTGTGACTTACAGGACTTGCTGGGTTTCCTGTAAGACTAGGAAGTCTAAAGTAGAACAGGCAGGCTCTCTAGCTGAGATCTGAGGAGGGGAAGAAAAAGGAATCAAAAGTTTGTAGGTGTTGTGTATACAATGAACAAGTGCTGGCAGTCTTATCTGTCCCATACAGACAGTCTGTTTTCAGCCTGTCATTCATAGGACACCGGCCTATTGTACTGCAAATAAGAAGTCTATTTGGCAGGCAGTACACAATATCATCTCACTTAACTTTCTGTGAAGCTTCAGATGCTTCATCTATGGGGTTTGACCCTTTCTGAATCTAGTGGGCAGCTGCTGTCTGTGTTCCCAGGTGCTGTGAGAGCACATTCTGCAGCCTGTGATCTAGCTGTCAACCCTTCTCACGTCTTGTTTGTGAAGGGAGACGCTGGCTTGTAGGCCTGTCACGAGGCCTCTGCCAAGCTGTGCTGAACAGGCTTGAAGTAGGATGGGGAGACCCCATCATATACTGTCAGCTTAATCTAGGAAAGCATATACTGATTGTAGGGACTGCTAATTTGGCATAGAGAGCTAAGTGGGAAGCCTCAGGAAGAGGTAACGCCAGCCTCTCTGAGGAAGGAGAGTTTAATTTTCTACTTCCTGATTGCCCTGGACTTCATCACAGGTAGCGACTTCAGTGCTGTGCTTGAATGTGATATAAGAAAAAGGCTCAGTTTGGCCCACTTAAATTTATTACTTTCCTAGTCTCCTGCCCCTCTCTTCCTTCCCACAAACTAAGTCACAGTTGCAGGCCTGCAGGGAGGGGCAGATTGCAAACTGTATGATCTGTTTTTGACACATTGCTTGAATACTTGTTTCTGCAGTATAATCTCTTTAGCACTGTGACAAGCTACAAAATCCTGGGATGGATCTACTATTTTGAAAGCTCCTTCATTGTGGAAGGCAGGATTTAAACAATTGGTCATACTCATCTGAAACTAATTCTCTTCCTTTCCAGAACAATGTCTCTCTCCTGCAAAGCTGTATTGACTTCTTCAAGAACTAAGGCGCCTTATTCTGAAAATGTGAAAAAAGCATCAGTTGCACTCAATGGCCAGGGGGAACTTATTGACTTGATTTCATTAGCTTAAAATAAATATTGTCACTGAGATTATGACTAATACTTAAATATGTTGATAGTGATGCATTGACTTGGTATAAATGAGAGCTGAAATGCATATGAATTGTCTGGATGTAGCTAACATCCTGTTGGCTGATAACTCAAAATGAGTCAAATGTAAGAAATCAATTTGCTGTTGACTGACTCTTCATCTCTCAGAAAAGATTTTCTGAGAAGAACTCCTTTTTTGCAGGATCATAAAGTAATGTCATCATAGCCCTGATATATTTGAAATGTGCAAGTGGGAATGACTTGTGTAGTAATTTTATAAACTAAATATCTTAACATTCCACTTCCCAGACAGATTTCTACTACAGTATATTTTGAATTTCTATAAACACATTCAGTATTTGTACACTTGGGCGATACAGCAAATAAAAATGTCTGATAAAAACAAGCTGTTGCTCTATGGCAAGACTGTCATTTTACATCCCACACAAACTGAGGCTTTGAGTGCAGAATTACCTCATTACTCATCACTTGGAGCTCTTCATTTAGAGCACTAGAGGTATATATTTGACTCGGTAGGATTGCTTTCAGAATGGGTGTTGACATGAAATACAGGGACTTCAGGTAATGCTGCTGTTTGAGTAGCTCTCTTAAACTGTAAATTCCTATATGTTATACCAAGGAAACTAAACCTTTCTAAAGCATTGCTATGTCTAGATGGCTTGAATTCCTTCAGGATACTGTACGGCACTTCCTATTTGTCTTTTAACCATCTTGACACTTCCTGCTAGCACCAAGAGGCTCCTTGAAACTGGCAAGGGCTGTCCTTCCAGAACTCTTGAAGTCCTCTGTGTAAGCTAAACCTCTTTATGCCCAGTTGACCACACTAAGTTTGCACTGCCATAGTTTAGGCACCTTGCTACAGTTTGGCTGTCATCCGGCATATCTGGAGATAGGTCAGCTAGCCATACCCTTCTAGAGGCAGCTTTCTGTGGAGTAAAAAGAATATCTGAGCATGTTACTTCTTATGTCTAAACTTCTAATTGTGCTCAACGTAGGCTCTGTGGCTATGTTCTGAGCAGACTGCCTGAAGCAGTTTCAGCTAGAGAAGCTCTGAGAATGGGCTGCTCAGCAGCAGTATCTAATGGTTGTTCAGTAGCTTACTGTTCTATAACCTATTGCTTTATTTATTTGGAACCCCCATGAAAACTGTGTAGCCCTTGGTAGCTGCAACATCTTGCAGTGGTCTAGATGAAAAATATCTGAACTCTGTCACTTTTTAACTTCATTCGACAAGAACAGTTTCAGCTCATGGTGGTTTAGATTTCTGGCATTCATGTTCAACCTCTACCCAAATAGCTCACTTACAGCAGCAGCCATATAAGCATCTTGCTTGTGGATATCTGGTCCCTGTATAGATAAGACTTGGAAGGTGTCATTGCTATTGCCTATAACAAAGATAAACTCTGTTCATATCTTCTTGTCCTGGGGCAATTATTGGTGCCAAGCTGGACAGTTTATGCTGGCAAAGCTTTGACTCTTCTGAAAACTGCACACTGCCTTTTGCACTCACTTTGTCCTCTTCATTCAAAGAAGAGCAGGCTGAGGATCCTGGGCTCTGTTGGTGTGCCAGCTGTGCCACAGTAAAACTTCTAGTGTGCTGTGGCTCACAGAAGCTGTGGTTGTTCATGCCCTTCTATACCTATTACATATGGTATAGAAAAGGGGAAAGTAGTATCCCCTTGCTTATGATGCTTGACAGTAAAATGCTGTTTATATAGTGGATCTTTCTGAACCTAGCTGTAATAGCTGTGTTATCTTTGTGAATCAAAGTCAGTAGCAAGGAGCTTACAGGTTGTACCTAGCAGCATTTGTGCTGAGTCTGAAGAAGCTGAGCTCTGACTATGTTTATCCTTAACTTTGTCAATTCAGTTCACAGGCCCTTCCCCCTAAGAAAGTCTGCCACTAGTATTAATATGAGAAACAACACTTTGTCCTTACTTCAGAAGCAATCTAGGCTGTTGTGGGCTATGTGCGCTGCCAGTAACTATGTGTTTGAAGCTTTAAGTGAGAAACCCTTTTTTGTTCTTTTAGAGCTTTTTCATGAGATGTTTGGCCTAGGAGGCTTGCATTCTAAATTCTTGACATAGCCTGATTTGGATTAAAGTACTAATCTGATCAGATTAAAAGTATTCAAAAATTTTTGAATGGATGTAATTATGGTTTTATACTGATGTTGTAGTTAGCTATGTCACAATAACTGCAAGAAACTAGCTAAAAGAAGTCTTTGTCAATAACACTGTTGCTCTGAAGGAAGGTGCTTTGTGTTAGCTATGCCAGTAGAGTGCATTGCAGTCAGCTTCAATGTCTGAAACAAGCTGACTTGGAAAATACTACTCACAGCACAGATCACATTCCTGGAGGCCAGTGGGTGGCAGGCTGGGACAGCTGCTGGTAACTAATAGCACCCAGTTTGCTTTCAGTCTGAGTTGTAATGAAATACTGGAAAGCTGCTGCATACCCTAGTTTCTTACCTGACAGCTAGATAGATGCTGGTATTTATGAGAAATTGGCTGCATATGTGAACAGTCTGCTCATAAGGAACAATTAAAATCTTTAATGTAATACAATTTGCCTTGTAGCAGGGCCTTGAATAAGAGCCTTAGAACAAAGATCAGCACGGGCAAGTTGGTGTGATAAGACAGGTGATCATCAATATAAAACCAAAAGTTTAGAAATATTGTTGAGAATCAATTTAAAAGGCTGGCTGTAGGGGGCAAAAGCAGAGTTTCATAGAAGTCTCATACAAGGATTAACTGTATAATGTATACTTACCCATCACATCTGTAAAGCAGTTTACATTTACAACCTTGTTGCTCTGGTCTAGGAGTTGTGAATGGGCTTTGGAGAGGAGGCACAAGCTTCACCATTGTCATGGTTACTGTGGTATGTGGCTTTTTGCATAAAGTCAGAAGGAAAACTGTTTGATGAAGTTTACTTTTAGGTTTGTTAGACATCCAGCTCTAATGCTGTTGACAGAGAGTCACTGCTATTACGTGGAGGTAAGCATGCCACTGACCTGCAGCACAGGTCCCTTCCAGCCATGTTACCTCCAAGAGTTTAAGTAACAAGTCTCTGCTGATCCAGCTTGCCTTGCCTGAAATGGGCCAGAGGTTCTCCTGGTAGCAGTTCAGCAGGTACAAATCTTCAGCCTGAAGCCAGGCACATATTTTGTTAACACAGCTTGTAGCAGAGACACATCTGCTTGTACCTTGATGCAGTGCTTATGGCCTGAGTTACAGGAGATAACATAGAGAATCTGCCCTCTGAGGGAGAATGCTTCTACTGGCATGCAGCTTCTGGGCTATACAGGATGTTGTAGGATACAGTGCTCCCTTCCACACATGGTAAGTTTGGAGTCTAGCTTTTTCTGTTCCATCTTGGGAATGAGCAGATGTTTTTCACCCTCACAACAGAAGCATGGATCCTGAGGAATCCAACTACGTGTTCAGCATTAGAGAGCAAGGAGGTGATTCATGTCCTTGGACAGCAGTAGCACTTCTCTGCTTACAGAGAAGTTGGGATGGTGCAGGTGAAGTGGCTAGAACCAAGTCCATGGGTGCTGCAGGTGTCTGGCTGTCTGTTTCCAGCGGAGCAGAGCTGAAAGGTAAGATAAGAACAGAGCTATGGATTTGGATCACACTGCAAAGCTAGAAGGGACTATCAGCAGGATAGCTGGATGTAGAAGGCTGCAGTCTTGGTATGGTGAGTTTGTAGCAGGTCAGGCATATTAAAATGAAAGCATTTTGGGGATAGGT
This sequence comes from Anseranas semipalmata, assembly GCA_013399115.1. Classification (NCBI taxonomy): domain Eukaryota; kingdom Metazoa; phylum Chordata; class Aves; order Anseriformes; family Anseranatidae; genus Anseranas; species Anseranas semipalmata. Next base: position 95,009 of record VXAA01001572.1, on the reverse strand, counting down.
GAAACAGGTGGCAGTTGTACTTAAGGAGTAGGCAGCATCTGCGTATTGGAAAACTGCAATGGGAACCAATGTGGTCAAGTACGATAAGCTGATAAACGTGCCCTGTTGCATGAGATTGCTATTTCAAGTGATGCAAGAATTGAGGGATTTGATAAAACAGGGTTCTGTAGCCATAGAAAGGGAATGATTAAGGGTGAAATGTGCTTGGAGAAGGAGCTGGTTTTGCTCTGGTTTATGCAAGTACTAATGATTCCAGGGAGACAAATCACTGATGCTGATGGTGGTGAACCAGGCAGAGAACAGTTCCCGTGCCTTTGGGATACAGAAATCCCAGACAAGCTGTGGGCATGGACTTTGTGCTAAGTTATTGCTGGGTCTGTGCTGCCCGCAGTAGCTTTGCAGCTAAGACTGGCTTCACAAGCCTGAGAAACTCTGCCAAACACCCTGGTCCTGACTGGATGGAGAAATTCAGCTGCAATCTGACTTATTTTGGGACGATTATTGATGTTTTAATTAGAGGTTCATCATGACTAGTTTTTTTTAATGTGCTCCTAAGTTTTTTCAGCTTCTCTCCTCTCTACTCCATCCTGTTTCTTCTTGACTCCATACTCTTCAGGGGGGCTCTGCTCTGAAGTCCTGACCTCTAGCAGTTTTGTAGCCTTGTGCTTCACTTCTGATAGCAGTAAATGTGAATTTCTCTAAATGTGGAGCTGGGATGATTCTCCTAGTAGGTATTAATAGTCTCTGGCACTTGCAGTCTCTCTCAAAAGATTGGGAGGAACAGCTTGCTTGTTTGTGCTGTGAAGCAAAGAGCTCTGCAGAGTTTCCATTGCTGCATGTAGCTTTCAGTACTTTCCTGCTATCCCAGCACTTGCTGCTATGTCTGAGTGAGCAGTTATGAGTTATTTCAACTTGTGCTCCTGAGAAACACCTGCATCATTGCTTGGTTACAGTGGAATATCTGAACTGGATTTGAAATTGGTCCATTTGCAGCTCACTAGTCACCAATGAATGAATACAGGCACTGGTGATCCATTTTAATCCTTCAGGTCATTGCCTGGTTCTAGCTTTAGACCTGCAGCTCGCTGTTTTCTGGAAATGCGCTTCATCTGCTGTCAAAAGCTGTCCAGTGGCTGAATGGCTGAGCTCTGGTGTGGGCTCAGCCTTGCTTTTTGTTTACTTTTCATATTACAAAGCTGATGAGAAGGCCCAGCTGAGATCAGAGTCCAGCTCGGCTGGGTTTTCATGCTTGCATGCTAAAAATAATCCCTGCTAGGACAGCTTTATAATTTGAGCAGACAAGCAAGAACAGTACCCATTATGCAGGGGAGGGGATTTGCGTAGAGTATGGAAAAGGTGACTTGCATGTCGTTCCATGGGGAATTTGTAGCAGAGGCAGAAATTTAACTTGGATCTAAAATTCCAGTCCAGGGGCTCCCACTGTCTCAATCTGCTGCTGCTGGAAGCAGTCAAATGAGTTTGTGATTTTAGTTTGACTGTCCCTTGGCTGCGCTTTACTGCTTTTCTGTGGAAATGTGGTAACTGCCGGTGTGACTGTTCTGTGTCCAGTCCAGTGCAGTGAAATGTGTCAGCTTAAATGGCTTTTAGTGCTCTCTTTTGTGGGTCTGTTTTACTTGGCAGTGGCATTGCGAGGTCACTTTTTGCAGAGAGGATGGGGGAGTCCTAGGCACTTGGAAATGCATTGTGAGTGCTTCGCTGCTGCTACTTCAGCTTCTTGTCAACACTAAAAGGTAGAGTGCAGTGGCCAGATCATGTGCACGAACTGCTTATAGCACCTCAACTTCTTCTAGGTAAGGCTGTGGAACCTTTCCCTGTCAGTTGAAGGGATTCTCATTCCTTTTCCGTTTCTTTTGTTTAGAGTTGCTTTGCTGTTACTTACTAACTTTCCTAAGCCTGTTCTTTGTGGAGCGTGCCTCTGAGAGTCTGGTTCACTGGTATAAAAGATGAGTGAAAAGTAGTTTAAGGTTCCTTTTTGATGCTAGCCTACTGCCTGCTTTGAAAATGATTTACTACTTTACCGTGTCTGTTTTATTTTGGATCAGGTTTGTTCTGCTCCTTCTCTGGGGGAGGGGGAGAAAAAAAAAGCACGCCTCTCTCATAAGGCAGCATAGGTTTAGTTTGCACCTGTGGCTCAGCCCAAAAAGTTACCTCAGGTTTGGCTTCATTTAGCCAGAGGCTTCCAGCTCGCTCTTGAACTACTCCTCTTTGAAGGTCTTGCTCAAAAAAAACCCCCACATATTTAGGCTTAAGAGGTAAATGAGCAAGTTAGCAGAGAGATGCTAGTAAAGTTGTCTAATTAAACTTGGACAGTAAAAGAAGTAGTTTCATCACAAACTTGCTGCCACTGAAAGGGGATGGCCTCACTTCCCCTCCTGTTTTGTTCCTATTGCTTCCCTTGGGCTGGTCCTGATGTTCGTGTGGCCTTGTGCCAAGCTGATGTAACTCACTAAAATGGCATAAGATGGGCCAAAATGGAAATAGGCCAAACCAAAGATGGGCTTTTTGCCAACTCAGTGTACTGAATCTGTGTTCCTGGAGCAGAGTAACACGCAGGCCTGTGCAAGGCAGACCGAGAGGGGATGTGGAGGGGAGACCTTGTGGGGAAAGCTTAGCTTAGCTTAGCTCAGCTTTGCTTTGAAACTGTTGGACCAGCGCTGGTCCAGTAAGTGCTTCTTTTTCAGGAGAGAGTGGCAATCCTTACTTCTAAACCTGCAATGGGAAAATGTGGGCCACGAAACCCAAGGCTGTCTGCGTGACGGAGACTGACTTTGAACCGAGAATCATTCCTTGTTAGAAAAGGCTTTGGAAGGTGGTTAGACAGCTCTTGCTGGGAGGTGATGGTGTTGGTGCCTTCTTCGGAAATATTAGTTTCTAATGTACTAGCAGTGATTGGAAATAACTTCCCTTGCGTGGGCAGTGCAGCAGTGGAGATTTGCCCCACTCACCAGTGGTTCTGGACTATGGGTGTGGAAAACATCAGTGAGTTGAAGCTCTGAGCTAACAGGCAGTGCCACTTTAAAATTTTTCATTCTGCTGTGGAGATTATTGGCACGGCCTCCTTCAGTAAATGCAAGGTTGTTGCCATGGAGGACAGGAAATCCCTCGTCTGCACAGAGAAGGAAAACATTGGAAACTGTCCTACTGTAAAGCACAGCTGCCTCTGTGCTGGGAGAGGGGTGCTTGCTTGTACAGGGTGTTTTCCAAAGGTCTCGGTTTTGTCTGTGAATCTTTGCGCATTTGCTCTGTTTCTTAGCGTGCTTCTTGTGTGTTTGAAGAAGCGATGGACAAAGGAAGTGGGAGCAGCTGGTTAGGACTAGTTTTAAGTGCCCTGATTAACGTGAGAAGCAGAAGGGATTTTCTCCTGGGAGTAAGATACTTAGCAAATTTACACTATCTGCCTCCCCCTTTAAATCCACAGTTCCTCTTATTCCTTTTTCCCTCTACTCTTTGCAGAGGAAGGTCTCTGCCTTTTCTTCCATTGGACCTTCTGAAGCAGGAGGCATTTCTGCTGTGGCGGGTCTGTGTTCTTCGCCTGGTGGTCTTCGGTGTACCCTAGCTTCTATTGCTGGAGGCAGGAACGGCAGTTTGGGCTGTATGTGCAGCTCTAGCAGCTGGCTAGTTCCTGCAAATGCCTAGATGGTTAGAGCTGCCCTATCCCTGTGAGACAGGGAAGAAGTGAGATTTGAGAAGGATCTTTCAGGACGTGTTGGCACCATGTTTCCACTGCAGGCTCTGCAAGAGGACCCGGTTCCTGCAGGTTTTGAGACCAGATAAGCCTATGGGGGTTAATTAGCTTTGTCAAGCCATCACTGTTAACATCACCAAGTTACATAAAGGTTGGGGTACTTGGTTGCTGCTAGGTACAAACACAATACCCATGACCAATACGTGTCTGTCTTCCCCATGGTCTGCTTCAGAGGCCAGACGAGCAGATTACTGCTGATGCGCACCAGTGGTGATTGATGATGTGTAGAAGGACCATAGGATCAGGACTTTCCCTGCCTTCAGAAACAGGTTTGTCAGTTGTCTAGTTCAGGTCTGTTTCTGTCCCATTGCTGTCCTGTCTGTCCACACTGTTGTAGTCCTGAATTGTGCTAGGTGCTGAACAGAAGCAGGTAGAGAAAGTCCTGTCTGACTCATTGAGCTTTAACCTCTGTTTGGCAATGTTTTCTGGGCCAAATTTTTATGCTGACACTCATGAAGCTGAGCTTGCTGTTGTAAGGCTCCAGAGGATACTCCTGCTTTGTAGACCATGGTGTTATATGAGGTGCTCTGGCTAGAGAGGAAAGGGAGGTGTGCTTTTCAGCTTCTCAGTATATACCAGTTGGTGTTGCTTTTAACATGGTATGCTTAAATAAGCTGTGTGGTTCTGAACGCTGTGTGCTGTTGAATCAGCAGCAATGCCTTTGGGATATGTCTTGGGGGTTGCTCATAGGGATGGTGTGGGTGAAGCTGAGGCACCTTTGACAAGCAGTGTGATGGGAACAGCATCAAAAGCTCAGGGCTCTGGCTGAGGGGGTGAAACTCCCAGATCTTCTCTAAAGCAACTCCAGGATTTCCCTGACAGCTGTTCCTGGACTTGCCACAGCCCAGCTTTTTTGCAGTTCAGGATGATGTAATCCTAGTTCAAACAAGCCTCTTGCACGGTTTCTTCTTATATTGGGAGAGGAGGCTGGAGTGTCTTCTGATGTAACCTGGCATCGTGTTGACTCACACGAATGCAAGGCTGATTTACACCGATAGGGCTCTATGGCCATGTTTGTCTAGCTCTGAACACGGTTGCTTTTGACGTCTGTCTGGAGTCAGTATGCAGTGACCTGATTCATGTCTTTCTTTTATGACTGACCACAAAGCACCACCTCCTCATTTCTATACTAGCCCTCCCTAGGTATATTTGCACAAGTCAAGTGCCACCCTCTGTGCTGCTTTATCTTCCCCTTGATAACTGACAGTGTGTGTTTTAGATGTCTTCACCTTGATGTGGTTCCTCTGCCCGGCTGTGAGACTGGGCCTTTTAGGCTTAGCTGGGGCCTGTGTATTTGCATTCATCTATTGCAGAAAGCCTCTTTCAACCCTGGGATGGCCTTCTAGGTCTGAGCTGGCACCATTTGGCCCATTGGTGTAGGGCCTGGCTTGGTTTCTTTAAGGATGCCTGATCCCTGTGGGGTTTCAGCCCTATGCCCTGTAAAACATGCAAGGTGATGTGGAAGCTCTTCACTGACGTTGAGAAGACAACACGAAAAAACCTTGCCTGTCCTTCATGCGTGTGCAAAGAGAAACAAAACGTAGGAATTAAAGGCAGTAATTGAAGACAGTGATGTAGCTTTTCTTCAATTTGGTTGTCAGTGACAATCATTCTGGTAACTGTGTGAAGCATGGAGTCTCTTTTATTTTCTAGAGAGACCTGGCCATCCTTTGGTTAGAAGAAGAGGCAAAGAAGCATGACTCTGGGGAGAATGAATGAATCATATGTCATGTTAGACCCCAGGACAGTGTCTGCTTGTTCTGTGGCAAGGATTGGCAAAAGTGCAGCCAGAGTTAGCACTTCTGCAGGAGCAAGTGGGGAGGTATTAGTAGTGGAGCCAGTGGTACAAAACAAGGCTGATGGGTGTGCTTCTGTCCCATCTTTTGCATGGGTGCAGACGCCTATGAGCCCTCCTCCATCAGGCACTTTTCGGGGCTCTGGAGAGGGTGACTTCTACAAAATCCTTGTGCTTGCATTACACCAAGCAGAAAGTGTAATGTGGGGCCTGGATGCCGCAAGTGGCTCAACCCTGGGGAGAGGGGAAAAGGGGAAAATGCAACATTTATTTGCTGTCTTTGGAACTGCGCATACAATGTTTGCCTGCTTGAGTGAAATTGCAAGCTGGAGGATGTATGCTGAAGGAAGGGAGATGATGCTAGGCTGAAAAACTTTCTTTGGGCAGGGTAATTTAGTCTACAGAAACTGCTTAATCATAGAAGTTATGCGGTGTATGGGTATGCAAACCTTGAACCACCAAAGCTCCCTCAGTGCACACAACAACCAGAGGGAGGTACAATGAAAACAGGGAGTTCTCTGTGGGGGACAAGCATCTCTGTGTCTTAGTGGAGAAATCTTTGTAAATAAACCACCTGGCTGTGTTTGGTTGTAGAGGAACTAAAAAAGGAGCAAGGACACTGAGAGGACGGGCGCCCTGACTGGTAGCTGATGAGAGATGGATTACTTCAGTGAAAGACGGAGGTAGCAACAGCTTCCTCCCCTCGTTCCTCCCCAGGCTTCACCCTTGGCAGGAAGGATGTTGGAATCACGTTATCCCACGTTAGTACCGTGCTGCTGAGTACTGCTTGGTGTTCAGTGACCCACCTTGAGGTGGGTTTTGTAGCTAAGAAGAGACTTGAGGTGTGGGCACGGGGAGCAAACAAAGTGGATGGGCTGTCTCCTCCTTGTTCCTCTTAGCGCTCTGTCCGAGGCAACATGAAGCAATGGGTCGGGGTCTCCTTCCAGCTCCCCGATGGGCCAGATGGACTGACACCTAGGGAAACTGCAAGAGATTCATAAAGGGACCACTTCTGAAAGCACAACAGAGATGAGGAAATGGGAAGCTCGAGGGCACCCCTCGCCCTCCGTCAGCCCTGGTGTGCCACTGTGTGTGTAAGCAGGGCCTGCCAAAGCTGCGTGATAAGGCGGTCCTGCAAGGAGGCTTGTTTGCCGAGCTCTGTGCTGAAATTGCATAATCCTTGTTGAAGTGGCTGTCATGCAGCTCTGCAGGGTGTAACAAAGCAGGTGGAGAAGAGGCGGGCAGGTGGTTGCCCCCAGGTGGGTGCAGAGAGAGGCCAACAAGCCAGTGTGCGGCATTGGGGTGCTGCTTCCTCACGAATTTGGCCAGACGTGTGGCAGTGCTCCCCAGCAAAGTAGTAATCTGACTTTTCAGAGCTCAGCGATTGTTTCCCCTTGCTGTCCCAAGCTGGCAAGCAGGGTGCTGTGATGGATGGCAACACCAATGTGCAGGCAAAGGCCGTCTGAGCTGCTTTGCCCAGGGCATGTAGTGGGGAACCCGGTAACAAGTCAATACCCTGTGCAGATCAGTGGGTTTGGGAGCAAGCTGAAGCCTGCTGAGCTCTATGGAAGAGGCATTTTCTGCCCCTGTAGCCTCCTCCTGGATGTGTTATGTAAGCAAGCATACATCGTGACTACACTGGCTTTACAAAATGCTCTTTCTCTCCCAGCAATTTCAGCTGCAAGCTGCTCAAGACAGGGAATGGCCTTTACTAGTGTTTGCGTAACACCTTGTGTGGAGGAGTCCTGATCCCAGCTCTAAGTGATTGCCTGGGATCAGGCATTTTCAGGCCCTCTGAACCCTCTTTGCTCTGCAGCCAGATGCGTGCTGAGTGGCAGAGAAATGAGGAGGCTCTGCCAGGGTTTCAGCTGCCTGCAGACAGTCTCCGTGCTGGTTACAGGAGAGACTTCTGCAGAGCTGGGGCAGAGAAAACAGGTATATTCCCTTGGCCTGGACTTGCAAGGATGATTAAAGAAGAGTTGCAGTGCTACAGTGAACAAGGATAGATTGAAGGGGGAAAAATGGAGGGGAGAGAGACAGCCAGTGCTGCTCACAACACTGGAATAAATTGAGGATCCCCTGGTTGCAGGACTAGCGTGTCTTAAGCCCTTCTATCAAAGCATTTAGAGTTGGATGTCTCCATATCTGCAATTGTCTTGTTTGCTGATGAGAGCATATGTGTGCCAGCCGCTCAGTGCCCATATGGAGCCAGAGCTTGCGTTGGTGGGAGGAGAGGGTGGAAAAAAAAACTTTGCTGAATGTCCCCACAGCTCCACCATGGCCTGTGTCTCTGCACAGTTGCTTGGTTAGGCCTCCTGTTGGGCTCTGCAAGATGTGTTCTCGCCATATGGTTTTTGTTGCCATGAATGAGTGAGGCCAGAAATCTGATATGTGAAAGCAATATCACGGCTGATTTCCTGGGCTGGTAAGTACAGGAATTAGAAAAATACTTTGGCGTGTTTCAGTGAGGTGCTTCTTGCAGCATAGCACTAGGCTGGGGAATGAAAAGCAGAAAGTGGAGGGTGATCAACTGTGACAAGGACACTGCAGCAGGTGGGCGAAGTTTTTTTTTAACATAAGTGTTCCTATACTTCAGGGTCCTACTGTAAGTCTGGGAGGAGTATGCTTTGCTAAGGCAAGGCTGGATGAAATTCTCACTGTTAAACATCAAAAGCAGGCTCTGCTTCCCTGGCCAATGTTTCCCTCATCACTACAACTTGCTTTCCAGCCTTGGAAAAAAGAAAAACCCCAGGAAACTGGCCTGAGGCTTTGGATGTCTGCAAAGGTCAAATCAAAGAGGAATTTGTGCAGGAAAACTGGAGTGAAAGGGCATCCCCCCTACCTCTGGATGCTTGTCCTTAGGTCTCCAAATGGAGAAATGAGCATGCAGGGGGGCACATTTCTTCAAGTAAGTATGCAGGAGTGTTTTGTGGCCCAGCTGGCTGGGTTTGGCCAAGTCCACATATTATTAAATTACCTCCAGAGCAGGGTAGTCATGTCTATGCTGCCTGCTGGAAATGCTGTCTGGCCCACGCTATCTCCCAAATCTGGGATATCTTAAGAATGAAGCTACTTGGCGTGGGCTGAAACCACACCATGGACCATCCTAATAGTCATGTTTTCAGTTCCCAGACGTGTTTCCTGGTATTTTTTAAATACATTATTCCTAGAACACTGAAACTGCCTGCTCCCTTTGGTACAACACAAGGCTGGTTTGTCCTTGCTGGCGCACATCAGCGCAGGGTGATGTCCCAGCTCTGGGACTTGCTGGACAACAAAGAGACTGAACGTATTTAAAGAGGGCATTTTTGGCATTTAGCAGTGACTGGGAGGTGGTGGTGGGGTTCCTGTGGTCGCTTTCCTCTCCTGCAATAGTGCCAGCCTTCCCTGCTGGGCAGCAGGCTCCTTGCGCCAGTGATGTCTGGCATGGGGTGTTGTGGTGGTGGTCCAGCTGGCGTGCTGGAGAACCTCCTGCATCTGCATAGGGCTTGTGGAGCCAGGCAGGTTAACGTGATTGCTTCCCCCACCCTCAGCTGTGTCCAGATCAGCACGTCAGCTTTCAACCAAATGCCTTGAAATCAGCCCAAGAAAAATGCTTTGCTGCTGAATCCAGGGTTTGCTGGGTCTGTCTCTGGGGCAGGCACCCACCAGTCACCCTGGCAGCTCCATTTGCTGCTCAGCAGCACCCACAAGCACAATGTCTGGCAGAGCTCCCACCTTCGCTCTGTCTGTAAATATTTGCATCCTTTCCTCGCCATCAGCAGCCTAGTATTTGTGCAGGGAGAAGGTAACAGATGTTTGAAGAATTAATTTGGTGTGCAGCCCATTCACAGGAGCTGTGTAGGAAGGCTTCTCGGGGTGACTGCAGCATAGCAAAGCGGAGAGAGCAGCGATGTTTCCTTCTGCCGAGGGGCATGGTCTCAGCAATGTTCTCCTTGTGATTTATGGAGCACTGAGCTTATCTAGCACCTGCCCACAAAACAAGAGGTGCTGTCGGCTCGAAGCACCAGTATTTGTAGGCTGCTGTGTTCAAGAGGAAAGAACAGGACTCTTGGTAAACTAACAGCGTGTCTAATCTCTCATCTTTTAATGCTTTCCTGAGTCAACTGGTTCAGTGGTTACAGCTTTTCTGTTTCTTTTTTCCTAAGTCTTGCTGGGGGTTTGCTTTGGCTGGTTGTCCAGAGGCAGGACATGTGGGCAGGCGTCTCTTGCCCAGTGTTCCTGCAGAGCAGTGCTCTCCCAAGGTCCCACTGTCCTGGTTTCCCTCCTGCTCGTATGTGGTGGGCAGGTTTCCGCTGCCATGGGGAGGGAAGCGAAGAGGTGGGCTCTAAGCTAAGGCTTCCTCTGGGGCCTCATGAACTTGCCTCCTTGCAGATCTCACTCCATGGTCCCAACCTGAATGCCGCTCCCCCCTCCATCGTGAGTGTGGATTCATCAGCACTGCTTTGGTTCCACAGAGACATCACCTGCATGATTTCTGCCCAGCTTTGCCCCATCAGCAGCTCTGTGGTGGACAGGACCAGGGATCTGCTTTGGCTTAATGCCCTCTTCCCTCATCATGCATCTTTTCCCACCCCACCCCCAAAACCAAACCTCACTCCACCATACCGAAAAGTCTCATATTTTCAAACTGTGGCAGTCTCCTGATCCCACAGGATCCTGATCCTGTCAGTGGTGTTTAATAGGGAGTACAGCTTCACCTCCAGCCAGCCCAAGGGGCAAAGATGGGGAGAAGAACCAGGTGCAGAGAAAGGAGTAGGGTTAATTTCTTAATTTCTCCATCTACTGCAATTACTGTAGAAGTTGTAACGTGCACCTTAAGGGCATGTCTACGTTGCAGTCTTTGGAAAAGCTGTTTTGAAACAGGCTGGTGTGTGGACTACATCCTTGCAGCAGCCTGGAGCCTGCTGCTGAACAGGGTGGCTGCTCCAGCCCTGTTGGTGCAGGCAGTGCTCTGTTACTGCATCCTTCTGAAGCAAAGGGAAGCATCCCTGCTTATGTTCCCAGGTGCTAATGGACCACTCCCCAGCTTCTGCCAGGGTCTGTTTGACAACCAGTTGTTCCCAGCCTTTTTCTTGATGTTGTTATGGGAGTACCCGTTCCCTTCTGAAATGAAAGAAGCCTTTGGGAAGCATTTGCCAAATGTTTCTCTTTGCAGCAATACAGGCTTAAGCAATACTTCCTGTTCCTGCCTCCGTTTGTTCACAATCCTGGTTTGTGGGGCCAGGTGTAAAACAGCAGAGGATGGACCCAGGCTGAAAGTAACCCAGCAAAAAAAAAAAAAAAGTGTTGCTGCTGACACTGCTTGTGAAACCATGGCCTTGGTCAGAGAAGCTGGGTGGATTTTCAGAGATCTGTTCTAGGCTTTCAGGTACAGGCATGTTTTGTCTAAAAAGCTACAAGGCCAATATTAGAGATTTTTTTTTTTTTTTTAGAAATATGCTTTCTTTGCTGGCATGCCAGTTCTTGAAGTGAATAACAGCATGTTTCAGATCAAGAAAGCCCCAAAACCTCAATCCCACCCAGAAAAGGCTAAAATGAGTGTGAATGATGCACCAGTCCACGTCCCTCATCTGATGTTTCATTTTCTGCTTGGGTTCTGGAGGAGACATTTGCCCTTGTTAGAGGGCTGTAACACTTGCATGGTGTCAAAAACTCTTTATTTTGATCTACCAGAAACAAAGCAAGCAGCAGAGGTGAATTTGCCAGTATTAGCCCCCAAAAAGGCAGGAGGCAGCTGGCATTATTATGGGTAAGTCCATGCCTGCCCACTCGCATGCTTTTGTGCTGTGTATTGCCCAGGAAGAGTGCCCAGGCGCTGCTCTTTCTTACGACTGCAATAACACTTTTATTAATGGATTTTTTTTTCCCCCCCATCTTGACTCCTTGTGGGTTTGATTTGGTGGGACTTGGGTGGAGGGCTGGCTCCTCTCCTTTGCTCAAGTGTGGGGAAGGCTCCCCCAGCCACTTCTGCACCAGGGCAATAATGCTTGTCTGCCTGGGGGGCTTGCAAGAAGGGCTGTAACCTTTGTGTGATTTAAGCAAACCACAATTAGGGACATAGCAGCCCTATATGGGGCTCAAGGGGACACCAGGCTGCTATAACGTGGCACAGCTAAGCCACAGCTTTGCCTCGGCCAAAGATTGTTTGCCAGCCTTGCTTTATCTAGCATCAAAAGAAGCATGGAAACCCATGGGAATAGTTGGGAACGCTGTTGCCATTTGCTAGCAGGTTGTCCTCTTCCAGGGGAGACAAGGGCCAATCTTGGAGTATGCTCCCAGAGCAGGCTGGGGTTTCCCGAGGAACATGAGGGAATTAGGTGCCTGAGCCTCCCTGGTGGGGACTTAGCGTCTGCCTCCCTTTGGTCTGTGTTAATAGTTCCTTTGGTCTGTGGTATTTATGGAAAACCAGGCTTGTAGCACAGGTGGAAATTCACTTTGAGTTCTATGGGCTTTGCATGTGGCCAGCACCCTGCTAGAAACACATTCTCCGCTTGGATAAAGGTAAGGAGTAAATCGCTGCCTGTTTTCTGCCCTGGTAGATGATCTGTGTACATGCAAACACGTGCTTCTTGGCAAATGCAAAACATAGCTGGTGCCTGTGCTGGGACGTCCTCGGTTCCTCGGGATGTTGCGTGCGGCATGCTGCTGCGAGCTGCCACCAGCTGCTCCAGCCATGGCTGTGTCCGAGATCCCCACAGGAGCATTCCAGTGCTGGGCAAAGAAACCTTGTGTCTACAGCTGCTGTGCTCTGCTCCCCTCCAGAGGCTACTAGTTCCTTAAAACACCACCCATCTGTTGTCAGCCTGTAGGCTGTTTGAGATAGGGGCTGTCACTGCCGTGTGTGTTTGAACAGCGCTGCAGACAGGGGTCCTGGCCTTGGGCACGATGACAAGAGGAACGTTAAACTTCTGGTGAAGTGGCTGTGTGTTCTGGCATGGCCGTAGGGCGATGAAGCTCTTAGAGGAAATGACATATTCTTGTCCTTTCAACCACGTGCAGAAACCATCACAACTGCAGCATGTTTGCTTGGTTTGGAGATGTTTTACTATCCTCTTGTGCAGCTGCTGCCTTCCCATCGTGGGTACTGCTAAGCCACGTCGTCGTTCTCCTGGATCTTTTTTTCATGCTGTTTTATACTGTCATATTCTGAGTTTCTTAGACTTTTTGCCTTTCTGGAAGTGTGGTGGGGGAGCTGAGGTTTGTGTCTGTGCATCTGTGTGGTCCTCGCTTAGCCAGACCTCAAGGCTTGCTCTCCAGAGCAAGGCGAGCGCGCTGCTCATCACGCGGCACATCCTGTGCTGCCTCCTGTCCTCTGCGATGGTCTTGCCCTGGGCTGGAGGCTGTGGTTTCAGGGCTCCCGATAACCACATCAAAAGTATCGTGGCCCCATGACGCAAGGCTCTAATTACCAATGCAAACTCACTTTTCTGGTTCAGATTTGTTAAATGTTTTTGGCAGGCTGACTGGAGAGTCTTGTGCCACAGCAGGCACTGCCTATGTCCATGCCCTGCTAACTGCATGTTGGACCAAGTACTGCCTGTTTTCCCACATGAAGATAGCATAAACTCCACAGCCATGGCTAATTGGGTAGAAATTAGATGTTCTGCTCATGCAAAACCTAGATCAAATGTATGCTTCTCAGAGATCTGGTGCACAGATGCTGTGGGAGAGCGTGGAAGTGCAGTCTGAGCTCTCGGATGCTCTCCCTGCATCATGATGCAGCATGATGGGAGACCTGGTGTAATCGTGTCTCAGGGTGGGCAATGATGGTCCATCACTTGGTCTTCTCCACAGCTCGGACTGCAGGTTCGTGGTTACATGGCTCAGCTGGGATGTGATAATTCACTAAGTCACCACAGTTTGTAGCATCTGGAATCATTTTTTTTTTTTTGTGCTGTAAAATTGTTGCTATGTAATTACATTTTTCAGCCTTCCAGGTAGGCAAATCTGTCAGATTTTGACATTTTCAGTGTTCTATCTATGATTTTTATTAAAAGTGGGCTTTTACCAAATATTTCAATAACCATTTTGGTTAAAAAGCACATCTAAAGGTCAGCTTACCTAAAGTCATTTTGGAGAATGTTTTAACTTAAAAAATGACATACAAAAAATCAGCCTATGTGATGGTAAAAAATGTGATCATCTTTCCTCACTCTCTTGGTGGTGGCAGAGAGAAGCTGTAATCCAATTTGCTTTCATCCTTCTTGGCTATGCCTACATGGATAACTTAACCTGCTTTTAAACACCAGGAAAAAATTCCTCCAGCGACCTTCTGTGTGTGGATAAAACCTGAGTCCCAAAGCTGGTGCTGGCTGTGCACTGCAGCCCGGCGATCTGGCGTGCTGCATCATCCCGTGGGGGCGTGAGAAGGAGGACAGGGCTGGGGAATCTCTTAACGATGTTATGATCATCAGAAAGCCAGCCCCTGCAGCCAGACTTACAGTTTGCCAGCCGTGTGGGCAGGCTTAGTGCATAGGTCATGTGGCACGGATGCAAATCTAGGGCTCTTGAAAACTGAGCTAAGCCCGAGGGCTGTACAGTAAGCCTGGGAGACCAGCTGTTGTGGCAGCGGATAAACGACTAGGAAGCAAAGAACACTATTTCTCTGTTTTGGAGACAGAAAAATCTCTGTGCGTTTTCTGCTTAGGGCCCTGCAGCGGGTTGCATGTGGAGGTTTTGGGTTTTACCTTGGGACCCAGGTGGGAGTAGTGGTCGTGGCTGCAGCCCTGGAAGGATGGCTGAGCCCACACCTTTTTTATTCTGGGTACATGTACCTGGCTTCTGATCCCGTGAGGCCAGAGGAACCACCGAGGGACGTTTTGGTATTGAAGGGTTAAGCAGTGTGGACACAAGGAATGAGCTGTGGTGCTCCTTTTGTGATTCAAAGAGGGAAAAATGTGCCCTCCCTCTCAGATGTTTCCCTCTGTCCAAAAAAGGCTAAATGGGCTCAGTGAAAAAACCGAGGAGGCATTCCTCATATTCTCTGGAGTAATTAGATTTAAAAGCCCAGATTTAAAGGGGTAGCTTGCAGCAAATTAAATACAACTCTGGAAGGAATTCACCTCCTGCAGGAAAGCTGGCTGTGCACTGGGTAACACAGGACAAGCTGGGCAATGGCTGGAGAAAGACAAGGCTGTGTCAGAGATGGACGTTAACAAGTGATCCATTAGTCAGCACAGATTATTAAACACAGGAGGGCAGTTTGTCTTCTTTATTTTATTAGGGATGGCTGACATGCAGTAATAACCACAGGACTCAGCTGAGTTTGCAGCAGCTCCCGAGCTCTCAGGTTAATGGTATCGACCCCGATCCAAAACCCATTCATGTCAACAGGAGACTTTCCAGCGACTTTCAATGCACTTTGGAGCATGACCAAAGTTAGTTTAATAAGCTGTTTTAATATATCCTGTGATCCTTCTGCAGCCAAACAGCCTCCGTTGTCTTCTGTGGACCAGGATTGCAGGCACTTACTACATCATTTGCTGGTGGCAGTCTGCCTGTGGTGAAACACATGTGAGGGCTGGTTTGCAACAAACACCTCCAGACAGAGAAGAATCACCCCTTCCTCCAAACCCTCCCGTGGCCCCTCTGCTGCCCAGCAAGGGCTCACAGAGATGGTTGATCTGAGACCTAAATGATGAGGGGGAAAGAAAAGCTTTCAAAGAGAAAGGAAAATGAAGAGAAAAGGAGGAACATCAGCGTGACTGTGTTGTGGTCTTTTCCTCCTGCCTCCAGCCTGCTGGAGATGCTGATAGCATGGGGCAAGTCTTTGGCACGGGTGAATTGCTGCCTCCCCCTCCTGACAGGTCCAAAGCTGGAGAGATGTCCACCCCCCTGCTTGCTGCCCAAAGGCAGGATTTCAAGGAGGCTGGGCTTTGAACAGAGCCACCCCTGCCCTAGGGAATAAGAAGAAAGATCCCTAGTAAGCCAGGAGTCACTGGGCATAGGTGGGATGAAGGGGATAGTAACATGCATTAAATACCATCACTTTTAAATACCCACTAACCAACCTACAACCTCAAAGCCATGTGAGCAGAGGTTTCCCCTATTCTACATCACTTGGAGGATCCCACCATTTTGAGATGGCTTTTCTCCAAATCCTCTCTCAGTTTCTGTCCCAGCCTATGGAAAATAAGTGAGGTCCTGGGGCCGCTGAGCTGGGTGATGCCTTACTGGATCAACCTACCTGGGCTTCACCAGCTGAGTGGGTGTCACCTGTCCCAGCGCACAGCTAGCGTGGGCCTGCCTTTGCAGACCCCGTGTGGGTTGAGTGAGATAAATGCCAAGGGGAAGAGGGTGCTGCAGGGTCCCAGTCAGGCTGCTCATACCAGATACTCTGAAGAAGAGTAGTGTGAGGCCTAGGGCACCATACAGGATAGATGTTGGACACGTGTCCCTCAGACCCCGCTCCCCTGCAGGCATGATGGCTTGTTTTCAAATCCCAGTTCTTCTTGAGGTGGAGTTTCCCACTCCTGTGAGAGCGTCTGAGCTGCCTGAGAGGTCTTGGTTGGCCAGAGCGTCCCTAGTGAGAAAGACTTAGGCTGTGCAAATTGTGAAATTCAGGAGAGAGAGTAGAGGAAGAAGGAAACAGGGGAGTGGGGTGGGGGTGGAGGAGGTGTCTTCAGGATGTTTCAGTCACTGGGTGGGAGTTTCTTTCTCCCCTTGGGCAGAATGACTTTCTGGGTCAGTGCGATGGAGGAGACCGGGTTTCTTCATCCTCGAGACAGGGCTGACATTGCTTTGAAATTTATATCTGGGAGAGATCTCCTGGCTAGGGATCCTGAACAGAGACAGAAGGTCTCCCTCCTTAGCTGATCATATCCTTTGTTGGATGAGGATTAAGCTCTTCTCCTTGGTGGCTGCTGCAAATGTCAAGCCTGGGCAGCTCATTCTCCATCGCAGTGCCTGGACGGAAATGTTGCAGTTTCTCAGTATCAAGCCTACATCTGTTGGTGGCTTTTACCCTGCAAAAGTTGGTCACCTGTGCAGGAAGCCAAACCCAGGGCTTCTGACCTGCAGGTTCTTCCCCAGAACGTTTCCAGCGGAGGCTGCTGGCAAAGTGCAACCTTTAGGGGAGTGTGATGGAGCAGGCTCTTCTTGCCAAAGGGTCCTGCTGGAGCACCTCAGGAGGCTTGCAGTCGGTCACTTTGCAGCTGCAGGCGCCTCAGGAGCAGACTGCATGCACCCAAGGTGGGGAGCACTGTCCCTCCCAGTGCCTGCGTGCTCACTCATTGCTCCCGACACCGTGACGAGGACCTCGTGGAAGGCTGTCGGGAGCGGTTGCTGATGCTGATCCCGGCCCGGTCTGCCTGAAACTCTCCAGCGTGGATTTGCCAGATTTGCTTCTGCCTGGTGAATATGGAGGGGCTAACTCTGTGCTTTATCCCATTGCTCACAGTGTCGGGCCGTGTGTCCCCAGAGCACTGAACAAAACCTGCCAGGGGCAGCCGAGCCAAGAGCAGAGCCAAACTGCTTCCTCCCCATTGTGCCTCGCTGCTCCGGCGCATTGTGCACTGCCTGGGCAGAGCATCCTACCGGGAGGGGGGCTTTCTGGTCCTTGGAAATCAAAGGAAAGCCTGGTTGAAAATAGCTCATTCGGTGAAACTCATTCCCACTCGGCTCTCTGTGGAGTCAGCAGTGTGCAAGTCGGTCCTTGGTGCTTGGTTTAGGTTCCCAGAAGGACGCTGGGGGTGATGCTGGCTAAGCCTCTGTGGCCAGGATGCCTTGAATAACCTGAAAGAGAAAGGAAGAGGAAAGGCAAGGTTAGGAAGACAGAATGTAAACTGAGAGAATGAATTCCTGCCTGCATTGGCTTTTCTTTTTGGGGTACATAAGTTGTTTTTCTCTCAACTTTCAGAGTCCTAAGTTGTTTGGTT
>VXAA01001572.1:44575-77550 GCA_013399115.1 Anseranas semipalmata | reverse complement strand
TCTAAAACATCAGTTACTAAGCAAAACCAGCCAGCTGCGGTGTATTTAGGAGTGTGACTCAGCCTTTGCAACAGCGAGTGCCCAGTGCTCTCAGCTGTTGAACTTGCATGGCCAGGTGCAGGTGAATGCTCAAGGGCTTTCTTTTTTTGGCCTGAAGTCTCCTATTTCCCTCAATTTTAAATTGGCCGCTGCTCTCTCCTGCTGGCGTTGTCTCCTTTAGGGGAGTGTGTACCTGTGTCATGGGCATGGGCAGGGTAAAGGGGTCAGGAGTATGCTTCTGCAGCCCACCCCTACTCCTGTCTTCTGAACAGGACCCTTTTCCCAGCTTTAGGATGTTCTACCTTTTATTTTCTTTTTATACTGCTAAGTCTTAAGAAGTGGTAGGCTGAAATCACAATGTGCATCTCTAGCTCTCCTCCCTGCCTGCTAGTAATGTGGATCCGATCCCTGGAGGAGCAACGCGTCTCCATTTACCCTTAGGGAACTGGGCTGCACTCTTCCAGGGAGAGAGAACAAACACTTCAATCCTATTAAAGCCTCTGACCTGTAAGCACCATTTTGCTGCCAGCTCAGTGTCAAAAAAGAGTGAATCAAATGTGCTTCAAAAAAATTGAAAAAGTGCCGAAACCCACTTCTTACATTTTTTTTTTTTCCATGACATAAAAGGGCAGAAGCCTGTGTGTCTTTTATGTGTGCCGTTTTACATGAAAGCTGACATTTCTCTGCAGTCCTGACTCATCTTCAAGGAAGAAGCCCCCACCAGACACCATGAGAACCACAAGCATTGTGAAGACATCTTCCACTTTCCCTCCCTGGCCTTGTAAGAGGAAGCAGGGAGAAAGCCTTGCTTCTTTCTTTATGTCAGCAAAGAGATTTGAAAGGGGTTTGCAGCAGCAGACGAAAACCCAGGCAGCTTGCACGTGACCCCTCCATGCTGCCTTCCACGTGGCTGCCCCTTTTCCTGGCAGACGTGGGCATTTTCCACAATATTTCCTGTTTGGGAGAGTATCTGCATCTCTGGGAAAAAGAAACGCCTGGAGGCAAACCTTTTGCCTTCCGCAGCGCTTAGCGGGGCTGCAGGCAGCCGTGCGGTCTGGTGCGGCCATGGGGGAAGCCTACGTGCCAGTCGGTGGCTTTCTGCTGCTTTCAGCTGCTGGAAGCATCTCCTGTGCTGGCGCTGGGCTGGCAGCCCCGTGTCCGCGGGATGACTCAGTGCCTGGCAGAGGCAGGGAGGGCAGGCGGCCCCCGACCCGTGCCCGAACAGGCTCGGCTTTGTGCTGGCCGGCTTAAAGGAGCTTTATGGCTCCTCTGGGCACGACATGCGCCCCGGCTACTGCACAGGACCCTCTTTGTGGGGGTGACGTGGTGCTGGGGTGGAGGCGAGGCAGGGCTTCGTTTGCATGGCTGGGCTGGGCTCGAGACATCCCCAGAGGGCTGCAGGCACTCCAGCATCACCAGCCACATCACCAGCCGTAAGCCAACATTGTAGGTCTCGTAAAGCCAGGGAACGCTTAGTAATACCCGCCTTGCCAAGAGTCTGCTAACTACATGTAGATGTGTGAAATCTCAGTGCTGCAAGGGTTTTGTTCACGCTTCTGCTGCTCAGTTTCGTGTTAAAAACCCCTCTGCAGCTGCAGTCTCTCCCAGTTGCAGAAACAACTGTATGAGCAAGTGTTTTGGCTGTTTTGCTCTCAAACCAAAATATTGATTTTTGGTTCACCTGGATGAAACAAGTTTTGGATAACTTGCCACAAAACAGTCTGCGTATGGAAGGATTCTTTCAAAACTGCTTCTAATATTCCCAACTGGACAAAAATCTTAAAACGTCATTTCAAAATGAAGAGTCCTCACACCTTGGTTTTCAAACAAGAAGTTTTGACATTAAAAAGATTTTTTATTTTTGACAGAACAGTTCATTGGTTATGGCATGAATCTGCAAACACTTTTGTTTCAGCTGGAGCTGCATATTTTGGCAACAGGAATTAGTCACCTGAATAATTGCACCAGCTCTGTTTGCCGTTCTTGCCTAGTGCTTCCCACCTGATAGTCAAGTGTTTCCAATGTTGTTTCTGGAGAGTTTCTCACTCTTTCTTCATCCATTTACTTCTGCGGGTAACAGGAGTGGGAAATCTGTGTTCTCTCATCTCCTCCCGACACCGCTGCCTGCTGGCGTGGTGGCACAGCTCCACGTTTGTGCAAAACCAAGCTGCATCTTTGTTATGATTGTCACAGCTTCAGGGTGCTACAGAGGTTGTAAATGTTGGGACCCACGATGCTGCCCACACTGCACAGCGTTGGTTGGCTCCTCTCCTACCCCAGGGGCTGGACCATACCTCCTGCTGATGGAGCTTGTTGCAACATGCCTGCTGGAAATGTCTCTTCTTGCAATGTGGCTGCAGCTTTTGTCTAGTTTTGCTTGAATCCATCAAGCTCCACAACAACTCACACGCGGGAAGCTGAAAGACAATTATTTTTAAGTACTGTTTGCAAACAGCATTAAGAATCATAGAATCATCTAGGTTGGAAATGACCTTCAAGATCATCAAGTCCAACCATCAGCCTGACCTACCGAGTGCCATCACTAAACCATGTCCCTTAGTGCCACATCCTGGGGCTGCCAGATGCTGTGGCAAGACTCGTGTGATGATCACACTGCTGGTAGCAGGCAATTTATAAGGAACCATGCTGAGGTCTGCTGGCAAGCCCCAGTGATCCGCAGGTTGAGATACTCCTGCTTGCACATCCCACGCTGCAGCCAGGTCTCCCATCCTCCCCACACCCAGGGCTGGGCACAACGACAATTGCAACACCACCCTGAGCCCGCGCTTGCCTCCATGGGCTGGGTTTCCAGCCCTCTCCCCACCAAGCCCCTGTGAGTATTGATTTAGGAAATCATAGAATCACAGAATGATCTAGGTTGAAAAAGATCTTCAAGATCATCAAGTCCAACCATCAACCTGACCTACTGAGTCCCATCACTAAACTGTGTCCCTTAGTGCCACGTCCACACATCTCTTAAATACCTCCAGGGAAGGGGACTCCACCACTGCCCTGGGCAGCCTGTTCCATCCAGCATTTTCCCTGGGTGCTCTGATGTGGAGCAAAGGGAAAGAGGAGTGGGAGATCCTCACAGGCACCGCAGAGCGTGAGTTTGGGCAGTGTGCTGGCAGAGGGGAGCTGTCGTGAAATGCCCTGGCTTGGTGCTGGGCCAGCTCTGCCTCATGGACACCATTGATTGGCTGGAGCAAGGCTATGCCGGGATGAAATGCGGTGCAGGAGGGCAGCGATGGGCTCAGCAAGATGTTCAAACAGTGCTCTGGAGAGCGGTTGCTGTTGGGGAGGAAGGACAGAAGTCTACATGTCACATATAATGGGGCCAGAGCTCCTCAAAACAGAATAAACCTGGCTTCGACGCTCATGTATGTGGTTTTATGGATAAGGAGAACCAGGATGAGCACATGGGCTGTTGGCAGGATGTGTGTCTTTTGTGTGGCCTCCGACGTCAGTGTACCTGCTGTCTGGTGTGTGTTAGGAGGCAAGTCAGCTGTTAAGTGAAGCACTTCTCTAAGGAACCCACAGTGTCAAGGGGAGGAGGTACTTCTATACTGTGCAGGTGATGCAGCCCTGGAACAGGTTGCCCAAAGAAGCTGTGGAGTCTCCTCCTTGGAGATCTTCAAAAGCTGCCTGGACATGGTCATGGGACTCCCTTCTGTCTCAGGTTAACCCTGATGTGTCTGGAGCAGATGGGGTCTGTAACCAACAGGTTTGCCTGGGGGCCCAACAGCACTCTCAGCCAGGCAGATACCAGCCCCGGGGTGCTTGAGGCTGACAGGATGGGACCTTGTGCATTTGCAGGCCTGGAAATATCAGTGCTGGGCCAGTCCTTGGCATTTTTGAGAGAAATCACGATTATGCACGTGTCTCTGTCCAGAAACCTGCACAGCTGCAGGGCTGGGAGGAACCAGTGCACCTGAAACTGCTGTAGAAGAGCATGATGCTATTTTTCAAATGGCCCCTTCCTCAGGCATTATAAGCTAAGATTTAAAGTGAAAAAAGATATGAGATAACACGCCTCTTTATTGTGGGAAATAGTTTGCTAGCAGTCAAGTAGGGACACTGAAATTGGGCTGACAGGTGAATTAACACCACTGCTAGCCACCTTTTTAGTTCTTGAAAGTACCGGGGTATATTTTTAGCACCAGAGTTTTAGGTGTTTTAGGCCTGAAACCACCTCTGAGGCTGAAAGGAAAGCCCGCCCTGCCAAACCATGCAGCTGTGCTTGGGCAGCCAGGCGTTGAAAAAGGAAAAGCCACGTAGCTGGAGAATTCAAACAAAACCTGTCGCGACCCCTGGTTCCCCAGTAGAGCTGAGGAGATGCAGTGGGGCTGGGAGAAAATGGTCGCTGGGGCATGTTGCTGCCTCTGCATATCCCTGCCGAAGAGCATTTGGGAGGATTTAGTGAGAAGAAATGCCCAGTTCCTGCAGCAACAGTGATCACAGCCCGGCAGGGTTAATGCCATCTTGTTGTGACTAAAGTGCTCTGGAGTCAGATGGTGCACGGCATCTGGTCAATGAAACCTGAGCTCTTGAGAAAAGAGGGGAGTTTTAATTAGGAACCCTGAAATGGCTTGCCTTTGCCAAGCCATTTGGGGGAAATAGCTGACTTTTGGATAAGAGAGAGATTTGTGAAAAGATTTGTCTTATAGATTCCTCTTTCTGGGGCTCTTGTCTGTCTGTGCTGCCTCTGTCTGTGGCACAGATTTCAGCTGAACTAATCCTGTAAAAATGCTGCAACATCCTCTTAATTCGCTCTAAACCAGACTTTCCTTGGGATAACCACAGCAGAGCCCTGAATCAGTGCAGGCTGTGTTTAGACAGTTCCCATTGCCTTGAATCACAGTTTGGATGAGCTGAGCTGAGCTGAGCTGAGATGCTGGGCAGGGAGCTGGAAGGGCTGGTGGGTCTCATGCTCTCCTGCCACCCTTTGATGGGGCAATAAATTTGGCTGGAGGGCCTGTGGTCCAGGCTTATTTTTATATATGTAAATATACAAGGGAACAAACAAACAAACAACAACCCTTAAACTTCTTCCCTTGTCCAGCTTTCTACAGAAACAGTAAGGAGAAAAGGTCCCAGCAGAGCAGTCACTTGGGGCATAGGCAGGCAGTCCATCCAGATTTGCTGAGTCTAGAGGCAAGACACAAACCACATCCCACCAAGCCCCAGGTTTCTTCTTCTTCATGCCCTGAAGAACATTTGCTTAAGTGAGAGCATTGTGTTGTGCAATTTGCAGACCTCCTGCAACAAAATTTCAAGAGGAAGAAAATCCCTCAGTTTCCTGGGTCCTGATGGAGCAAAAGGTCTAAACCCAAAAGGTCTACTAAACCCATAGGGCTGATATTCCTACATCAGGATCCTACATCAGGATCCAGGCTACTTGTTTTTCATGGAGCTGGGACATGGCTGGAGGAAATCCCGCGGGACTTGGAAGGAAGCAGGGAGGGAAGAGACAAGTAGAAGATGGAGAAAGACAGAGAGCTGGCTACCAGGACAGGCTGATTGAGATGATCAACATGTAAGTATAACTAAAAGCTAGCAAGCATGTCAAAACCATGTTCCGTGGCATCTTGTACAACCTCCCATAATTTTACAGGGATAATATCCATGGTTTATCAACAACAGCAGATGAGTACAACCTTGAGATGGCTCTGGTGCCTCTCACTCCTTTTAGCACAGCCCCATGCATCCTGAGGGCAATGTCATGTGCATCAGCAGAGCAGGGCCGTCATCCCATGAGCAATCTCATGTCCTTCTTACCGTCCAGAGCAGAGCTTTCACCCAGAGCTGGGGCCTGCTTCTCTCACTCAGCTGGTTGCCCTGCTCTGCTCTGAGAGCACCGGTCAGAAGATGCACTTGCCCCTCAATGCCCTTCAGATGTTTTAAGGAGTTGGGCTGAGCCTGGTCAGGATTGGAAGGAGGGTTGGAAGGAAGATGGGTTTCTGGTAGCCATCCCCAGAGTGGGTAAGTCTTGAATCAAACAATTCCAGGAGAAGGTGGGCTGGGTAGGAAAGGTCATGTAGAAAAGCCCAGGAGGAACCTGGGTCTTCTGCCTACAGAAAAGAGAGATGATAGTAGTGTTGGAGATAAATGCTTTGTCTCCAGCTAATTAATGTTGCTGATTCCCGCTCGCTGAGCCTAGACAGGCCTTTCAGGGAAAGTCTAAACATTAACAAAACAAGTGGTGTGCACACAGCGAAGCAGCTCAAACACAGCGTGGGTGGTATGCTGAAGGGCATTCACACACAGACACAAAGGAAGGGAGTCCTCCAGTGTTCAAGGCTGCCTTCTATTGATTCATCAAATATTTGTTTGCATCTGTGACTTTCCGACATTCCCATTGAGGGGGTGATTTTGGCCGCAGGTACGCTAGCAGCCGCTTTGAATTGCAGCAGGGACCTAGAAGCAGGACAGGTCAACAGAGATCCTTGCAGGTGAGGTTCCTCCAGGAGGTCTTCATTCCAGCAATACCCAGTGCCAGGCCCTGGTAAAATTCACCAGTGCCCTGGGGCAAGGCTCTCACAAATGCTCTTTTCTTCAGAAAGGTTTTTCTAAGCAAAAGTGGTGCCAGGGGAACCTTTATGCCTACGTTGTCCAATCTTGATCGTCCATATTGCTCGCTGGTGGAAATCACTGCCCCTCCAAGCATCAGTGGAGAGCACTGATCTACACCTGCTGGGGGTCACCTCTTCCTCCACGCAAGGAGAGGGCAGGCTCTCCGTATTGATGCAACGCTGGGGAAGGGAGGTCTGCAACAACAAGGGAAAAGCACAAGCCCTCTCGTGATGCTCTATGGTAGGCGAACAGAGCTGCTCCCTTTGGAGATTTCACTTGCCCTGAGGAAGGGTTTTGGGGTAAGCAGGATGGAGCTGTTATGGTAAAGGTCCTCTCATTCACACCTAGGAAAAAGGCATCCTGAAGGGTGTCTTCCCCTTGCCAAATTGTTTATGCCTTTACACACTGAGCTTCAGACTTTCACATCTCGGGGATATGTCCCCAGAAGTGAGGTACAGGACAGGCTTTTCTCAGCGGTGGTTTCTCTTAGGAGTTTACTGGTTTTCAGTGTGAGTGTTCCTCCTTCCTTTTGTGTTTACTGAGTGTAGCCTGTGATTATTATTAATCTGCTACTATTATTAATTTTCGTGATATTCCTTCCTGCTTATAGATATTTCCTCTGTATAGGCAGAACCATTTCTGCATTTTTTCTTAGCTAAATGCTGCATTGCTAATTAGACAATTTCTTATGAACATTTTTTCTGGATTTCTGAGGAAGCTTCCCCTTGTTCTAGACCTTTATCCTTCCTTGCTCAGGACTCCCTTCCCCTGCCTGGCTTGCCTTTGCCCCTGTGCAGGGTGTCCCAGCTATTCTGTAGGGTGGTGATGTGGCAACCTTCTGGCTTGCAGGAACAGGCTCACCTGAGCTCGGTCACATCTTTTTTGGCCACTCTGGGTTTGCCTGTTCCTTTGTGACACAGAAAGGGAACGAGGTCAGCTGCCAGAGATGGCTGTGGCTACTGGCAGCTATGTGGTTCTTGTTTCAGGTCCCGTTTCCTCTTTCCAGAAATGCAAGTTGCTGTAATTGAGCTGTTAATGACTATAGGCAGAGGCAAGGAGTTGAAGGCAGATCCCTGGATAGTGCAAGCATTTTACCAAAAGATTTACAAAAACATTTTTTACTCAATTATGTCGTGCCTTTCAGGAGTTGCATGGTAGGTGTCTTCTTCTCCAGTTGACTAAATCCCTCTGGATGACAACATCTTCCATGATGTACTTCACTTTTATCTCTGGAGAAGGTGAAATGTTACCCTAGTCGCTTGTAGGAGTCCATCCAGGGAGATGAGGTTTCTCTGTGGAGAACTGGGATATGTGACCATCAAAATACATATCTTGTAAGTGACTTTTGCAGTATGTTTTGAATCCATCTACATTGGAGCTTTAGCCAAAATGGGTTTGGGGAATATCCTTTTCCCATCAAAAAACACCATAAAGTCTCTGCAAAGTGACAATTTTCATAATTGAAAAAAGCATATGCAAAACGTAAGTTGGGTATAAAATCACCTTTTCTAGTCTTTCTAGCAGATTTGGGTGGTTCCAGTGGTTTACAGACTACACCCTGTTAGAAGTCACTCATGACAGGCTTTGTCTGATAAAAGGCGATGTGAATTTAACATCCTTCAGACCACGTTGGGCTAAGGGATCAGCTGATCTCTGGCTGTCCCTCTATATCCCCCAACATTTCACAAAAGAGCCTGTGAAAGAAAGGAGGAGGAAGGCAGGCAGGGAAACAACTACTTCCAAAGTGGCTCCAGAAACCTCTGGCTCTGCCCATGACCCCAGTGAAAGACCAAGTGTTTGGTACATCCCTGCCTAGCTGTCCAATGTGCGATCACTGTGAGGAGGTCAGGCGGCGCTGGCTTCTGGAGACACACAGAGTCCTGCTTTCTGCTGGCAGCCACTAGAACAACATCTCTTCTTGCATCTGGGCCTTGGCGGTCCACCACTGGGGTCAGCGTGTTGGCATGAATCAAGCAGGCCAAATAGAAATCTTCCCCAGTTGTCATTTGTTCACCATTGGGAGAAACAGATTTGGTCTCCACACCAGGGGAAGGGAGCCCAGGAGCGCATACACACTCAAATGTCTGCAGAGACCTGAACTTGAGGTTGGAGTGAAGATGCCCCTTCATTGCTTTTGTCTGTCTTCACTCTCAGTTTTGTCACTGTCTCTTCTCTGTGTGTTCGGAGTGTCCAGCAGAGCAAATTATCTGTGTTGGTTCTGGTTGCAATGTGCTAATTCAAACAATAATGTGCCAATTCAAATAATAATGTGCCATGCTCTTTTATTCAGATCGGTAAAAATCCCTGAGAACAGCTAGTGTCTTCTAATCTGTACTCATATAGCATTGTTTTGAGGACAGCTATGCAGAAACATCTCTGGTGGGGGTTACACTCACTTTTGTGTGTTCTGTATGGCTCAATTTTATTATTATTATTATTATTATTTAAACTCTGGATGGTGTCTGCTTGATGGATGTTTAACCTATGTTTTTTAAAGATATCCATGTCAATGTGCTGATCACTCAAAGCTGCTGGAAGGTGGCATTTATGAAGAGCAGGGCCATACACCATCTTGTGATCTGCTGTCAGTTCTCATATCATCTTCCTATTCTCCATCAAGTAGCTTGTTGCTTTCTGTCTTGTGCCCCCCAAATCACGAGGAACCGCTATTGATGCAATGCAGATTGGCTGCAGAGGTAGCACTGAGATGGGTTTGGCCTTTTTCTATGACATCCCATCCTGCCCGATGTCTTGCACCATCATGGCCATGTTGCCATTTCCCAAGGCCTCCTGGCTGGTGTTTTGTGGTACACCTTGGGTGACATGGCCAAGCTGTGACAGGAGCATGAACTTGTCCTTCATTGTGGTGGGGTCCATGCTGAGCATGAGCCTCATGTGCTTGTCTCCTGCCACATCTGCAGGTCAGTGTGGTTCTCATTCAGCTCTCAGGCTGTTTTCATCCAGGACGTACTGCATGGGGCTCCACTTTCAGGGCTAGTCCCACAGCTTCTGTTATTGTGTCAGCCTGTGAACTGAAATTCAACATAAAACTGGTAGTGTTCAGGGAGATGTTTGTGTAAGTACTTCTAGCTAAAAAAAAGGAAAAAGAAAAGCCTAAAAGGAAAAAGTCTGGAGATACAGTGTTTGTGCATCTGTCTTGCACATATCTCTGGCACTGCATTGTCTGGCAATCCCTCTCTGCTTTTTGTTTGCTTTTCCAAGTGTCTTCTACAGCCATGCTTTTCTGGGCTCAAGACCTTGCACGTTTCACTCTGCACTCAACATTGCTATTCACAGGGTGCCATCAGCTACAGAGCTGGGTGGAGGTGTCCAGCCATCCTTCCTGCCTCATAGTGCCTGGGGAAGGTTCAGTCCTGAGCTTCTAACTTCATTTGCATACCATAAGGAAAGAAGGATAGGCTCATCTCCACACCTGTGACTTGTAGAGATGCAGGGATGAGTTACTATCCGTAGAATCTATTCTTAGACTGCAGACCCATTACCATTGGTTTTTGCTTCTGTGGCCCCTGACACCACCACAGTCCTTCATATTTAACTCGATATTACATGCTGACATTGAATCTGTCCCCCAGCATGGAACAGAGATGGTGCTAACTGACTTTCTTGACTACAGGATCCATTGCCTGGAGGAAGAGGAGACTCAGAGGATCCCTTGCTGCTCCCCTGGTTGAAACATATCTTAAAATGTAATAAATAGAAGGGCTTTGCAAGAGCGTCTGAGAGCTGGGCATGTAATCAGAGCTGACGGAAAGGAGGGGAAGCATCTTTGCACAGAGCCCTGGGGAAAAGGGGTGCTCCTGTCTGGTGGAAGTGGACAAGCAAAGGCACATCTGGGTGGCTGGAACGTGAGGACAGGCGGTGAGCAGGAGAAAAGGCTGGTTTGTGGTGGTGATAAGATCAGGCCTGCTGAACTGCTGGGCGTGAAGCTCTCAGTAAAGGTCCCTGCACTGTGCTCACCTCTAGCCTCTGCTCGAAGCACCCAGCAGTCCCACAGGAGCTCGTGCAAAGGAAGAGGAGGTGCCCCTGCAGCAGTTGTGGCAATGTCCCTGCATACCCCGGGGTCCACGGCAGTGGGTTTACAGTGGGTGCGTTCCTCCTGTGCGTCTGTATGTGGGGGACAAGGGTACCCAGGTAGCTCTTCCCTGTCAAAGTTTGGTGGAAGGAAGAGCTTTTCAATGTCAGGTCCCAAGGACTGGGGATCCCGTTGCTAGTTCTCAGCCCAGGAGGGTGAGATGCTTTTCTCCTGCCCTTGGCTGGCCTCTCAAAGTGACGGAGCAACCAGCGAATCTCCTGTGAGCTGCAGAAAGGGCTGGGCCTTGCCTGACCTTTATCTTCTGGGCTATGGTAGATGAGAAGCTCATTGCCTTTACCACCAGCACGATGCCTCTCTGAGGAGCTGCACACTGGCAGGCTGAGCACCATCCTTCCCCACACCACTTGGGAAGGAAGAAGGGAGTGGGTACAGCCCCACTCATGCCCCTGCATGGGGATGGTCGCTCGTGCAGGCGGGCTTCATGCAGGACAAGGCTGCAGCCCCAGGGATGGTGCTGCCCTGGACCACTTCAGCTACAGGTGATGTGGTGGGAGGGGGTGAAGAGGAGCCATGTGCTGATGCCAGGGATGGGTCGAGGGCTTCCCTGCTCTGGGCAGCCGGGCAAGGCTGGAAGTTCAGCCTTTCAAAACACCACCGTGCCAGCCAAAAGGCTCTTTCCACGTGTTGGAAAGGCAAATAAAACCGAGCACCAGGGAGCAGGCAGAACTGGCTGTTTGTTGCCAACTCTTCTTGGCTAGTCAGAGAGGATGTCTCCTGAGACCTGCTTTACATCCCTCTCTCTTTTATTTTTTCATTCAGTGGGAAATTGTGAGCACATGAGGCAAGCAGCGCCCTGGGAAACAGGAGTCTTTGGAGCAGAGGTGGCCGGTGGGGTGCAGAGCCGGTGGCTGGAGTAGGACGTGCACATGCTCACCACACGTCTGGCATCGCTCAGCTGCCTTACGGAATTCTCCCCCCTCCCCTCAGCCCAGACCGTCCCTCCCCATCTCCCGCAGCTGCAGCCTGGTTGGGAGCAATGCTCTGCAGTGCTGTGACCTGGGGGAGGTCCTACCTCCAAAAATAATCCCTGTTCCCTCTCTCTGCCCAGAATTCACCTTATTCACTTATTTATTTATTTTAAGCTGGATCTATTCCCTGATCAAACCCATGACATGGCCCCCAGTCAGGGACACGGTGAGCCATGGTTGGTCACTGGGGAGAGGAAGGTGGCATTTTCCTGCACAGGCCCTAGATATTCCAGCACGGGACAGCCTGGTGGGTTTGCTACCAAAAGCCCTGCCGGCCTCAGGCAGGGAGAGGCAATAGCGCTCCTCCAGATGGCTGTTGTGGCTGGAAAAGATGGAGCCCACAAGTCAGCATGTGGAACACTCTCTCCTGTACCCCACGGCCATCCCATCCACTTCTCTGCCCATCATGCTGCAGCAGCAGGAGCTGGTCCAAGCCATCTGTGCTGGAAGGAAGTGACATCTTTCACAACTGGAATGAGCCCTAAAATACCTTGGGAAAATCTGAGTACAACAGAGCACCAAAAATATTGCCCAGTGCTCCTCAAGCAGCAGAAGCTCCCGGAGGTGGCCTGGCTGCTGTTGCATACCCTGGGTGTCCATGGGTGCAAGACAAGCCTGCCGTGCATGAGGGACAAGCCCTTGTTATTATATTCCAATGACAAGCTGCACCCAAGGTACTTCAAGGAGCATTGCTGATGTTCATGGGGTAGCCTACAGGCACACGGACCCATTCCAGCACAGCTTAGTGCTCTGGTTAGATCATCTCCCTGGGACCTGGGACCACATCTCTCCTAGTGGGAGCCCTGAGGGCATCCGTTGAGGAGTCAGCAAGGGAAATATTACAGTCCCCCATATGTAAAAGAGAGGTACTTGGCAAACATGGATTTGTCTGGCATCCCTCTGTCTTTGTGTTAAATTACACTGATCAAGATCTGCTAAGTTGTGCCTTGCAGGGACAATTAGCCATGTGATGTTAGGCCTGGTGCTGGTGCATTGGACCTGATTCCCACTACAGACATTGCCAAAACACTGAGGTTTCTGGTGCATGGAGGTACATGGGCTCTTGGCAAAACGCTGGAACGGTGGTGGGGACAGGGAAGGTGACTTGTAATTGCTGCTTTGAAGTCTGTCCTTCATGTCCTGTGTGTCTGAGGGACATCTAGTGAACCTCTCCTCACTTTCCTTCTCCCATTGTACTGGTTTTCCTCCTGATCCTCCTCTTGGTGTGAATGGACACTGGGTTTACCACGTTGGTCACACATTTCAGGCTAGCAGGGTTCTTCATGTCCAATATGATTTTGTCCAAGATAGTCCTGAACATCACAATTAGCCTGTATCAGACCCAAGAGGTTGTGCTGGCTAATACACATCAGCCTTCCAGACTGTCCTTGAAGGCCCCAGGAGAGATCATGAGTTGCAGCAGCTCCTGACCACCACTGTTAAAGCACAGCTCCATTTCTGATCTAGACACCTCCACATCCAACCTCCCACTGCCAGAGTCATCTCTCTTATAAAAAGGCACAGATAAGACTGTGCCCAAGGAGAGGCAAGGGGGGCCATTTCCAGCTGCAGTGGGATGAGATCCTTGGTTTGGGTCAGCTTCCCAGGCAGGGAAACATGAATTCTTCAGGTGAGGACCTGTGCCTGCCCACATGTCTGGATAGCACTGGTCACAAAAGGGCCTCCTTGTTACAGGTCTGGTTGCACAGCAGCTAATCCAATGTGATTAATGACAAGTAGAACAGAGATGAAGTAATTTAAACCACGAGGCTTCTGTAAAAGGATTACTCAGGTTTAGAGCTGCCACCAAAAAATTGGGAAATAGAATTAATTTGTATGTAGGGAAAACCTCCTGACACTTCAAAATACAATGATGAAGAGGAAATAACTGTAAGAAAATAGAGGAGACCAGGTCTTCTTCCCCTGGTGTAAGGTGACGTGGTTGATGAGCAGATGAGCAGCAAGCACAGCAGCTTACAGGGAGACAGAGATGTAGCTGTAGGCGATCTGGCCCGAGACCTCTCAACAGGTACTGGTGTGGCTCTCTGAAATGCTGCAAGGAGCTGGAAATCTTTGTCTGCAAGCAGAAATGTGTTCAAAAAGCAAGCCTCGGAAACTGGACAGTGCTCCTTGCTTCTCCTGCTAGACCTGCCATCCAGCTATTGGTGGAAGGGAAGGCATGCAGAGGTTTTGCAGGAAAACCTTACCGTGTGTGTGGATGCTTGAACTGGCAGCCAAAGTTTTCCTGGGAATGCAGGATCCAGTTTGATCAAGGATGCAATTCAAGGATGTCTAAAGGTGAATGCATGCCCACCACAGAGCTGATAGCATTGTGATTATGGCTCTTGCTTATAAATGCAAGAGCTCAAAAGCCTGGCCTGATGGAACCAGGCTGGAGAGTTGAATCCTTGTCACCCACTTCCCAAGATACTGGTTGCTTTAACCCTCTGGGGTCAGGTTGCTTTGATGTGGGGGTGGTTTCTTTCTCTTTTCTTTTTAAACACTTCTGAGACAGCGGGCGACAGCACTCTCTTCTGTTTCTTTGAAGGACATTTGCCTGTTCTGGAATTAAGTGCTGCAGAGTACTAAAGCTTTCACTCAATGAGAAGTGCTCTGCACAGGTCTTCATCATACAGAGTCCAGGACTTTTCCATGCAAATATATGGGAGTCAAAGATGAAAGTCTGTAACTCTAAGCTGCATCTAGAGCTGGTTGCAATAACAACTGTGAGTCTGGAAAGCTAAAGGAAATACCATGCTCACCTCTTCTGGCAAGCAGTTGTAGTGACCTTCTTTGGGTGGAAAGGGTTGGAGCCTCTGGGTCTTGACCTCCAGAGGAGCTAAGTGTTGGCATGCACCTGATCTGAGCCACTGATGAGATGGTAAACTCCTAGAGGCCTTACTGATACCCATCTAGGTCAATGCAGAGCTGTCTTTGGTTAGGTAAGTGTGGGAACTGGCCGCCCTGACCAGGTGCTCATCTGTCCTCTAATGGAGAGATATCTCTCTATTTCTTCTGGACCATCAGAAGGTAGTTTTCTTTAGTTCTAGCTGGTCTTCTTGCATTTCTCTGCCTGGTTCTGTCTGCATTGTGGTAGTCAGGGCTTAACTTGCTTTTATTAAATTTCAGAAGAAGTTGATTGCTTTGCTTTGGCCAGAGTATTAGGCTGGCTCTGTGCCTTGACCGGTATGTCTCCCGTCCAAGGGACAGGCAGGGAAATGGATCCTTCAAGCCCTTCCTCAAGCAAAAGTTGGGTATCTCTAGCTCTAGAAATTGGCAGGGAGGCAGACACCTCTGTAACACTGATGGCCCTTGAGAATGCATGTCCTGACCCTCCCTGGCAGAGTCATGAATTCTACTTGTGAATGGAGAAGTCAATAGGAAGATCAGCTGTAACACTGACAAATGCCAGAAGATCACAGTGTGCCTCAGTAAAGGATGAAAATCCAAAAATGTTGATCACAACACGAATATTAGAGGTGTTTCCACTCCTGGTGTTACAACACTGATGTTCTGGGAAGCTGAAGAGGTTTTTAGAGTGCTGTTGGGAGAGGAACCTGTCTGCTCATGCAGGCTGCGGTGTCTGCAGAGCAACCACCCCAGCGTCACTCAGCATGAGTGAGAAGTCTGAGCGTTGTGCCCCTATGTCTCTGGCTCTTGAAGGAGGTTTGGTGCTGGGAGGTGATGTGGGTGAGAAGACGTGTTTCACTTTGGGCATGTAACCAACATCATCTGCAAAGCAGACCTGGCCAGTCTAAGGAAGATCTGATATGCTGCCTTTGACTTGGTAAAAAGGAAACCGATGTGGAAAAAAATGGGGAAAGAGGCATGCAAGTTTGCAGCAGGGGATGTCCCCTTGAAATGTCTGGGGTAGTGGGACAGCACACACTGCAACCCACATCCTCTCTGTGTTGGCAGATGGGTGGCTCCCCTCAGCCAGAGCAATGCACCTGCTGGGGCTTTCCCTGCTGCCAGCAAGGTGGTAGTTTCCAAGATGGGCAAATGTGGGCAAGCAGGAAGAGACCAGCTCTGCTGTGCGGTGAAAGTGTGTGCCTGACCTGCCATGTGGTTTTCCTGTGTGGCACCCAGGGAGGGCTTCCTGTGGAGTCAAGAACTAAATCATTAGCAGAACCCAGCCTAGACCTTCAAGATGTCACACTAAGCCCAAACCCTTCCAGAAGGGAGAGGACGGGGCATAGTCCATGACTTGTCAGAGGTCCACAGAGGTCATGCCACAGAGGTGGAGTGCGTCACACCACACCAGTGATCCTGAACATTGCTAATTTTTGGTGTCAGCACTGGACCTGTGCTGTCACCAGCATGGTGGGTGGCACCACGTGGTCATGACACACTGCCTGCCTCATTCAGCGAGGATGTGACCTCCGGGGAGTGGGCGGGAGGCATGGAAAACCTGAAAATTCTCTGCCTTGTATCAGGCTATGTCATCCCACCTTAGTTTTTTTCCTTGCCCACAGGCAGATGCCAGCCATGGGTCTTGTGGGTGGCAAAGCTGTGGAGCCCTACAGCACTGCATGTCCTTGCAGCTGAACTGGCTCCCAGCTGCTTGCACCGAACCCCATCGGGCTCATGTCCCTCAAAACAAGGACCCATCTCAAGTGGTTGTGCCAGTCTGATGCCTGGGTCTATGGATCTGTGCCTGCCAAAGACTTTTCTGATGTCTAATGATTGTTGAACTCACACTCCAGCTTTACCAGTGGGCTTTGTAGGAGCTCTTCTCCATCTCTCCTGTCCTCAGAAAACTCATGGGAACTTATTATCTTCAGAAGCTCTCACTCTCTGTCAAATCTGTTTAAAAGGTCTTGGGTTAAAATGTTAAAAGAGGGGGAGTGGTGAGCAGATGCAGCTCTTGCTTAAGTTTTATGGCCTTGAGAAACCATGCTAAAACCAAGTTAAGAAAAAAGAGTTGTTTCCAGGAAAAGTTTTCCAAAGTCTCAACTTCATTTCCTTTCCAGGGTCATGAAAGCTGCTCTTTGATAAAAATTGTAATTAAAAAACAAAAACAAAAACAAAAACAAAAAACTAACAGTCTTATTTTTTCTGCATTTTAATGTTGTAAATTCTATGGGGGAAGGGAGTGCTCAGAAATAATATCAGACGTAGTAGAGAAAAAAATGTCTGTATTTTCTCGCAGTTTGTTCTTAAGAAGACACTTTTTTTTTTTNTTTTTTTTTTTTTTGACAAAGATCTTTCTGTTGGAAAGCAGTTTTCTTAGCTCTGCCCTGACAGCCTGAAACCGACAGTAAAACTTGTCAGTGTGGAGAAACTGAGTGTCCCGGTCAGAGGGGAATGGCACTCATAGTAAAATCAGCAATTGTCCCTCTGACTCCACTGCAGTGGTGCTGAACGATTCCACCCGTGAGCAAGCCCTCAAGCTCCAGTGCAGCTGCTGACTTGAGGCACATTTCTTTTCCTAGATGTCACCTTGGGCTTTCCCCCGCCTCTCTGGATTTCTAGGATGCTTGAACTCATTTCTGACTGTGGTATTGCTGATGTGGATGGGCTGGGCTGCATATTTGGGATCTGATTCAAAGCCCACTGAAGGCAGGAGCAATTTGCTGCTGATGTCAGTGGTCTCTGGAGCAGGCACTGTATAACTGTTATTTTTTTAGAGAGACGATCGGAGTTAAAGGGAGTGAAGAAAAAAAAATCATTTTAAAAGTAAATAAAGAAAGAGTGATTCTCCTGGACTCTTTCTAGCCCATGAGCATCTGGGATCCCTCCCAAACTGTGCTAGCCTCTTCCTTTGGGGGGCTTTTGCAACTGGCCTGCAGCAAGCAAACGTCCCTCTTTTCATGCCTTCCGTTGCCAGCTGGTAAATGCCTTTCCAGCCTGCCTCCTGCAGTCTGACGTTGGGCCTTCTCTACCTGCTGTGGCACCGCAGCACCACAAGCTTTTGCTTGGCAGGCTGTGGATGGGTTGTCTGGGGGGGTGCTTCCAGCTCTGGCTGCCCGGAATGAAGTTCAGGAGCCCAGCTGGGGTGGCAGGAGGAGAGGCCTCATTTCAAGGCTGAGCTAACAAGCACATACGCCTGTCCGCCTGCCCCAGGAGCCTTCCTGCAGCTGGTACCCCTCCTCTGTAGCCTTGCTCCCCGGAAGTTGCCCCACTGCTTGCACACAGGGCTCCCCAGCCTTGCCTGATCCCTCCCTCTCTTCATAAGAGCTGAGTGCATCTCTCACTTTCTCCACCCTCCCATGGCCTGATCCCAGCCTTATCTCCTCTCTTCACCTCCCTCAGATCATCTCCAGTCCTCCTGCTCCTTATTGTGCTCGCCCATGCCTGCCTCTGCATGGTCTGGTCCCTGTCTCCAACTCCTGCCTGCCCCATGTCCTCACCAGCGAGCAGGGATATCCACCCCTTCAGGCACTGTGGGGTGGCCTGAGGGATGGAAAGATGCCCACTTGCACACCTTGATGCCTCTGTGGCTATTGCAGGAGTTTCCAATGCCTGTGGTGAAGCCACCTTGGCTTGTCTGGGGATGGAGGACCAGCACAGGCTCCTGTCTCTTTGGCTGTTGGGTCTCTTGGACCTGTGTGTGAGATTCAGTCTGTTCACCTCCACCCAAGGCTGTGGCTCAATGCTTGCTCTGCCAGCTGCTGAGTGGCCAAGATAAGGATCCTGCTTAAACCAGACTATTGCAAAATACTCACCAAAGCAGAGAGATACCAAATTGCTGAGGCCGTCTGCTTTAAAAGAGAGATTTTACTTTCTCTCTTTTCTGTGTGTGTGTGTGTTTGAAACAAATGAAGGAATTCATGAAGAGAAGGGAGAAAAATAATAAAAAAAAACAATGACCTCACAATGGACATCTCAAGATCTGCAATACATCCACCTGATTGCAAATATCTGTGCCGTGCCTGCACTGCCCGGGCCTGTGGAAGGAGAGCAGAGCACAATCCATACTGCTCATACCAGTGAGCAGTATCTGGAAGGTTTGTACCTCAGAGAGAGGGCAGTGAGTTATGGAAAGTGCAGAATTTGTCAGCTGGGACTGCTTCTGGGATAGGCAAGGGTTGTGAGTAATTCTTATTTTTTCTAGTAATTTCAATTTTCATAGAGGCAGCTGCTCTAGAAGAAGTGTTTATGCACCATGTACAATGCATGTAGGTTGATGCGTGCCACCAATGACCAAGTTCAGTGGAGAAAACTATGGACAATATAGATTGGATCAGCAAAACTTTCCAAAGGACATTTCTACCAACACACCCAAACTCGTGCTTTGCAACCCCATGGTGCAGGGGTGGACTAGAGGGGGTGGCTCAGTGGTCAGCTGAACCTCATTTTCCATGTGGCCATGGAAAACCTGACCATAAGGTCTTCCCCTAAGGCTGCACAGCTATTCTTTGGAGGAGCTGATGTCTGCCCGCTAGCAACGGGAGCTGAATGGCGAGGTTAAATGAGAAATGCTACATTTTGGGATGGCTGAAGCTGGGCAGGCTGACTCCACAGGCAGGGAGGGCCAGATCCAGTACGGTGAAGGATGAAGCTCTTCAGAGGATGAGGCACTAGGCTCCCACCTCAGCTCAGGATCTGCCTCAGGGCCACGTAGTTTGTTGGAGGGTGGATGTCATGAACGACTCACCATCACCATCCGCTGGCATTCAAAGCGGTTGAGTCAGGGCCCATAGAATCGGGCGGTGGGCTTAAAAACTGGAGGATTGGTTAAACGGTTTTTGGAAGAGGAGAAATGTTGTGTCTTCTCCTTTGTCTCTTGCATTGTGGACCTCTGGATGGTGGCTGGGTTGCATGCTAAGCTTTTCCCAGCAAGCACGAGGCAAAGCCTGTTGGTGGAGCACGTAACCAGAGCTCAGTTTGGTCTACGAAGAGCTGATACTGTTCCCTCTTGCGGGTGCCTCTGGACCCATATTCACTTGGGAAACAGCTGCCTGCAGGAGGCTGGGGGCCTCCAGCCTGTGAGGTGCACAGGGCGACACGAGGTGTCTTCTTCTGCCTGGCAAGTGACCGGCTGCTCCTCTCGTGTGCCCTCTCCAGGGACCATACACCAGCCACGCCGTGGGGATGCTGCTCCCCACCGGGTGACCCCTGGACCCCATGCACCAGGTCTGAGCACTGCAAGAGCTCTGCAGAGGGGCTAGCTGGAGATTTGCTGCCTTTGGTGCAGTTCAGGTTGTGTTTGCCACCTTTCGAAATCTTCAGATATCCTTGGAACTGCAGGAGGCTCAACGAGAAATGCCAAATACTCAGTCTCATGATAAAGCCACAGCTGCCAGAGACCTGTTGGGAGAGCAAGACCCAGAAGCAGTTTGTGAGTGAAAAAATGCACGCATACGTAACCCTAGGTACAAACTCCCAGCGTGGGGCAAAGCTGCAGGTGAGGAGCTGCCAGGGAATGTGTGTGAGATTTGGGTGGGTATTTAATTGGGAAGAATTACCAAGTCATTGGGACTGGATTGCTTATTTGACTTTCTTTGGGCTTCATCCAAAGCTTGCTAAAGCTAACATGATTTTTTCCACCGACTTCCGTGGGCTTTGGATTGGGATCTTTGTGCCTACAGGGTTATCTCAATTTCCTGGAACTCGTTCACTGTTTGAATTTGCTAAGTATATTTACTGCCAGGCTTCTTTTTCTTTAACTCCTGCAGTTGGATTGCAAAAAGTTCCCGGCAGCTGCTGGTCGCAGGGGCCACCTTGCTGTCTCGCAATCAGCCATGGAAGTCCCTGGGTGTCCCCTTCCCTGGCTGGCTCCCTGTAACTCTTAAAAAGTCAGGTCTGCTATGAATTCACCTCTTGCAGGGAGGGGTGAACCTTTCAAAACAGCTAAAGAGGATTCAGGAGTGTCAGAATGAAGTATTATGTTTTTCTTTTTGAGCCTCAGACCCTCTTTCTGTAAGGCGTGGCTACCAGGAGATGCATTTGCTCTGAGCTCATCCCCTGCACCATCATTCAACCATCCAGTGCCCGCTGTGCTGGTGCGTGCCCCATGGTCCCCATCTGAGCCCATCCCCTCCCGCAAACCCGGCTGGGGATGGGGTTCATTTGGGGCCCTCCTCTGAGCTTGTGCAGGGTTTGGTACTGTGGTTTTCAGTGGTGGTGCGGGCATGGAGACCTGCCTGTTGTCCACTTTGGCTGACAGCTTTTTGGTCAGGTAAGAGCAAAAACAAGGATCTGAGTTTGCACAGTCCATAGTACAAGCTATGACGTACTGATGCTGTACTGATACAAGTACTGATGGAAATCTGATTCTTTCAGGAAAATACATGTTTGTTTTTCATCCAGGAGTTGAGATAGTCCTTTAATGTTGGGAACTGGATGAAAAAAAAAAAAAAAAAGAGCAGCTTTTAAACCAGCCCTCTCTCTCCTTGAGCATTTCTGAGCCCTCCAGGCAGGCCTGGACACCTATGTGGGGGACAGCCCTTGTGCATATGACATGTATTTCCTGGAGAAGATGTTCATGTGTGAGTGTCTGACCCTGGACTGCCATCTTAGCTGAGCTTGGAGACTAATTTGAGCTTCAGTCATTTATTTTTAACT
This sequence comes from Anseranas semipalmata, assembly GCA_013399115.1. NCBI lineage: Eukaryota > Metazoa > Chordata > Aves > Anseriformes > Anseranatidae > Anseranas > Anseranas semipalmata. The sequence goes on along the minus strand of VXAA01001572.1, from coordinate 56,346 downwards.
AGTGATTTGCATTTCAAAGGTTGATGAGTTAGTCTACAATTAGGAGCAGAGGTAGATTTGTAGACAAGGTTTACGTTGTTGTTCTCAAGGTAAATATTTCCCTTGAGCACACAGAGTCAAAGTACAGCCTGCATATATATAAAACCAGGCTCAAACTGCAGCTTTCCAGCAGTGAATATGCCTGCTTTATTCTGGGTCAATGCTAGTCCAGTCCTCTTCAGCCAGGGTGCTGGGACCTCTTACAGTTTTAGCATGGGCTGCTGCCACTGTGAAGCTCTGCTCCTCCAGTATCATGTGAAATTACAGCTGCTATCAGAAAGCATGTGTGTCCATTTCTAACCTGGATGGCTGGGAAAAAGTCTAGAGACCATGGCCTTCTTCTTCCCTCCACTAAGTTTTAAGCATGTGATGTTGAGTTAGAAGGACCCCAAATGAATTATTTGAAAGGATTCGGTGTTTGTTTGTTTGTTTGTTTGTTTTAAGATAATATTGGCATGTATGTCACATCATAATGCTTGGGGTTTGCAACATGTTGTTCTTTACAAGTGACTTCCACAGCTTAATTACATCGCATGAACAGATTAATTAACTTTATGAGAGTCACAGCCTCTGGCAGTGGAAACAGGAACCGCTTCTGCTGGCTGGGTTGGATCCAAGCTGATTCTGCACAAAGACTTTGGCTGGGTGAATTCCTCCTCCCTGTCACCCGAATGGCACGCGAGCCTGGCGAGCAGGGATGCAGCACGCGGGTAGCCAAAATGTGGTGGTGGTGGAGCTTTGGTATCCCCCAGCCCCAGCCATCCGCTCTGAGCAGGGCAGTGTTTTGGGAAGGCATTTTCCCTTTGCATGGGGCTGTCTGTGACCACCCCACCGCCCTCTGTGATGCCTGCATGGTGCTGCCGCTGCTCGGTCCCAGGAGGAGCCCGGGCAGCTCGGCGCTGCTATGTCAGAGCGCTTCAAACTGACAAATGTCGCGATGACCTTATTTCCCAGCTTTCCCTCATTCAGCCTCTTTGTGGCCTGGTTTTATTTTTAAGGCCCTGGGCAAAGACCGAAAAATGTTTCCCTTTGCCAAGGCAACTGCTGGCCAAAAGTCCTCTGTGCTGCTGCGCTCCCCACCGCTCACCCAAGGGTCGGTCCAAACCCCACACCTGGCTGAAGCATCGGCCTGGGACCAGGGTGCAGTCATGTGCTTACTCAGAGAGGTCTATTTTATTTGCTAATGTAAAAATCCCTGAGTACAAGGCGTTTTTTTTAAGGCTGAAAGGCAAGAACAGCGTGTTCTCGGACGGCGGGGTGCAGGTACGCGGCGCTGCCCTAAGAAGAGTAATTCAGAGCTGGGATTTACCTTGGCATTGCTTGGTGCCACCTCACACAGGTTTAACCTCTCCCAGGGCCTGAGGTTCCCTGCTGGATTTTTTGGAAGGAAAACTGCCTAACAGTCATTTCCCTTTTTTTTTTTCTCTCTTTCTCTCTTCTTTTTTCTCTCTCTTCTTTTTCTTCTTCTTTTCTTTTTCTACTTCTTCTTCTACTCCTTCATCTTCTCCTCAGGATCAGGTTCACGGTGCCATTATGGAGGCAGTGTGTTCAGAGCACTGCCCTCACGGCTGCTCTGCTTCTCTGGGTAAATAACCATCCCTAGGTGTGTCTGTTGTAGAGAGGTTTGGATACATTTCCACGCTGATGTGGCAGATCCCAGGATCTCTACAGCAAGGCTTTTCCTGCAGAGATGTAGAGGCACTGCTGGCCCTTTTGCAAAGCCCCCATTGCAGCAGTGGGCACGTGTTGGATGCCTGTGTCCACCGACAGAAATTCATCCTAAAGTGTGTGTGGAAGGGATAAATCCATATTCAAAGCAGGATTTTTTGTTCTCCAGAAAAATATGCCACTTATAGGGTGTATTTGTTTTTATGAGTGTGGAACATGGTTTTCTGGGAGGAATCACTCTGCATCGACAGCCACAAATGGTGGGATGTGCTCAAAGGACATGCTCAAAGTGCATTTAGCTAGGATGTGGGAGATGCCTCCACCACTGGCCCAGGAGAGACCTAGGAGAAGCTGCATCCTCCCCCTGCCTGAGTTTCTCCTCCTAAAAAGTGGGGCTGATGATGCTGCCTTTCTATCCCAAGTGCTTTGCAGCTGCTTGGTGTGACACACTGGAAATTGTCATTCGTAGCATGTCCATGAAGACCCAACACAAAGCCTCAGGGAGATATTTTCCTGCTGGCTTGTGCTCAGGTGCCACTGGACAGCCCAGGACGGCGGCTTTAGACTTGCGCTGTTTGCCTTTTCCACTTCTCATTGCTGAGCAGAATCTGGGGTGAGAGAGACTCATGCGTGGTAATTGCTGTGTGCCAGGATGACGTGGTGATTATAAATAAAGAAGCAAAAACAGATTACCTGTCTGGAGGCGAGTGTCCAGGCAGAAGGCATTATCTCTGCCTGCAGCTTTGATTGCATTGTGGAACAGCAGAAACCCCTTCAGATCTTCGCCCTCCCTTTCTTGCTCTCATGCCAGCATTTCACTGTCCCTCCGAGTACACCAAAGCCTCTGAGCACAGAGGTGGTTCATACTTTTCTCCCTTTGGTTCCAGGCAAAACCAACCTGGAGACGAGAGTATGGGGAGCTGGTGTGGCATGGTGATGGCTGTCCTGATTTGCTTGCCAGCTGTGCTTGCAGCTCCCTCTTCTCTTTGGCCTTTGGGGGTACAAGTGGCTTGTGGCCCTCAGGCCTTGTGCTGTATTTTCTATTGGATGGGAAGCCAGTCTATCCCTGCTGCTCTTCCCATGTAGTGTTCAGCTCCTCCTGACAGCTTGTTTTGGCTTTCACCCAGCCAAAGCACTCACGGGCTGCCTGGGTACCTCTCCTGTTTGCATCAGCATCTTTGAAGCTTATGGCTCATTGATAGACTGCTTGGAGGTCAGCTGCTGATGGGAAGCAGACACATGGATCACGTAAGCGTAGTTTTGTCCATAACGCAGTGTGTCTACCCCTGCAGAGTGCCTATGCCAGTGATTTCTTGGTGTCACCACCCAGACAGTCACCCTCATGGTTCTGTCCCTGACTTGTGTTGCCGTCTGCACACAATGCTAGCTTGAAGGAGCATGAACACACAGCTGGAGAGAAGGGGTCATTCCTAGCAGAAGCTACCCACAGAAGGCAAATGCTTCTGCTCTTCCCAAAGGGTGCTTCAACCAGGGTTAGGAGAGGAGCTGCAAGAGTTTCACATTTGAGGCTTGGTGGCAATAGGCAGAGGAGGCTCTTACAGGATAGCTTCAGCCAGAGACGCTTGCCCACAGAAGAAGCATGTTTCTTTTAAACCAGAGGTACTTTGTGGCCTTATGTTTAATCCTGCAAGCACATTTATGTCCTCTTGTGCTCCATAGTGCTAGCAACCCCAAAATACCTTAAATTCTCCTCTGGGGCCATGCAATGGGATTTCTCAAAGCTAGGAGACATGTTTGTTCCTGGCTTGTTAGGAAGTCCTTCCTGGGCTGTTTTCAGCTGGATTACAATTTCCAGATGTTGAATCAGTCAACAGACATGAACTCTTATAACATGGAAAGTGAGAAAAGCCCCCTTCATATAACCAGTGATTGCCCCATTACAATCTGCTAGCAGTGGAGGAAGACAAGCTGCACATCCCTGAATCACCTCATCAGATTTTGTAAATCCTGAAGCATTTGGTGTTTCTCATTAAGCCCCATCTCCTAGTGTCACATGAGTTTTTGTCCAGCCAAACTTTTGAGAGACACATAAAGTTACCTGGTCCTAAAGCCAGTTTGGGTATGGGGAGAGGGGATGCTCTCCCACAATGAATGTCCCCTCCTGAGGATGAAGAGGGCCCTGTGGAAAGAGCTCCCAATACTTTTTTCCTTGCCTAGATGGAAATGCACTTTCTTCCATGCTGTATATAGCCCTGCTGCTGTGCACTGTGCACTGGGACACCACTTTGCATGGTGAAGGATTAGGTCATTTCCTTCCCTCCTCCTCTGGAAGGTGCTTTGATTAGCATAACCATTGTGCTCCCAAATTAGCTTGTGTTCCCGGCTTTGCCTTTAGGCTGGCTTTTCCTGTTACAAGTATGCTCTGGCACAGTGATACAGCTTTCCATGAGCCAGTATGCTGCTTATGTCCTAGCCACCCCACTGACACTGGTGATGTGCTGGGGAGGAGGCAGTGGCCTGACCCTGATAAGTCAAAGCACTTCCCTGAGGACACTGTCTGCAGCCCCTGGTGCAGACTTTCTCCCTGGCCTCGGGGGCTTGGAGTCCCAGATGAGACAAGAAGGCAGGAGGGTCAGCATCCTGCTGCATGGGATGGATGGATGTCATGGCAGTAGCTGGCATTTCTCCTTTTCTGAATTACACAGGCATAGGTAGTCACAAATCATGCCGAGGTCTCTGATGAGTTTTTCCAAGACTTTCTCAGGCCTGTCATTGCCAGGTTGCCCAGAAGAAGCTGTACAACAGCTGGGAGTCCTGCAGCCACACCAGAAGGACACATAAAATGACATTTTAACAGGAAAATGTGCTTTCAGGTCATAAAGGTGGATCCAGCTGTTCTTAGTGGTTGTTGTTGTTGTTTTTGCCTTGCACAGCTGGACTATGAAGATTATTGATGTGGAGAGAAGATCAGGCTTGAGAGAACCACAGAATGGCTGCGGTGGGAAGGGACCTCTGGAGGTCACCTGGTCCAGCCCCCTGCTCAGGCAGGGGTTATGCCTATGCTGCCCATATTATTTGCTGAGACACCATGCAAGCCCGTCAGCTGTTGGTTCAGGATGGATCTGGTTATGCCCAGTCTACCAGCTGCCCTTCCTGAGTTCATGTACCTGGGGATCATGATGAGACTACAGAGAGCTCTTCCCGCTGCTTTCCAATGCCTGGAACAGGTGTGTTAAAGCTTTCAAACAGCCCAGGTTTTGCTGTGAGGCTTGTGGGACCATGGCACATGCTGGACTGAGGCCAGCAGCAGAAGGGACAAACGTGCATCTCCTTCTCTGCCATCGCATCAGAGGGAATGGTAACTTCTGGCACAGGCTAAGGTGCACAGCTCTGGTATCTTGAGCCATCCTTGCTAGATTGGGCCAAGCCCATCTGTCACACCCCTCTGTTAGTCACTCACCTGTTCCTGCTTTCCTCTCACCAGCCATTGTTCTGAACTGAAACGATGCAAAACTATGGGAGAAAATTAAAAGACTGTGAAACACTTTCCAAGTGTCGATAAAATAGAGACACACAGGCATGCACATGCACACAGAGGGCTGGCTGGGGCTCCCCATGTCCCCCAGTAGCCAGCCCTTCCATGGTCTCACCTTTAGACGCATACCAGAAGGTCTGACCCCTGGAGAGCAGGGGTCCTACCATCTCTCTGGCAGTTGGCTAGGACTCTTCAGGTCCCCACGACAGCCAGCTCCTTCCATGGCCTCACCCTTAGAGACAAATTGGGCTCCCAAGCCACTTCACCTGCTCACCAGCTGGTCTGGGTCGACCTTCCCTAGGGACTGCACATCCGCACTTGCTCCAGTTGCTGCATCATAGACACATGGACCCCCCAACCCATGGTTTGACTCAGTTGCTGCACTCAGACCCCACACACACAGGCACACACAGAAAATGGAGCCCTCACTCAAGTAAAGGGTTGAAGGTAGAGTTTACTGAGGAGATAGGACAGACTGTGCTGACCAGGCACATGGCATGGCCAGACAAGCGCACTGACCAGCCCCGCTTGGGTGCAGCTGGACCCTTTTGTTCCCTTATCCCTCTGTTTTCCTGTGTCCACACCTGCCATTGTTCCTCCCTGCTCTCTTTGTGTGCCTCCAGACAAACTTCTCACTGCTTCAATGTCAGAGCTCTGTGTATCTGGTGGAAGGGCAGTGAAACAGCCCTGGTGCTTGCTGTGGCTGCTATTGTTCAAGAGTAAAGGTGATACAGTTCTTTATTTCCTTAGCATATCCAGGGCTATTGCTACATGCTAAGTTAAAGTTTAGCTTTTTGTAGGGAAGTCGCTACTGCACATATATGAATTTCCTCCAGAGTGTTTAGTGTTTCTTTGGGGGAAAACGAGAAATATTTCCTACACGACCTTCACTACTTCTGAAGCCTTGACACCTTCATCTCCTTGGCTGGCCCCTGTGGCTCTATGGCAGCCTGAAATAAGTCACTTGGGTCACACTATTGGTTCAGCAGAGACTTCATTTAAGCCCATAGAAGATCAAGTGACCCTTTTTCAGGAGGAGGAACTGGGCTAGAAGGATGTATGTCTGGAAAGTAAAGCAGGAGAGCATACACTGGCTTACAAATGCTGTTACAAGAGACGTCCCACTTGCCTGCAGATCATGTTAACTGCTCTGAAAGCCGTGGCTCTCAGTAATGTCTGTGGGCAAATGTAGCTGGGATGGCTCATTCTTCTGCTGCCCACCCCATGTCCCTCTCCTTGGCTGCAACCAGGCTTCCCCATATCTCTTGAGAGAAGGAAGGGAGCAGCTACAGGGCTACATCTCCTGCTCACAGGTCCCAGGGCAGTGCCATTGGCACTGGAGATGGGAGAAATCAGCGTGCAAAGACCCCCTTCCAGCTCATGGTGGTTGAGCAGGGCTCCTGAGAGCAGGAACTGCTTGCAGAGCATGTCTGGTCAGGCATGCAACTGGGAAGCTGAAGCTACTGGTTGGCAAGTCTCTTTGGTGTCAAGTCTCGTCCCCAGAACACGTGTCCAGGGGTGTCAAATCATTTGGTTAACACTCAGTGTTGCCTTAGCCATGGGAGGTGTTGCAGTTTCACAACCCTCCCTCTGCTGAGATAAGTCTGTTTAAGTAAATTTTGTGGCAGAACAAGTTTTAAGTATGCTCTGCTTAAAACATCTCTGAAGATGGATGAAGAACCTGATGAGCCATATGGACATTTGACCTTGCCCCACTTCAAAGCACGTGTCATCATGCCTTCAAATGGCCTGGAGCAATCTGACACCAGATTTCAGATGGACTTACACAGTGGGAGCCCTGTTATGGCCAGGGGGCAGAAGAAAGGATACCACAAGAATGTGATGTTCTTGATGAGGTCAGTGGGCAAAGCGGGAAGTAGTTGGGAAGGAAAGAAAGACGTTATTTAGTAAAAAAAAAAAAAAAAAAAAAAGAAGTTATCAGCTAATTTAACTCCAAGTTCCTCATCAATGCCATCTATTTCTGTAATAGTTTTATTGTCAGTGGTCCTGACGATAAAGCCGCTGAACTTTTGGCTTCTGGTTGCCATTTCTGCAGGCTGGAGTGGTTGGAAAAGTGAGGGAAAGAATAAGCTAAAGTACAGATGTGCTCCTTGTGATTACGTGCAGGCACTAGTACAGATGTGGTCTCAAGAGCACAGGCTGGCCAGCAGCCTCTGGATCACACAGCAGAGGTGGGCTCCTCGACTGGGACAGTTGTGCTGTGACATCCTCTTCATAAAACGCCTTGCTCCATTGTGGCTGGGTTTTGGGACTGTGTGCTCACTCTCCCCGTGGGAAAGCCTTGCCAGGTGCCTTGTTTTGCAGGCTGAAAATCTGTGGATCGGTATGCATTTGTTTCTCTGCCAGAACAGCCTCTTAACTCCTACCTTAACGCTTTGCTGTTCCTAGCATGCTTCCCATCCCGTTCCCTCTCAACCTGCATTGTGCTAAGCCAAATAGCTAAACTCTTCATAACTCCAGATCTCCATTCCCCGATCGCCCCTGTGCCCTCCAGCAGCTGCTCCTGGCGGGATTCCCCTCCTCTTCTGAACATCAGCAACCAGAACTGCAGCCGCCACCCCAGAGAAGTCCAAGGACGATGCCACCAGGGGTCCCGAGGGATTTCTGGGTTTGCAGGTCTCTCTCTTGTGACTTGAAAACCCTCATCTAAGCAAACTCAGGCACTTCTCTCCCAAAGTCCCTTTCTGTGCGGGGATTCCCCTAGGCTTCACAGTGTCCCCACATAAATGACCTTGCTCTTGGGATTGCTGAATTTCATCTTGTCCTCAGGGTCTGCCCACTCTACTCATGAAATACCTGCCTCTTCTCTCACTTAGGAGAAACAGAGAGCAGGGCTGTGGGGATGGAGGAGCCTCAGCCCTCACGGGCCTTCAGCCAGGCAGCAACTGCCCCTGGCCCTCCACAGCCCTGGCGAGGAAATTCTTTCGGTGACATCAGCTTGCCCTGTGAGGTCATCGCTTGCCTCCTCAGCAGGAGGGAATGCCTGCAGCTCAGTCTGCGCTTTCTCCCTTTCCCATGAAAGCAAGCAGGCAGGCTGGCAAAAGACACGTCTGCAGGCGGGGGGAAGCCAGGGCATACCTTGCTGCATGGTCACCTCTGCAGCTCTGCTGTGGCACGGTGATCCTTCCAACCCAAACCTCAGCCGTGCCACCACAGAAATGTCTGCAAGGAGCGGCAGGAATGATCCAGAGGCGATTGCTGTGAGCTCCATGTGGCTGCACAGCAGCCGTGTGCCATGCCGTGCCAAGCTGCAACGTCTACGTTGAGTTTCCACTGCTGGAGCAGAGCTGCTGCTTATTAAACCCAGACCAGCAAGCACTTGGCAAGGCACATGGGCCAGGAGGGACGGCCAGGGAGCTGGGGAGGCAGGCGCACAGTACCCACGCCTGCTTTTACAAAGGGGAGGCTGCTTGCAGAATCACCGAAGGTACCAGCTGTGGATGCGGGGCCACGTGGAGAGCCAGCCCCATTGGTAAATAAAGCAGTACCTGTAGTGCGGTCACATCCCGAGCAAAGGACGCTTCTCCTGTGGTTCCTACCAGCCTCCGTGGTGTGCTTCTGCACCAGCAAGCCGTGGCAGCAAGGGTGGCAGACACATCCCCACCTCCCCAAGGGCACCACCAAGCCGGGCAGAGCTGCCCGCTCTCCTGGAACAAAACACAAGCTGTCCGTGAACTGAGCCACAGCATGGACACGGACGGCATGGCCCCAGCCCCGGCTGGCTCCCGAGGCAGGATTTCATGATCCTTTCTGCAGGGGCTTGCCTTCAGGAGGAGTAGGGACCTGGGGAGCCCTGGGGAGCGTCCCCCTGCCTTGCAGCAGGGTTTGTTTGACAACTGCTGCGCAGAGCTAAAAATATCCCGGTGATGGTTATGAATTTAGGATAACTAATACATCTAGCAGAAAGATTTGGAGGTGCTCCAGGGCTAAACAACAGCTTCTTCACCAACAGCCAAAGACTTGTGGATGCAAAAATAACTAGGAACTAAAAAACTTGAGCTGGAGCAGGGGATTTTCAGACTGAACCCAAGAAAAACTTTCTAGCGGTGAGGATGACCGTGGATAGTTGCCAGCACTTTGGTTATTTTAACAACAGGGTACACAGGGCTCTGGCAGGACTGGATTTGGGCTGGATGCTGCCTCTGGGCAAGGGTTGGGCTGGGTGATTTGCTGAGGGTCCCCCAGCCATGATCACGGGTGGGCAGACCCCTGCACCCTTGCTGCCCCCCTTGGTCCTTCGGTTTGAGCATTTCATTGCTTTGCCCTTTGCTTACACCTCTCAGGAGCTGAACTTTTTGCACTTTGACATGGAAGTATTAAAAAGCCAACAGTGCACCCTCCTTCTGCTCCTCTCATTTGCACCGTGGTGGGGCTCACATGACATTTGCCAGCTGAGGTTGCCCTTGCCACTGCAGCTGGGGAGAATGCCTCCGATGCAGGGTGGAAGCAAACCACAGCGGTCCCAGTTGCCTGGATCAGCAGCCCAGTGCAAGAATGAGAGGGAAACACCGTGGGGGGAGGCATGGGCTTGTGTCTTAAAAAGTGGGGGAGCAATCCAAAAACAAACAAACCATGGACGCCAGGAGGAAAGTAGTGGGATGAGGCAGGTTTGAACCACGTAGGTATCAGTGAGCAGAGGGCAAACAAGGGCTTCAGGCAGGCTTCAGACACCCATCTACAGACCCCGCACACAGCTGGGGAAGAAACAAGGAGCTGGCTGCAGGACTCATCCATGTTGCTGTAGCGGAGGATGCCCAGGCCCACGTGCCCGATCCGTCTGTCCAAGGCACCCGGCTGCTGTTCACGTCCTGCATCTCCGCTTCTTAGGGTTTCTGTTTGGAGGAGACCCTCAGTGGGTCTAACCAGCGGATGGTCCTGGGAGGACTGGAGAAGGGCTGGGTCCCAAACCTCCGTGCCTTTGCCTGAAGGGCTGAGCATTGGATCACTCTCTGCCTTCATCCATCCTTTGTGTTCATGGGTCTTGCCAGTCTAGGTCCATCCCGTGGTGGGGAGCCCTTGCCCAGCCACATGCTTTACCTTCAGCATGCAGAAAACCCACAAAAGACTCCAAGTTGTCATGAGTGCTGAGAATAGAAGTGTTTGTGCCTATTTCAGGTCCCTCTGAAGAAGCTGTATTATCATAATTAGCTGAAATGTTTCTCCATTAGCATATTTTTTCTCTAATTTCATCACATCAGCCTGCATGAAACAGTCACTTATTCTCCTTGCCGTTGTGTCGAGATGTACCAGGCTGTGGACAGGACCTGCTGCCCGTCCCAGCCCGGCCTCAATAGCACAGCTTGTTCTCTGCGCAAGGGGTGACGATGCCGTGGCAGCAGATGTAAATCCCAGGGATGCCGCTGAGAGCAGCCCCGATTACCACTCTGTGAGAGGCTCTGGTCACTGAAACACATTAACATTGTTATCCCCTTCTCTCTTTAATCAACTGAAATTTCATTTCTGCCCAAATGCTGAATTTTCCCCAGGACCAGCTTTTGTGCAGCTTTGGGTGAAAAGCGTAGCTAATGCAATTTCTGGATTACAGAGTAGGCAGCAAACCTCTGTTCTAGACCTTCGCATTCCTCACCAGCTTATGGATCCTGCTTGGCTGGGTGGATGGTTGATTCCTTGGGTGGTTGGCTGTTTTGTTGGGTGGTTGGTTGAGCAGGTAGTTGGTTTGTTGGGTGTTTGGCTGGTTTGTTGGTTGTTTTTGGAGGCACAGTCCTATGGAGATGGGCCTTTTGTCATACCAAAGGATGGCTCTCATTCTTATGGCACAGTCAGGGTACAGCATCTCCCAGAGAGTGCCCTGGGTCTTCTCTAAAGGTTCAGCCTAATAGTTAGTCCATTCCAATGTGAATGAAGTCCCTTCCAACCCTTTATTTTTCATTTCCAAGATACTGAACCATCTAAATAATTTCCAGATAGCTAACTCCCTCTGGTGCAAACAGGTATCTGAGTAACACACCTCATATTTCTTGTCCCACCATGGGAGGTCATGGTCAAACCAGGAGGAATACAGAGGGCGTGTGCCCATAGGGGACCCACCACGCTGGGTGGCACTGAACATCGTGGGCAGCTCTGGTGGCACCGCTGGTGCCAGGGCATTTCCTGCGGGCAGCGGAGCTGCTGCGTCACGCTACAGCGATGCCAGAGCGTAGCGCCGGTCCCAGCAGTTCCCCTGCAGTTCACCGGCAATTAATCCCTCTTTCTTCCCCACATATATCACTCTGGCAAAAGTCTGCAAAACTTCCCCTGCACAGCACGGGCCGCATATGTACTTCTGACTTGGAATTAGACTCTTAGCAGTGCCTTTGCCTCTGTACCAACTCATGGCAAGCGCTAAATCCAGCTTTAATCCCGACCAAGTCTTTGAGCGGTGGGATGGGACAACGCGACGTGGGGAGCCCGCCCTGTCTCAGCTCCACCAGACCACTGTCCCGCTCCGAACGGGTGCATCCTGGCCGTCATCGGCTGCGATGCCAACCCGAGCGAGGGTGCCAACCCATTCCGAAGGATGCCGGGAGGACACCGGGTCACCTCTCCC
>VXAA01001572.1:0-43644 GCA_013399115.1 Anseranas semipalmata | reverse complement strand
GCACCCCCGGCTCTCCCCGGCCTCGCAACTTCGCGCCCCGCACGCCACGGCCCTCGCCGTCGGCTCCAGGTATCCCGAACAGATTCTGAGAGCCGGCCGTAGGAAATTCCGTGATGTGATTAAGCGCGGTTACCAAAGGTCAGAGCTGTGAGATGATTGTTCCTTTTTCTTCAGCTACGCGAGAAACGCCGCCGAGCTCGCTGCTAGCGCTTACGGCCCTCGGAGAGCGGCGGCAGCACGGGGCCCGGGGACAGGATTGGTGCTGGAGGGAGCTGCAGGAGAGGGGCGGCAGCCCTGCACCCAGGACGGGACAGGACGGGGTGGCTGGCACCCAGTGGCCACCACAATATTTCCAAACTGGCCGTTAGGAACTTTCCCGCAGGTTTCTCCGCGTGGTGCCCTTAGCGGGACACCCCGCTCCTTGCCAAGCTGGGGCAGGAGCCCAGCGGGGAGAGCGTGTGCGCACACGTGGCCGGGAGCGAGGAAACCTCCCCGCCTGAAATGTCAGCTTTCGGGCAGCGGCCTCCGCTCGTCCACGTGGCTGGGAAACTGCTGGAATCGGTTTGGCGAGGCAGGTGCTACCCGGAAGGTTTGCGGCAGGAAGGCTGCATCTCCTGCGGAGCTGGCCGGGAAGCTGAGTCCTTCCCCCATGGGAAAAGATCACCCCAACCCTGGGCAGGAGGTGGCGAGGGCAAAATGCCCCTTCGGGCTGGGGCGGGGAGAGAAATTTGTAAGAGCCGCCGCAGAGAGGAATCAAGCCGCAGCTGTGCTACGTGTTGTGCTCTGCTTCCTTCTAGTCTATATATGTTTTTTTTTTCTGCCTTTTTACTCGGGAAGGGAACTGGCAGCGCTGCAAAGGGCCACGGGTAGGGCTGTCACTCCACAAGAGCTAATGGAGCGCTAACACGCATGCAATTAAGTTGAGACTAAGTGTTCGTAGTCAGCGCGACTGCTAACCTGAAGTCGCTGCCTATTGCTGTTTGCACTGAGTACTACGTGCCAGGCGAGACCAGAAACGCACAGTCACTTATTCAGAAAGTATATTTGTACGGAGGCTCCTGGGGATGTGGGTAGGGTAGGATCTGCTTGAGGTGTGCAGGTTTAGTTGTTTCTTTTTTTTTTTTTCGTGCTTTTAATTTTGTCTCTGTCTGTTGCAACAGGGTGGAGGGAAAAATTTCAGGAGACAGATCTGGTGATCGTCTTTTATCTGCTAACAGCGCTGCCTTCTGCTGCTGCCAGGCTGCCCCGCTATCAGCAGGATCTGGCCCCCGAGATCCCTCTTGCTCTCGCTCCTTTGCGCTAGAGGAGCGCTATCCCCGGTGATGCCTCTGTCCCCGCACTGCCTTTTGGCGAGGGAAGCATCAGACTGGGGCGAGGAAGGAGGCAAGCCTTTGTGTCTGAGAGCTGGGGGCTGTGCTGGGCCCTCCCAAAAGGGCTGCGGATGGTCCCTTAGGTGCCGCTCGCGCTGATGGCCCAGGAGATGGTTTTATGCTTTGGAAGATGCTGAAATCTCAGCCTGGAAACTTGTGTGCCAGGTCAGCCAGCCCCGACCCACCTGTGTGTGGTTAGGGTGCTGTACAGCAAGGGAAGCTGCAGGCGCTTTGCAGGCAGATGTTGCTTCAGGCTATGCGGAGCCCAGCTGCACGAACACGGTTCTCTGCCTTCCAGCACCTGTTCACCTCTTTTTCTGCATTACTCTAGCTGGAGGTGCTGCTTTGACACTATGGCAAAGTGCAAGTGTTGGATTGCAGGGGGCACAGTGTCCTGGTTGCAAAGAGCATCTTTTCCTATCTGCAGCACCCCTTCAGAAGCAGGGGTAGATAGTAGATGCATTTTCCTTTGGCTGTAGGGAAATAAGGTTTCTGTGGTTACTACACAACCTGTCTCTTCCTTTGCTCCAGCCTACCTGACACTTAAGCTGGCTGATTTAAATCAGTGTTGGTGGAGGTCTGCGTCTCACGGACACCAGATGCCTGTGGATTTTGTGGAAGTGGTTGCAGAGAGGAGGAAAGCTTGGATGGAGGGGAAGGCTGTAGCCTGAGTTTTGACTCTTATGTGCTTCTGGCAATGCAACCCCAAGGCACTGAGCATGGCTCTTTTGCCACACGTATGGAGGTGGTTCTGTGCTTAAAGCCAGCAAGGCTGAGTGCTTTACTTGTTTCACTTCCTTATGGCGAGTTGGACTTTTGCTCGGGGCAAACAGAGGTGACCAAGTGGTGCATGGTGGTAAGGGAAGTCTGGTTTCCTGGGCTGTTATCTGGGATTTTTGGAAGTTTGATGGATAACTAGAAAAAGCCGCAGGAACTGAAGAGTTAGAGGACAACTTTTCAGCTAGTTCCTTTACGTGAAAAGGCAAAGTGAAAAGGCAAAATAGTGGTTGTCTGTCTTGTTCCTGTTCTGGTGGTGGTAAAGAGCTTTACCTGAACAAGCTGTTTTGGGGAAGGAGCAGGAAGGAGTTTGCATATGGAGATACCTGATGATTTCCACTGTTTTGACTGGGTGATGACTAGAGGGTGATCCTGTCAAAGAAACCTCATGCAGATTAACGTGCTGTGTGTCGGACATGAACTTGATATTTGAACATGGACTTAGGTGAGCAGTGGTGTCTGAGCACCCCTCAGGCACAGCATGCACTCCTGCTCCCAGTGCAATTTGGGCGTCAGACTGAAAAATGCTCTTGCAGGGAGAAAACCACAGGCTGCCCCTGCACCTATCCTCCAGTTTGCATTTAAGGAGCAGGTACAGAGGGGAAGATCCTGAAGTCTTGAAGACTCTTCAGAGCCTGGCTGTTGAACCAAACCTATTAAGTGTGAGATGTCTGCTCGCAGATGCCTTAAAAGACAAGACATGGTACCTTCAGTGCCCTATTTTCCGTGCCCTTGCTAAGGCTTTGTGCAGATGTGAAGTATTGGCAGGCTTTCCTGCCGAGCAGCAAGGCACATGCTCTTCTGTTGCCAAGCTTGTGAGACTGTGTCTTGCTATGAAAACTCAGAAGCAAACTTTCAGCCCTTCAAAGGGAGAGAGCTGGAGTTCCTCAGAAAGGCAGCAAGGTCAGGAAATGCCAAAGCAGAGCTTTGCTCCTGATGCTGTGGCACGCTGCTTCTTACATTTGTGCATCAGGGAGTTCCCAGAAGAAGCCTTTTTCTTATCCCCAAAACTCCAAATCCAGCCTGGTTTGGTGTAAAAGCATGTGGTACCGTTCAGCCTGCTGCTTTGCGCTGTTGGCGATGCGCTCGCCCCGCAGCAAGCTGTGGGGCTGCCCTGTGCCAGGTCTCTGCTGGTACCGCTTGTTCCGCGGTCGGTGCTCGGCTCTGCGCGGGACCAGCTCCGTCCGTCAGCCCCGCGAGCTCTGCGACAGGACCGACTTCTTTGCCGTGGTCATGCTGCTGGCATCCTTGCTGTCCGGTTGGTGTTCCTCATCCTCCTTCCGGATTTTCTCATGGCGAGGGCACGTCTGTCCTTGGGAGCAGCTGAGGGGCTGTGTCTGGGTTTGTTCCCTCCATCGGTGTGGGCTTGCGAGCGGCCCCTGTGAGCGGCTGTGCTGCTTTTGTGAGCTCCATGATCAGCCCTGCGACTGCTCTGCCAGCAGCTTCGAGGTGTCCTCCTAGGTCAGTGGGGTAACGTGCTGCCTCCTTCCTCGTGTAAAGGCGTCGCAGCTTCAGCAAGAAAGCCCTAATGTCGCCCCGTTCCCGTAGCTTTGCCACGCGGATCTTAATGTGCCAGGTCAGATTTTCTCCCTCGTTCCGCAGCGAAATCACTGAAGCTGCTGGAGCCCTGTGAGGGAAAACCAGGGCCCTTTGTGCCAGGCAATGGCTAGCGCTGTGGGCTGGTTTTTTTTGTGTGTGTGTGTTTTTTTTTTTGAGGGGGGGTTGTTTTGTTTAGCTAGGAAGGACTTCTTAATGCTAATCTGCGTTGTTATCTCACCTTGGCTGTAAAGTGCGCAAGGAGGCAAGGTACAGGTGGCTTTTACTGCAGCGTGGCTGGGTGAGGCTCAAGCATCCAGCTCTGGGTCCCCGTGTGGGCTTTGTGGAGGGGCAGCAGTGTGGGGTGGGATGTGGGGCAGGCGAAGAGCTCTGGCACTGCTGCTTTCACCCACCTTACTGCTCCAATCCCTGTGTGATAATGCTGTCCTGCTTCCTTGGGCTCCCTGTGCACGTTGGATGTGCCTGCAGCAGAGGCTGGAGTCAAGTGCTGGGACTTCTGAGCAGCAGAAGCCTCCTCTGCAGCACCCTGCCACAGGCGCTGGTTGTGGGTACAGCACAGATGCAGCTGCAGGGCTGCCAGAACCAACCTCATTTTGGGCATGAAGTCTTGGCTGAGCTCTAGAAAGGTGCTTCTGATGCCAGACTTTTTTTTTCCCTCTCCTTTCTCATCCTCCCTGGGCTCCATGCAGCTGTTTTTGGAGGTGGTGATGGCAGCTGGTGGGGTTGGGTTGTATTTGCCAGTACTTGGTGATGCCCTTGCACTAAGCTGGAGCAGCAAATTTGCTCTAAGTACAAATACACGGTAGTGTGAGGTCAGGAAGGGTTTATTCTTACCAATGTGTCACGGCTGCTGGGTGAGGAATGCAGGTCACCTTGTTCTGTCCCCAAAATCATCTTCATCAGATGCTTCGGTGTCACCCTAAAACCAGTATTAGATTGTGGATATGTGCTTTTCAGCCCTACTTTCCATTTACTGCAGGGGAGAGCAAATCTTGCCTTTTTCACCCAGCAGGTTAGGAATGATCTATTTCTGCCCTGGTGGGAAAGGTCCCAAAGCACTCACTTTGCTACAGAGTCAGAGGGAAGTGACTTAGCACCCAACATGCAGGGATGGAGCAGGCTGAGGCTGTTTAAATCCAAAATGGCTGGGTCAGACGTGAAATAGTAAGGGCTGTAGTATCGCCTGGGATCTAGAGCAGTGCCCGGGGCAGAAAGTTGGTCCTTCCAGGGGAGGCTGGTTCCAGCTGGCATTCAGAGCTCTCCTGCCTGCCAGCTTCCTCTGGCTCGCCTGGGATGCTCGGAGAGGCGGGCAGGGAGAGCTGGCCTCCTGGTTAAAGTACTCCTCCACGGCCAGGTGAGCGTCTCCAGCGGGAGACGGCCGTTTTGCAGCTCCTTTTGGTTCTGCATCCTCTTCTCTGGCGTTAGAGAAGAGTTTTGATGTGTGTGATGTGTTGTGGTGGCTGTCCTCATTGAGCTGTCACCCGCTCGCTGCAAGAGTGGTTTGGGCTTCAGATATGCATGTGAGTTCAGTGCTCTAGCCGTTAGAAGGAAAAGCCTCTGAGGTCTCTCCCTTCAAGCACTGAGGTTTTGAAAAGATGCTCATCTCCTTAGTTTTATTCTTATTTTTGCCTATTCCTCACCCTCTTCAACCCACAACCTCTTAAAGAGGAAATTTGATAGTGTTTACAGTTAAGTGTGGGGATGGGAACTTCTGATAGCTAAGGACTTTCTGCATTTTCCTGATTATGTTTTGAGGCACAGTGACAAGAAACCGTATCTTTGCGTGTCCTGGAAAATGTGCCTTTGCGTATTAACTGTCCAACCTCAGCATCCCTGTGGGGGGATTAATGAGCCACCTCAGGACCACGTGGAGGTTATTCCCTGATAGGAGGAATGTGAGTGGGGCAGCAGGGAAGATACTGGTTTAGGAGCTTGGGACAAGGTTTAATTAGAAATTAAGCAGAGTGGAGATGGAAGCACCTTTCAGTGGCTGCTCTCTGCCTGCCAGATCGCAGGCCAGGCAGTATGGGGGCAGTCTCCACTGTTGCTCATTGTGTTATGGGGGGAGAAACTGAGGCCAGAGGGGAGGGTGGGAAGGATGGACCCTGTGCCCCACTTCCCTGCCAGCTAATAGCAGAGGTGGAAAGCGAAGTGCCACATCCAGCACTCCCTTTGCAAGTCTCACTTGCTTCTTCCTGCGGGCATCTGTTGGAGAGATGAGATAATTTATGACTGTGACTCTTTTTCGTAGCTTGAACTTATGACTTTTATTGGTATTTGCATTTCAAGGAAATGTTTGTGACTTGGTTCTCTATGTGGTGTACGTGCACGCAGCCTCGATGCTGGGTCTTCTCTCTTCACGGTGAACTGGGAGCAGCTATTCTGCAGGATGCAGTCACGGCATGTCCTCGCTGCCAGGCCGGAGGCTGCTCCGGGGGGAGATCATCTTCCCTGCGGCGCTTGCGTGGGTGCTGCTCTCCGAAACAGCCCTGGCAGCAGCTTCTGGAGACGTGTGTCACTCAGCCTGATGCGGCTTCGCGCTCCCAGTCGGGGAGTGCGGGAGAGCCGCTCTGTGCACGGTGCCTCCAGCTTGTGTTTTCGCGAGATGAACTCTGTTCAGAAGTCACCGGTGCTATGGAGTGTGGATGGCAAAGGGAGAAGGCCAGGGCTGTTTCAAAGCAGGTGTTTCTGCGTTTGGAAGCAAATGGGAAAAGCTGTCCTTCACATGCTTTCTTCTTCCTTTCTTCTTGGTTGTTATATTCCAAAGCTGAGATCTGAATGTGCATCTGGGTTGAATAACAAGGCAAAGTGCTCCAGGGAGTTGAGAGGTCCTGGCAGAGCCCAGCTCTTGGCCAACCTGCACTAAGTTGTCTGAGGAGGGGCTCTGCTACTGCCACTGTGCTGCAGTTATTGTCTAGGGTCATGCAAAACCATCCCAGTGGACATGTAGCAGGTGGTCGCTGGTGTCTGTCTCTGATTGCATCCGTGGTGTTTTCCTTCCTACTCTCTGGTTCTTCTGGAGATTGCTACCAGTGAAATTAGTTGCAGCAGTATAACTGGACCACAGTGAACAGGCAGCGTAGTGGAGGAGCACAAGCCTGGTGATGTATAGCCTGGTGGCCCTCACTGAGGATGTATGAATCATGAGCGTTTGTCTTTTCAGTGCAATGTGATGTTTGGAAATGCAAATATTCTTTTAAGCACCTTGTTTGGAGAGGCAATTGCATCTTTGGGTTTCCACCTCACTAACTATTGTTCTGGTGTCTTGCAGGCACAGAAGAATAAGGCAGGATGGATGTGTATGATCCTCAGACGCTAGGTGTTGTGGTCTTTGGAGGCTTTATGGTGATATCAGCCATTGGGATCTTTCTGGTGTCCACCTTCTCCATGAAGGAGACGTCTTACGAGGAAGCCTTGGCAAAGCAACGTAAAGAGCTTGAGAAGACCAACCAACACAAAATAGAGAAAAAGAAGAAAGAGAAACCTGTTGAGAAAAAAGGAAAAGCAAAGAAAAAGGAAGAAAAACCTAATGGAAAGATACCAGAGCAGCAGCTGACTCAGGAAGTGACAGACTCTTCCAAGGATGTGGTTCTTGAGCCTGCTGCGGTGCCTGAGCCTGTAACTGTTGAGACTCCGATCGCGGTGGTGTCAGTGCCCCCCCAGGAAAAGGAGAAACCTGCTCCGTCTCCTAAGGAGAAGAGGAAGAAGGAGAAGAAGGTGGCAAAGGTAGAGCCTGCTCCCAGCCCGGCGTTGGCCTCTCCTCCTGTCAATGTTCCCAAAGGTTCTCCTGTCTTGGAGGTGACCCCTAAGGAGGTGCCTGTTGTGGCTGTGCCACCAGTTGGCACACAGCAAAGTGCCCCAGTTGTCAGCTCCGCCCCCATCAAAAAACCCGAGGCTCTTCCAACCCATGAGGAGCAGAAGCATGATGGACCTGTCAAGAAGAAGGCTGCATCCAAGAAGAAGAGTGAGCCAGGTAAGGCCAAATTCCTCTGTATATATCCCCACTGGGTAGGCAAACAGGATATCTTGGTGCTGTTAAAACAGAACAAGTCCTGTTCTGAGATCTTTGTTCTTCTTCCCTGTTGGAAACAGGGCAACTGTAGAATGGCTGCTCCTGGTGAGATGGACCATGTGTGGTGAGGTCAGTTGGGAAAAGTCTGTTCTGGACCGTAGTTCTGTCTGGGGGAAATAGAGTTGAAGTCAATAATTTATTGATTTGTTTTTGCTCTGTAACAAGTTGCCTCCTGCATCAGGTACCCCTGCTTGGTGCTTAGCTCCTTGGTCCAGCACACAGACATTGGAGAGTTACAGGTTCCTCTCAGATTTGCTGTTGCGCTGGGGGTCTCTGAGCAGATCTGCATACCAAGAATGAATGGGAGCTCATTTACCTGTCCTGGGAGGGGAGCAGCTGCCAAGGTGCTGGACATCAGGGTGGAAAGTCAAGACAAGGAGTTTTTCACCTCCACCCCTAATTATTAAAAGCACACAGGAGCTCTACCACCCTTCTTCTATGGCAAGGTGGGTGACTATTAAAGTTTCCTCCTTGTTCAGTGGAGGTGAAAAACTGCCTATTGGAGGAGAGAGGATTGAAGTTATTTTATACTGCAGAGGACTGATCATGGAATAGTTCGAGAGAAGTGACTTTGGATATGTCAGGGCAAAGGGAAATTTGCTCATCACAGGTCAAGCCTTACTTGATTGACTCAGAGATGGAAGAGATCAAAGAACTGTGGCTCCCGAACTCTCCAGGGTATAAATAGGTGTAGGAAAGGGAGAAACAGCTTTGTAGCTGGATTCCTGCCTCTCATTGCACCAGTGTGAACAGTTTGGTTTTTGTCTTTGGTTAAATGATACTTGCAGGCTCTAAAAATGTGAGTGCTTTGGCCTGTGCGCAGCGCTTCCTGTGGAAGTATTTCCATATGGACATGTCGCAGAAATCTCTCAGGTGTTCTCAAATGTGTGATGTGATGATTGTGTTCTTTTTGTGAGTAAACACCTACTTGGTAGCCTTTTCCAGCACATCCAAACCCAGGCTGCTGTGCAACCTGGTAGTTTTTACATCCATATTTCGGGAGAGGACCTGCTACTCAGCAGGACATCTTGCAGCCACTGGTCTCCAAGGTCAGGTTAAAGCCCTTGTATCTGCTTCTTTGAGGAAAGGATTTTATTCATAGAATCATAGAATATCTCAAGTTGGAAGGGACCCATAAGGATCCTCGAGTCCAACTCCTAGCACTACACAGGTCTGCCCAAAAATTCAGACCATATGACTAAGAGCACAGTCCAAACACTTCTTAAACTCCAATAGGTTTGGTGCTGTGACTACGTCCCTGGGGAGCCTGTTCCACTGCGCGACAATTATTAAAGGCCAACTCCATATAACAGTGAGGTTTTAAATGGTTTGAGCTCGGGAGCAACTGCTGCTGAAGTGTATTGCAACAATGGTGTTTGGGAAACTGGAGGTGGCTGGGCATGCTGGAGGTGACTGGTTTGGCATGTGCACCTGGGGTTCCAGCACCACTTCTCCAGCACTGAAAAAACATCACTCCAAATCCAAGCTGTAACAGCTGAAGCAATGTGGATAGGAGATGAACTCTTAGCACTTGTTACGTTGGGGAGTTTTTTGGCTGCTCCGAGCATCCTCTCCTTCAGATGTGAAGTACAGATCCTGCATGTTTTAAAAGCCAAGAGTGGTGTCTTAGGTGCTTCTGTGGGATTTTTCAAAGGAAAGCTCTTGGCAATGTTTGGGCCACAAAGCTGACTGTAGTTGGACCAAGGTGTTGTGGGCAGCCTTTCAGTGCGTGCTGTGATTTCTCCCCTTTATCAAAGGCAGAAGCAGCAAATTACTCTGTGGCAAATAAAAACCGGGGTGTTCAAAGACTTGTCTTTGGTGCTGAAACAGACAGCAAATCTGACAAGATTGGCTGGGGGTTTTGTGTGGCTTGCTTTTAGCCTCCTGCATTGCCAAAAAAACTTGCTTGCAAGTAGTTAATGTATACTTGAATCCCAGGTCCTTAGCTTTGATAGTAGGAGCTACGCTCTCCCTTGAAACACATGTGCGTACCTGATCTGGGCTGCAGCGCTGAATCAGTTCCTGGATTTGGGGCTCCAGGCAAGGAGCAATTTGTGTCTCCATTGCCACGTGTCCCCTTGCGTCTGAGAAGTGGCTCTTCAGACCCCTCATCCCCGCTGTGCTTCCCCGTGGCAGCTTTTGCTACGCGACGGCTTCTTGTTCTGCCGCTTCCTTTGGCGAGGCGTGAAGTTTGCAAGTCTGCAAATCGGCTCAGCAGCAGTGTAGGCTTCCTTTTGCGGAGACGGGCTGAGACGAAGCAGGCTGCTGCGCTGTGCTGTGCCGTGGCTTGGCAGGCTGCCCCGGCTCCGTTTGCCAGCCGCAAGGTGGTGTTTGTGTCATGCCCTCCTTGTGCAAAGATGGCTTGCGCAATGCTGCCGGGAGATGGGCAGAATTTCACTGGTGGGTTCCTCCACCCAGCGGGGACCAGGCCGAGGAAAGTGACGTGCTGTCCTGCATCCGTGCTGACACCAGCATAAGGGAAATGTGAGCCAGGCTCTTGGGCCCTGATTGCACAAGATGCTGCTGCGAAGCGGCTGCTGCAGTGACACAAACCTTGCTGCTGCCATGGATCTACCAGAAGCCGGGAGCAAACTGTGCGCCAGAGCCGCGGGGTGTTCCCGGCCTTGTGGTGGTGGGTCGCCCTTGGCCGGCTGCCTGACGCCCACCCAGCGGCGCTCCCGGCTCTCCTCCACAGCGTGGGGGAGAAAATAAAATGGGAAAGCTTGTGGCACAAGATCATCACAGGGAGGCCACTCAGCAATTACCAGCACAGGCAAAACAGACTCAACCTGGGGCAAAATTAATTTATTGAAAATTAAAATAGACTGGGACAGTGAGATATAAAGACAAAACTGAACACCTTCCCGCCACCCCTCTTCCCAAGGCTCACCTTCACCCTTTCATTCCTGACACCTCCACTCCCTCACCCCGAATGGTGCAGGGAATGGGGGTTGAGGTCAGCTCCTCTCTGCTGCTCCTTCCTCCTCACACGATTCCCTTGCTCCACCATGGGTCCTTTCCATGGGCTGCAGTCCTTCAGGATAAACCTGCTCCACCGTGGTCTCTCCAGGGGAATCTCTGCTCCGGTGCCTCCAGCACCGCCGCCTCCTCCTCCTCTCACCTTAGTGCTCGCAGGGCTGTTTCTCACACTTTTTCCCTCACTGCTGTGCAGTGTTTTGCCCTTTCTTAATCGTGTTTTCCCCGAGTTGCCACCAGCGTGGCTGCTGGGCCCACCCGTGCCCAGTGGTGGAACTGGTCGGAGCCGGCTGGAACTGACATGGGGCAGCCCCGGCCTCTCCTCACAGAGGCCCCCGTGCCCCTGCCGCAGCCCCGATGGCTCAGCCTGGCAGGAGTTGGGCTGTACTGGGATGGCCTCGATGCCTATTCTTGCCCAGCTCTGGGGGCCCCAAGCTTGTCCTTCACACATTAGCGGAAGGAATCACAGAATGGTTGGGGTTGGAAGGCACCTCTGGAGGTCATCTGGTCCAACCCCCCTGCTCAAGCAGGGACACCTAGAGCTGCTTGCCCAGAGTGGTCCAGGTGGAAGGAACTGAAACATCAGTTGTGGGATTGGAGCCTGCTGAAATATTTGCATTAAAAGCAGGTGATGCTCTGCCGTTGACTTGAGTGGTCCTAATTCCTCTTCTTTCCTCCCTAGCACCTGCAGACTCGGATGGGCCCCTCTACCTGCCCTACAAGACACTTGTGTCCACTATCAGCAGCATGGTGTTCAGCGAGGGAGAGGCCCAGCAGCTCATCGAGATCCTGACAGAGAAAGCGGGCATCATCCAGGACACCTGGCACACGGTAGGGCTCTGAGCACCTTTGTGGCCATCCACTGCTGGTGCTTCTGACCCTGCCTCTCTGCTGAGCCTTGGGAGGGAGAGCTCCAAGTTTTCGGGCAGGTTGGGGATCCTACTGATCCCAAGGGTCAGTTCAGCAGACCAGAGCTGAATTTTTGTCGGAAGTAGAGGGCAGGATCCTGTGCAAAACCTGCATGTTGGGTGGCTCCTGCCTGTGGGGAAAGAGGGTGGGTTTGGACGTGGTGGTCCCCACTGATGTGCTGCCTCACACTTGCAGGCAACGCAGAAGGGTGACCCGGTCACCATCCTGAAACGCCAGCTGGAAGAGAAGGAGAAGCAGCTCGCTGCTGAGCAGGAGGACGTGTCTGCTGCCAGAAACAAGCTGCGGGAGCTGAGCAAGGTAAGTGCTGCACAGCCTTCCCAGTGTCATTGTGGCTCGCCCCACTTTGACAAAGCAGCCATGCCATGAGCCTCTTGCTCTCCACATTTCATCCCCCTGGGAAATGGAGCCCAGGGGTTGGCTGGGTCCTTCACCCATTTGCCTTTACCTTGCTGCCAACAGGACAAGGCAGCACTGAACCCAGGCAGCGGGTGGGAGAAGAAAAGGCAAAGCCATCAGACACGGTTGTATGAGCTCTGCAGGGCAGTGGTGTGACATAGCCTGGCTGCCCAACAGAGTATTCCTAGCTCTGCAGGGGGTGGATGGTATTTTTTTTTTTTTTTTTCTTTCCTGCTTTGTGCCCAAATTTTGTGTGATGATCCAGAAAAAAATGCAGGCCGTCTTACTCCTTTCTCATAGCTGGCCCAATGTGGAACAACAGTGGCATCCAGTGGCCACAGAGCCCCAAACAAAATGCAGAAGGAAATGTGAGTGCTCAATGACTTAGCTTGGCTGTGCTGCCTCAGCATGGGGATGCACAGGTGGCTGGTAGCTCTTAAATGGCTGAACTCTTGTGTCTTCCGAATTAGGAGGCCCAGTTCTGCATTTCCTTGAAACGAGGAAACTGGAGCACTGAGGACTAAGCAGGTGGCTTCTCTCCTTGCAGGAACTCGCAGCTGAGAGGGCTAAGGCGGCGGCCAGTGAGAGCAAGCTGAAGGAGCAGCTGGTTGCTCGCGAGCGAGAGATCACCGCTGTTCAGGCACGGATGCAGGCGAGCTACCAGGACCACGTCAATGAAACGCAGCAGCTCCAGGGAAAGGTAGGCTCTGGAGCATCCTCCTCTGGCTGCCTAATGGATTTTGGCCTTTTGGAGTAGGCAGAGCTCTCTACAGAGTAGAGCAGGGAGACCAGAGGCTCGAGGAGGTGGGGGTGACCCTGTGATGTTCAGTTCCCCCGTGAGGGCTTTTCTAGACCATGGCACTCAAGGGAGAGTAGGCGTGTGGAAGCATCCTCATGAGACATCACGTTCCTGGGGGCCATCAGTGTCTGTAGACCGAGGAAGAGGGTGAAGCTCCCTGGTGCATACCCATGTACATGTCTCTCTGTGCTCAGCAGGCTGGGCTGGGACGTTGCGTGTTCCCCACAAAGTGGCATAACCCGTGTTGGTTTCCTCTAGATTCGGACCCTGCAGGAGCAGCTGGAGAACGGCCCCAACACACAGCTCGCTCGCCTGCAGCAGGAGAACTCTATCCTGAGGGACGCGCTCAACCAGGCCACCAGCCAGACGGAGAGCAAGTAAGACCACAGTTGGGGTGGGGGGCAGAGGCTGGGACTGCCTTCTGGCACACCCTGGGGGTTAGCTGTCCTTCGATCTTGGACCGTCCCCTTTCTTGAAGGGACTTCTACAGACACCCCCTGCAAAGCCTGTTGCTGACTTGAGGTAGCTAGAGGTAGAGGATGGAGTGAGGAAAAGTTTGCCAAATAGCTTTTGGGGGCTGGCAGGGGAAATGAGGATGTTTTTTCCCATGCTGTGGCTCGTGACAAAGTGGGAGGGCAGGGGAGGCCCTCTCTGCTACGAGCAGAGGGCTACCTTTGCTGATGCTGGAGCCAGCAGACAGTGGGAGGGAGAAGGGACTAGAAGGCATTGTGGCCCTTCCCTGCTTAGGTGAGCTCATGGTTCCTGATTTAAGAAGAAATCCAGCTGGCTCTTTGAAATGAGTGACGCTGCAGAGAACTGGGACGTGCCTGATGCCTGTAGAACAAATATGAGCTAGATAGAAGAATTTCACACTCCTTTTTATAGAAAATATGAAATAGCGGGTGATTAACAGCAGTAAAATAATTACAGACTGGACTCCAGATGCTTAGAGAACTTCCTCTTGTGTCTGGGAACACAGATCCTCATGTCTTCTACTTCATAAGAAAGGAATGTCTCCTGTGATTGAAATACTCCTTTTGAAAAGTGATTTGTCAACTTTTTCCACCCGCTCCGTGAAGGAGCAGGCGTGCCCTAGAAATAGGAAAATGCAACCACTAAAATGTTTCAAGTCCTGTATCAGGCCCACAAGAGGCTGTTTTCCCCTGCAAGTAACATCAAGGATACTTGACTGTCCTGTGAGTTAAAATAACCCTGCTTTTTCTGGTCCAGGCAAAACGCTGAGCTGGCCAAGTTACGGCAAGAATGCAACAAGCTGATGAAAGAGCTGTCTGAAAAATCTGAGGTGCTGCAGCAAGAGGAGCAGCAGAAAAAGAGCTGGGAGATCAAAGCGGTGGCCTCCGAGAAGCAGCTTGAGCAGTTACAGGTTAGGCAGGCACCAGCAAACCCGCTCCCCGGGCAGAGGCGCAGCGGCTTGCAGGAGGGTCTGTGCTAGCTGCGGCTCGAGCTTATGGTGAAGGAACAGCTGGCTGAAGCAGAACAGGAGTGCGGGGCTTTGCCAGATGTTTTCCCTCTGATCTTGTCTGGGTTGCTTAATCTCCATGTGTTTCTGGTCATTCTCTCTTAAAACTGCGTGCATGAGGTTGGACGGAGAGAGGGAGAGTTCACCATGAGAGCCAAGCCCTGCAATGGTCTGGGTTTGTGACCTTCTGAGGTCTTTTTTTTTTTTTTTTTCCAATGGAAATGGGCAGCTGCTTAGAGCAAACATGTCGTATAACACCCCTTCTCCCTCACCACCCTTCAGAAGGGAAGGTGCTGATGTCAGACCCTGACTTCTCACCCCTCTGTCTGCAGGGGGGTAGTCACAAGGGACACTGGCTGTAGGAAATCAGGTTCTGTTAATTCAGCTGTTGAGAGACAAGGCTGTGTGCATGCTTCTGATGGTGTGCAGGCCTATTCTGCGCACATGCCTTACCCTACCTGGTAAAATCTCTTTCCAGGTTAGTTAGGGGCTAAGAGGCTTTGATGTCTGGAAGGGTAACTGAATTGCTTGGGATCTGTGGACTTGGCCATGGAAGGAGCTTGGAGAGAGAGATGACTAGTCACAGCTGGAAAGCAAACTGCCTTGCAGATCTCTTAATTGCCTCTCCCATGTTAGTTTGTCACATGCATTGTGGCTTTCTTGCATCGCCACCAGCAAAGCCCAGGCAGCATGAGACCCAGTTAAAACCATTCTTCTCACACATCTATGAGCCTGGTGTGAAGGTGCTGGGGGACACCTAGACTGTACACACTGTTGGGTGTACCTGGTGCTGCCAAATGCCCTGGGCCTGAACTGGCAGGATGCATCTGGCCATGCCTCCTGGTCCCTGCTGTACCAAATGTGGCCTGGCGTTGAGCCTGCTTTCCTGCCTCCTGACAGTGGCTGCAGCAGCATGGTAGTGTCCCTTCACCTCCTGCTAACAGGGCAGTTTTCTGTTTCTAAACAAAACAAACAAAAAAAAACCAACCTGAGATGTGATAGAAAACCCACTGGCCCCCACCATCTTGGGTCTCTGCTCATGCAGATGTGGGTTCACTCCCTCACCCTCTCTCAACTCTGCTGTTTTCAAGCCTGTTAATCTTAGCACGGGAGGTGGAGCTTGGCTTTTTTGTTGTCATCAGGCTGTGGCTGTGTCCCCCCTGCCTCTCCTGCTGCTCAAAGGCCACCTCCCAAGTAGAGACTGGGCAGGCTGTGGTGGGAGCATGTTGCCAGCAGGCAGGCTGTACAGATGCAGGGGAAAGCATTTTCTGGCAGGAGGCAGCACTTGTGCTGGGGTCCTGCTAAGCTAGGATCTGGGAGAATTGATCTTGGCAGTACGAGGGGCGTTTGATGTCCTAGCTCTTAATTTTCTGGGTGCCTGAGGATGCAGATCTTCTGGTGGACCGTTCTTGGACCCTGTTGCTTTTGCAGTCAAGTAGCAGAGAAAGTGAGGAGCCTGAGGGGTGATGTGGGCATAGTGCTGGCACGAGGGCAGAAGTTGCCTCAAAGTACTAACTTCTAGACATGCTTTTAGGAGAACTTCTCCAGGGTTGTCAGTTTGCTGCATGTCTTAATGCTAGTCAAATAAGTTGTCATACTAGCTGTAAGTCTTTAAAACCAGTGCTGTATTTAAGGTGCCTGTGGTGATAGGGAAAATATGCTTTGTAGTAACGCCTGGAGCTCTGAGCTGAGGATGTGGTGTTAAATCCTCAAAAAGAGGAGAAGTACTGCTTTTTTGGCAGTTCTGGAAGCATTACTCAGACAGAGACAGGGCTACTAGATTGCCTTTTTCTGTCCCCTCCACACAAAGCGTTTGCCGTGGCGTGACTTGTAGAGCTGCTGATTTTTAGCACGCATCTCATACTCCTCATTCTGCCTTCCCCCTCAAAGCGCATGCCTTGGCCAGGCCTCTTCTGTGCTGCTTTCTAAGATGGAAAAAAGTCTTCTCTGGCCCAAACCACATTGAAAATTCCATTGCCTGTGGAAACACATGGCTGGACGTCTGTGACCAGCTAATTGCTGTGACAGTACCTCTCCGTGCTGGGCTGGGGCATCAGCTGCCTGCACAGCGTCTGCTTTCCGGGAGCCAAAAACGCTGAGGACGACCTCCCTGTTGTAAAAAGCACGTGTCGCATCCTGCATTTTGGCAGGGCGTTTTCCTTCTCTCCCTCCCCACTGCACAGTGGCAGCTGTGAATGTGGTCGGTAAATGGAGCCACGTAGCGGCTGCCAGAATAAACCAGAAGCAGAAAAGTTCGGAGACGTCGGCGCGTGCTCCCGAGCGCGGGGCGTTTGGGCTCTGAGCGTTGGCTGGGGCTTTGCAAAGGGGAGGTTTTCTGCAGTGCTGCCTGGCCAGGGCTGCACGTTAGGACCAGAGCTTGGGTTTTCAGTGCTCAGCTCTCTCTTCCAGACTTAAGGGGAGGTTGGCAGTAGTCTTGGCCCAGAATTGAGACGTCAGGGTGTTGTCCGATTCCCACCTGAGGACTGGCAAACTACAAAACACAAACGCAAAGCAAGATGCTTCATGCAGAGGGGAAAAGTTGGGGAAGGGTGACAACCTGCCCCCCCTAAAACACAGCTTGAAAAATAATGTCATGTGGCACTGAGTTTTGCTTCACATTGGCCAGGGTGCCTAGCATGCTATTCAAAGCCTTCTTTTTCTGCTGTTCAGGCTTCCCAAAGAGAGGTGGAGGCGACACTGCAGAAGAGACTGGATGAAGTAAGTGACGAGCTCCGCAAAAGCCAGACCAGCTACAAGAGCCTGTTAGCAGATGCAGAAAAGGCCAAAGGGCAGCAGCAGAGCATTGCTGGTGAGGACCGTGAAACAGCACAGGGAGAGCTGTGGGGCAGCTGAAACATGAAGCAGATTTTGAGCTTTTGGGGCTGGGTGTTTGGTGGGGCTGTTCGGAGCAGGATGAGTAGACCCGGGGTTTAGTTGGGCTTTCCAGTGTCTGCAAGCAAGACACAGGGCTGGTCTGTGGTTGTCACTGCAGGAAGAGGCTGTAGTTTTCTCCTAGGATATACCACTCCAGTGCCTCTATCTCCTGTGTGGCCCTGTACTGTCCCACATCCCTTCTTGCCAATTCTGTGCCCCCAAAAAGCATCTGGGGCCAAGGGACCTGTTTGGGCAGAGCAGGATGGGAAGTCTCTGAGTTTGTTTGCACCTGCCTTACTGTGTTTCTTGCCCCTTCCTCCAACAGAACTGCAGGCCAAGTTGCTGAGCTCCGAAGCAGAGCTGAAAAGCAAATTGTTGGAGCTGGGCAACGTGAAGGGGAAACTGCAGGATGCCAGCTCGGAGAACACAAAGCTCCTGGAGAGGATCAAATCCATTGAAGCTCTGCTGGAAGCAGGCCAGATGAGGGAGGCAGAAAAAGACCGAGACCTGCAGGTCCCGTGCGCTTTTAATTTGGGTGGGAGGAGGAGAGGGGGTTGCACTGCTTGGTGTCGGTGTGGAAGAGATCTGTCTGTGCAGGCAGCTCCTAGCTGACAGCGGGTGGTTCAGCTCTTAGCACCAAGCCCAAGCAGGTGTTTTTGCACTGTGACATTAGTACCTGTATTATCTCTGCTAATGGACCCCTTCTGCGGTGCCACAGAAATGGCTGATCTGTGTCTCTTGTCTAAGACTGATAATGAAAGTGATTTCTCTCTTCCAGTCAGCCAATGAAGCAGAAATGAAGCAGCTGCAGTTAAGGTAGGTCTAAGTACTCCCTAGCACACAAAAGCTGCTTGCTCCTCCAACCTGGTGTCCTTGTGTCCCAGAATTTCCCTGATGATGAGCCTTGTGGGTGAGGGCTTCCTCCTCTCTCTCTTAGACAGGATGGGGGGACTGTGAAGCCAGGAAGACAAGTTGAATTCTGGCAAGTGCATCTCTTTAAAATATTAATCGGCTCCAGTGCTGACCCCAAATAACAGCGAGTCCATTCTGAAGTGACACTTTAATTGCTGTCAGGCAAATGAAGGCTAAATGTTCCTGTAAAACTGACTGGGGAAGTTGTGTTGGCAAAACAAACGGACAGGGATCTGTGATGTCTCTGATCCAAGTCTGTGCTCAAAGCTGGGATATCCAGAGCAAGGTTTTGGGGGCTATTTTAGGTGAATTTTGGGTAACTTCAAGGATGGAGATTCACCACCTGTCTGACACCCTGTTCCCCTGTTTGACAACGTCCGTGTGTCAGTGAAAAAGGGTTTTCTGACATCTAATTGGTTTCCCACATCACAACTTGTGTCTGTTGCCTCTCACCCCTGTGCAGGGCACCTCTGAGAAGGTTCAGGCTCTGTCCATGGCAGGAGGATTTCTCAGATGCCCTTGCTGCGAGCAAGCACCTGGTGTTCCTCTAAAGGAGGGCAATTGTTCAACCTAGGGTCCTGGGATCCCAAGATTTTTGGGTGATTTGTGTCAAGGACTTGAGTTGTCTTTGGCCTACTCAAGCTGAGACTCCCTTCAGGGCAGATGGTGGATCTGAGTGTGGAGGGAAGCTACAGGCTCTGAGGTGTCTGGCTTGTGGTGCTGATTCATGGTTACTCAAGATGGTAGGATGATGCTTTCAGAATGCAGAGCTGTGGGCTATCTCAGTCTAATGAGTTGTGAATGGGAGTGTGTCGGAAGCAGTTCCAGTTGTATGATCCAGAGTTTGTGGCCTTTGGCTCAAGTTGTTTCTTCCTTGTCCTAGATATACAGCTGGCCAACTACTTGCTTGTTATTGCTGATAAGTCAGTAGAAAACTAGATCCCACTCCAGCATGGTCATGGTCTTTCATTTCTGCAGTTGTGATTTTAGTCCCACAAGTGCAGCCCAATCCCTTCATCTCCCCATGCGAGTGCAACTTCCTGCTGCTTGTAGATCCTGGAGCAGACCCCAAATGGGAAGGGCTGTGGTCCCGTTCTCGGGAGCTCACTGCCTGGGTGGGAGGTGGAGGTGGAAGCTCACTCCTGCATCATGCTGTTCCAGGCTCCAGGAGAAAACTGACCAGCTCTCGTCCTTGGAAAGGGAAGCAGCAGAGCTGCGAGAGGCAATGGAGCAACAGAAGACAAAAAACAATGTACGTGAGTGAATTGGGCTCAGATTTGCTGCTCAGATTTTTTTTTTTCCTTGAAAACCCAGATCTTTGGGGTCTGAGTGGCAGCCCATCGTAGCCAGTTAGCAATCACTCCATGGTGCAGCAAAAGGCTCTTCCAGCCCCATGGAGCTCTGGGGGTATCACCTTGTCTGCCAGAGAGCAGGAAGGCCCCTGGCAGGGTGTACATCTTCCGTGCTCAAGCTGATGGGCTGTGTGGGTGGGGGTGTCCCTCCCCTGCCTCCTGGGAGGCTTAGGACCTGGTAAGCAGGGAGATACAATCCAGCAGGGTCAAGGGAATCCATGCTCAGGAATCCCTCACTCCTCGTTGCTTCTCTGCTCCTTTTCCCTCTACTGCAAGGCTGCATCAGTTGTCTGGAGGCAACCTCGCAGCATTCTGCTAGGCCTATGTCCTCTTCAGTCAGCTCTAAGGGCTGCTTTTGGAGCTTGTCTTCATCCAGGTCTGCTCCGCTCCTGCAAGGAGGCTTGAGCCTTCAGGCATTGCCTGAGCAATGTGGTGCCTTGGGTGGCTGCAGGGTTAGAGGAGAAAGGAGTGCGTGTGGGCACTGGGATGGGAGATCCTCAACAAAAGTGACGGGCTGCCCATTTTCATGAACGGAGGCTTTGGAATCCTCCGCAGTGCCAACAAGCAGCTTGGTGGCCTTTGGCATGATGTGTGGCTTATTGCCTTGTGTGTGTGGTCTCGGCAGGACCTTCGTGAGAAGAACTGGAAAGCAATGGAAGCATTGGCCACGGTGGAGAAGGCATGCGAGGAAAAGCTACTTGCTGCTACAAAAGCAAAGGTGAGCCTGGTATTTCTCTTTAGCAGTGATGTCAGTGTTGTAGGGGAAACAGGCAGTCTCCCCAAGCCACCAGAATTGTTTGCCTTGGGTTTCCTGCCTCATCTTAGGAGCAGCACTGGCTTAACTCTCCTGCCAGCTTCTCCATCTTGTCTTGAGGACTGTGTATTCACAGTACAGGTCACAGTTGGGGAACTAGAGCCGTGGGTGAACTGAGAGGGATATTTCAGTGATTCTCAGCAGCAGCACTTTTCTCTGCTCACTGGTTTTCCCATGCCAGCTGCGTCTACCTGTGTAGACACAGAAAAGCAGGACTGGTACTGGCAGCCTGGCCCACAAGCACCTGAGACCTCCACCCCATGCCAGTTTGTCCCTCTTACAGGAGGAACTGGCCCAACAGCTTGACGCCCTCCAGACACGAACCAAACAGACGCTGCTCTCTGCCCTCCCAGAAGTCACCGTGTCCTCGCAGCAGGTGGGCATCTGTGTTTTCAGACCCCCGCAGAGCCTCTGCCGTGCAGAAATGACAGACATCTAAGTGTCCTCTTCCTTTCTTTCCCTTCGTTGTCCTGTTTTTCACACTCAGGATTATGATACATGGCTACAGGAATTTAAGGAGAAGACAGTGAATGTGCTAAAGCAACACATGAGTACAACAGAACCCGTGGTAAGTGAAGGGGCTGGAAACTGGTGGAGGGGCAAGGGAGTGCTTAAGTCACTTATTTCTTTTCCTCACCTCTCTTTTTCTCCATCCTTCTCCTTCCCTTTCAGGATTCAGCACTTAAATTAAAAGAGGCAGAGGAAGCGCAGAGCACTTTACAAGCAGAATGTGAGCAGTACAGAGCTATCCTTGCAGAGACGGTAAGTTACAACTCCTCATGATGTGTTGGTCTTCTATTAGAAACACAACTCGATCTCCCAGCAGCCCAGATCCTGTGATGGGCTTGTGGTGGGCATCACACAGTATGCTGGGGCTGCCATGGAGAAGATTATTTGCTGGTGGGACAGGGGAAGAGGAGAAACAAGAATTTCTAGAGTTTTTCTTCAGTCCAGTCATGTTGGAGACCTTCCTGGTGGTCATGGGATGTTGCTTGAGGCCCAGTGGCACATGCAAGGACTCCGCTAAGCAAGGTGGTTGAGCTAGCCTGGGAATTGGGAGCCCCTAGCCCCACCTGGGGCACCTAATTCTGTTGCTCATGCTTTGGCCCAAGTCCTTTGAGAAGAGTTGGGTATTCCAGGGCATCCAGCCCTGGCAGCAGCTGTGGTGCTCCACTCAGGAAGGCTGGAGAAGGCTTGGGCTCAGCTGGGGCTTTGCCAACAGGAGGGGATGCTGCGAGACCTGCAGAAGAGTGTGGAGGAGGAGGAGCAGCTGTGGAAAGCAAAGCTCACGGTCTCTGAAGAGGAACTCCAAAAGGTGCGTGTTTGGGGCACACCTGGGCTTATTGCTCATGTACAAAGGCTCATGGAGCAGAGAGGCTGTTGGCTATAAATTGGGTGTTGATCCCAACTGTTCCTGCAAGCCTTGAACTCTGAGGCAAGAGGCCTCTTGTCACAAAACTGACAGACGAGAAACCCACCTTGCTTAAGCCTTTCTTCCACCTGGATCCCACCTCCCTTCCTGGTGTGTGCCACAGGAATGGGTTGCAGCTCTCTGGTACAGGCATGGTAGTTGGGAAACTACATTACTGCTTCAGAAATCCAAACTCTGAAGCTTGGAAGTCAGGCTGAGTCCTCCCAGTGGGTGCTGGCTTGACTGAGGCAGAGCACGTGCTGTGCTCTTGGTCTCCCATTTTCAGAAGAACTTGGCTTGCTCTCAGTATCTAGATTGACCCTGGCTTTTCTTGAGGCTTCAGAAAGGAGCTGAAGTCCAAGCCGTGTACTGTGCATAGTTTTTGGTCCAGCTGTCTGTCTAGCTCTGGGTACCACTCTTACTGGTTAGAAAGCCAGCCAGAAGCTGCCAAAGAGCCCATGTTGCCCAGGAGTCTGGGGGGAAACATGTTTTGTGAATTCTTGTGATTTACCTGGAGTGTAGGAGAACTTGACTGGTCGTGCCTTTTCTGCAAAGCTGATTTAAGTTATCTCTGACTTGAGTATCCTCTTGATTGCAGAACTGAAATGAAACTATTTTCCAGGATCTGGTTGCTCCCCATCGCATGGGGTTTTTAAGCTAACTGGGGCAGCAAAGAGATGGGGGAGCTCTTGAACAAGAGATCTTTAGTTTCTCAGCCGCTCACTGGCTCCAGCAGCGCTGCCGTCTGTCTGGCACTGAGGGCTGGTGTTGTGTTGCATGTGGATGACGTGGCTGCTGGTGTGTGCTGACAGCATGGTGTGCGTGATGGGATGAACGTGGCAGCTAGGGCAGGTCCCAGAGCAGTTCTGCCTCTCTGTGGAGAAGTAGTGAATTTCTCTCTTACAAAGAATTCAGGAACCATGAAGTCCTTTTCAGAAGTAAATCCAGGTTTAAATGCAAATGTACTTTTGAGCTTTTGGATAGCTTGGCTTCTCTTAATATCAAAGCCAGTGACACCTCATTGGAAAAACTACTTTGCTGTTTCCAAACCCAAAGCACTCTCAACAAAAGACTTGCACTGAGTTTGGTGCCAGTTTGTTGGGTGTTGAAAGCTGACTGCAGCCAGCTGCAGTCCTGCAGGCAAAAGCTGTTACCTTGCTTCACAATTTACAGCCTGGGCTTGTTGGACTAACCTTTCCTGGGAAGAGGAGCTCCTGCTGGCTGCAGGCCATGAAGCTCCAGTCTGGTGTCAGGATTCTTCTGTGCAGGACAGGAGAAAGTAGGAGAGGTGGGAGTGAACTGCAAGCTGGTTATTAGTTGTGCAAAGCATGTTCAGGACCAAAGTGAAACGCCATTTACATTTTGATTTATTTTATTTTTTCTCCTGGCTTAGTCACAACTCCAGTTGAAATCCCTTGAAGACATGGTAGAGAAGTTGAAAGCAGAGCTGCAGAGCACAGATCAGGTAATGCTTTTTGGGTACTTGAGAAAGCCCAGGTACTACCAGGCCTCCTGGCATTGTGTGCAGGTGCCAGGCACATGCGTGCTGTGCTTGGGCTGAATTGGAACCCATCTCCTGACTCATCCTGGGGAAGGTGGGCTTGCAGTGTGGGATGTGTTTGGGATGTTTGGCATCTCAAAAAAACCCCTCTGCGTTCTTCCCTTTTAATCCAGCTAAAGGAATACATCTCTCTTCTGGAAGCACAACTGGAAAATCACTTGGAGACAGCCAGCTCTGAACGCCAAAACTACACAAAAGAAGTTGAAGTCGTAAGTGTGATGATCATTACCTTAAACATTTATTCTTCTAAGCCTGATTCATCACCCATCCACATTTTGGGCATTTGCAGCTTTGCAAAGTGGGAGTAAATAGATGGAGATGTTTGCTCCAGTCTGGGTTGTGGACATGTAATGTCAGGAGATACATTGGCAGGGTGATGGTACAGGGAGATCAGCGTGGAGATGTCTGTTGTGTCCCACTGCCCTGTGGGATTTCTGTGTCTCAGGCAAGACAGAGTTGTCTCACAATTGTCTCTCTGAGCAGGCATCAGCAGGCAGGTTAGCAAATGATGCTATCATGGCCTCTCTAAGAAGACATTGCACTAGAAAAATGCCTCCTTGGGCTAGAGGGCTCCAACACCAACTGCATAAATGAGTTTGCCTTTTTACCCCCTACTAGGGCACCAGGATGATTGGGCTGGGGGACCAGAGGGCAGCAGGATGGGGTAGAGAGGGACCAGGGCTGGACTTGTGTGATGTAGGCTTGGAGGTGTGACTAGGGGAAAAAGCCCAAACCCTAATACTCTTCCTTACCCCTTGCTTTCTGTTTCCCCTGGTCAGTTGAGGCAGCTCTTATCAGAGTCCCAAGAGCAGCTGGAGGCAGCGAAGACAGAAACACAGAAGCAGAGCAAAGAGCTGGCGCTGGTAAGGGAGATCCCTGGAGATGCACCACTGGGACCCATCCGCCTGCATGCAGGACGGCTGCTTGGCTTCAGGGCAGTTCACAAATGGCGACCCGGGGTTCATCTGCCTGCTGGTACCCCACTCCTCCCTGCAGGTTTAGAGAGGGGAGGATGGCACAACCAACACACGGGCAAACCTGGTGCTCCCAGACACCAAAGTGATCAAGCTTTCAGCGCAGATGTTTGTGACCCAGTAGGAGACTTCATTTGCCTTTCTTTCCTCCCGTGATGGTGGTTGGGAAGGAAAGGAGAGCAGCAAGGCTTACATAACCTGGCATGTAGCAGAAAAACCCAGCTGTCGCCCCTGATGGATACTGATTATCCCCACCACCACCCTGAGCAGGGGTTTGGGTGCCTTAAGTGTCCAACCATCCAGCTCTGGGTGGGGTGAATTAGGTTGTGTATCCCATGTGTGTAGGAGTCGCTTGGAGGACTGAAATATGGGGCTGAGTTTCTGCAGGTAAGTGGGAGAGAGGCCTGGGATAAAGGGCCAAGAGAGCCAACAGACCTGCCAAAACCATGAGGGCTTTTGTTTTTTTTTAAATCAGTACTTTGTGAGACAGCAGTTGCTGCTTTGTATTTTAATATTTAAATGCTTCATTCTTTGGAGGCAAAGTTCGCCAGTGAGGTTTAGGTGTCTGGGTTAAGGTAGGACTCTGGCCATTCAGAGCTCCTGTAAGCCCTGCTGCAGTGAACTGAGGGTCAGGAGTTTTGTTTTTAAAGTCCTGGGTGGTATCCCTGGTTTGCAGAGGTGCTCAGAGCACACTGAGCTGGGAGTACAGTTTCTCCTGGGTGCTGTGACTCTTCTGAGAATTGTAGCTGCTATCATCCAGCCCACTGAACAAACCAATGCAGCCCTTTGCTCTTGGAGGAACTTGGTGCTGGGTAGTCATTAGCTTTAATCTCAGTAGATGGGCAAGCAGCTGTAAGCATTGAACACGTTTCTGTTCATCCAGAAGCCTTCCCTTTCTTCTGGACAGGGTGAATGGTGAGTAAGCAGCTTAACTGACGATGCTGGTGCAATGCAGGATCGAGCAGGACTCTGGTAAATGGAAGTAGGGGTTTTAACTGGGGAGGTTGAAAGAGGCTGCCCCCCTCCAGCCCCATCCTAGCAGCGTCTCTGGTTGATGGCAAAAAGGGACCTCCCACCCTGCCTCGACTGCTTTGTTTAACGCTCCAGCTACACTCATGTCTCAAACTGCCCAGGTTAGATGCACCACTGTTTGTCTAATAGAGCTTGAGATGATTTTTCAAACATTTCAGTTTGTGTGCAAGCAAAAAGGCTGACAAAATTGGTCTGTAGGTCCTTGTGGGTCTTGTAATGGCTATGGTGTGGGGGTGTGTAACTGAGCCAGGCTTGCTGGTCCTCCTTCCAGGTCAGGCAGCAGTTGAGTGAGATGAAGAGCCATGTGCAGGATGGAGAAGTAGTGGGGTCACAAGCTGACCCGAGCGATCCCACGCCCTTCGAGGTTAGGGTGGTGAGACCGCGGCTTGCAGGGGTGCTGACCCTTAACCATGTCCCTTGTCCCGTCTCACCGTCTCTAACCGCATGGAAAACTGCACGTGGCTTTGCTGTCATGACTGTGTTGTCTCCTGTCCTGTGTGTATGGGGCTTGGTCATGGTAGCTGGGGGAAGCCAGCTATGTGTCCTGTTCTTTCACCAGCAGGGCCGTTCCCTTTGGGAGCCCTCTATCACAACATCAGGCTGGTAACATTTTTGGGGAGGCAGGCAGGGAGCACTGCCTCAAGTTGGGATTACCACACAGTGATGCCCCTTTGGGTGTGAGGCTTGGGTCTACTCAGAGGCAGCCCTGGCCGTGCTGGGGAAGAGGACATCCCAACACAGCTGCACTGGGAACCCTTCCCAGCTGGAGGGTGGGGATTAGGATTATAGAGCCTGCGTAGGAGCTGAGGCTCTGCAAATCTTGCTAGAGCCGGGCTGAAGGCATTAGCAGCGGCTGTTCCCTTGCAGGCTAACACCTCTTGGCGGTGGCAGCTGCTGCCGCAAGCTGGGCTCTGTCTCTCTCCTTTAATCCTGTTAACTGTGGAGCCTTCTCCTGGGCACTGCTCATCTGGTGCAGCATGGGGACCTGCCAGATACGCCCTGCACTGTGTTGTGCCTCTTGTCCCAGCTGCCCAAAAAGCAAGCAAAATTTGGCAATGTAAAACCAACGCCCAGGCTCACCATCCTGGCTTTTGTGCAGAGAGGAGGGATGAAGGTACCCATTGCCCTTTGGTGCCTTGGGGAAAGCTCCAGGTTTTGTTTCTTTTGTGTAGCCCAGCTTTCTTGGTAATGGAAGAAGCTCACCATCCTCATCATCTCTGCCTTTTTTTTTTTTTAATTTTATTTTTATTTTTTATTTTGTTTCCTGGATGTTTTCCCCTTCTTAACACAGTTGAAAACTCAGCTGGAGCAAAACGAAGCGCTGGTGGAGAAGGAGCAAGCGCTGAGGCAAAAGCTGGTGCTGGAGCTGGAGGAGGTAGGTCCCATTATTGTCAGCTCTTTCCCTTGGGGGTTAACAGCTTTAGCTGGGCTTCATGTGCTTCTGGCCAAGGATTGCTGTCTTCCCAGTGGAAGCTGGGATAGCAAATGCAATGCATCCAGCTGTCTGATGGTGGCTCTATAACCTAACTCTACAGCAGAAGTATAGACCCCCCTGGGGCCTTGCTGGCTGGCTGCATGGGGCAGGATGCGGGAGGTGCCCACTGCTGTTTGCTGGCGTGTTAATGAACGTGTCCCCCTTCCAGGCACAAAGCTCGGCATGCAGCTTGCAAGCAGAGCTGGAGAAGCTGAGGCTGGCTGAAAATGCAGCAACTTCAGACACAGAGGAGGCCCAGCATCTCAAGGTGATTTGGCTGCCCTGGTCTCTTGTGCTTGGTGTTGAGCCAAGACAACAAAAGCCTTATCCAAGCAGGACTATGGGCATGATTTATGACTCTTGGGTATGGTGGGTCAAGGTAAGTAATTCCCATGGAAGGTGCTCCCTGTCCCCACGCTGGTTATGAGCTCTAACATGGCTGAAGGACAGCAGGGTGCAAGCCACAGCCCCTTGTTGGCCAAGGTAAGGGTGATGCTCTGAGCTGACTGCTTTAGCACATGGTTGTGCAGGCTGGGCTTTCCATACAGTGGGAGATCACTGTGCTCGCTTGAGGTTGTTTCAGCCCACAGTATCTCCCAAGTTTGCTGGGGAGCCAGAGTGAGCTCTAGCTGGTGGGGTAACACCTAGCCCCTCCAGTGAGGAGAGAGATGGATGCTCCTCCGGCTCACGGTCACTGAGGCCCCTTGTTGCAGCCCTGAGGTGACTAGATGTGTTTTGGAGGGAGAAGGTCCCCTGCAAGCAGCCCAGACTACAAAGGGAGGCTCAGACAGATGGCTTCTTTTTACTCCCATGTAGGAAAGACTTGAAAAAGAAAAAAAGCTAACAAAGGACTTGGGCCAAGCAGCAACCAAACTACAGGAGCTACTGAAAGCTACCCAGGACCAACTGGCCAAAGAGAGAGAAACGGTGAAGAAGTTGAAAGAACAGCTTCATGAAAAGGTACTTGTTCCCAGCACCGGGACAAATGCCTCAGCTGTGGCTGAGATGGCCACAGCCATGCCTTCTCTTGACACAGGCAGGGCTATAGGGAAACATGTGTCATGAGGTGGTTTAAAATGGTATGCAGTGGGGCACCTAGTGCCGGAAACCATACGGCTGGCTTTTGGCAACCCCTGGGACTGCACTGGATCGTGGTCATAATTCTCCCTGCCCAGAAGGGAAGATCTGGCCAGCCTGTGAAATCCTTTGCTGCTTAACCTGTAGTGAGAGTAAGATGGAGACCGAGCTGAGTAACTCACCT
The DNA here is from genome assembly GCA_013399115.1 of Anseranas semipalmata. Taxonomy (NCBI): domain Eukaryota; kingdom Metazoa; phylum Chordata; class Aves; order Anseriformes; family Anseranatidae; genus Anseranas; species Anseranas semipalmata. The sequence continues at coordinate 15,622 of VXAA01001572.1, read as the reverse complement.
CTCTGTTTTTCTTCTCCAGGGGGAAGAGGATAGTTCAAAGGAAGGGACTTCAGTTTGATGAGTCTGTGACTTAGAACTTACAGTACAACTTACCAAAATGCCTTACACATTCCTAAAATAAAAATATATGCTGAATTTACTGTAGATAAGATACAAGCCATTAGTGACCCAAAACCTAGTTTTGAAACTTTTAAAAGAAAAAAAACAAAAAAACAAAAAAACAAAACAACAAAAAAAACCAACAACCAGTAAACACTGCAGGCGTACGTTTGTAAGAAAATCTTCATACTGTTTTGTACAACCCTTCGTTCCCCTGGGTGCTGCTCTAGTTGTGTTGGGGCGGATGCTGGGGCTTGACCCTCCTGTAGCAGCAGAACCCACGAATGTGTGAAAAGGGAAGACTGTGTTTGTACATCAACTGGTGCAATTATTATTTTATATATATATATAAATATATATTATTTTTTTTGGAGTGAAAGAAGTGTGAAAGTAAGACCCACCATGGAAGGAAGCCTCTCTTTGATGGGTGGCTCTTGGCGCGTATCCTTTTGTGTATTTTCTGGGTGTCGATGCAATTAAAATGACGTTGTAGAGAAGAGAACTTGTTCTTTATTTTTCTGGTTATTTCTGTAGGTTGCTAGGCCAGGTAGGTCTTTGGGATAACTGAAGTGTAACTCCTCGCTGTGCTGCAGCAGCTGTGCCCTCTGTTTTTCTCCAGTACAAGCGAAGGAGGTGCAGAGCACCAGGCTTGGTGCCCAGCAGAGGGAGTGTGGCACTGCCTGGGCTCCACAGCAGCCTGAGCACGGAGATGCTGGGGCCACGCAGCCTTGAGGGATGGAGTGGGGTGGCTGTTCCCGTGCCGTGGGCTCAGGCCGAGCGTGGGGACAGACATGGAGGCTTTCCCCCGTTGCTGGTGGGGAGAGCAGTGCCAGCACCTCCAGCCTGACTGGGACTGTCTCTCCCACTTAATCCTCAGCTTTCCCCTGTCGCTTTGGCCCTGTGACGTGGTGGTCCTCGCTTGCTGCAGGGTTCTTCAGCTGTCTGTTCTTGCCTTCTTGTGGCTTTTTTTCCTGTTTTCTAAGCTGGTTTCTTAGGAAATGGCAGAGGGCATGTGACCGCTTGGTGCCTGTCTCCCCACATGAAAGCTACTGAGCCTGATGCTGACATCAGCTGGATTTGAGAGAGGGGGAAGAGGGCTCCAAAGAGCTTGGTTCCTCTAGCATATGAGAAAAGCCAAGGCCAGAAAGGGGAAGAGAGCAAGGGAAGACCTGCCTCCAATTTGTTCCTGGGAAAGGCGGTGTGCGCTCAACCTCCATTAGATGTGAGAGACTTCATGGGGCTGAGGCTGGTGAATGGCCTGGGAAAAGCCCTGGGAGACCTCAACGCTGCAGGGCCTGGGTGGCAGGAGGCTGCAAGGAGCGGGTGCCTCCCAGCCCCATCCACCTCCCTGCATGGTGCAATGCTGCAGCTCCGTCTGCCTCTTCCTGCAGGAAAACCACAAAGATATCTTCCCGTGAGGGTGACAGTGCGTGGCCTCCAGGCCGTGGCTCTGGGACAGAGCCAATGCTGGCCCTGTTCCTCATAACCCTCAGGAATAACACACGAGGTGGGGGCTGAGTGCTTCCCACCCCAGCACTGTGGCTTTTGAGGTGGGTTCCATCCCACTCATCTGCTGGGGCTGTGTAAGTCATGTCTGGGGGTCAAGACCAACCTTCGATCAGGAGCCACATGTTGAATTCTGGCCAAGGAAGGGGAAAGCTGAGCGTACCCCCGCCCAAATCTGCCTCACAGCCTTGTCTGAAGGGGGCTGGGTACCTGGGCTCAGGGCTCCTTCATTAGCCAGGTGGCCCAGCCTTCATCCTGCCCTGACCCAAACCACTCCTCCTGTGGTGCAGTGGCTGGGCAAAATTGATGCTTATGTACTCACCGTGTGGAAGAACTGAGGGGCTTGAAACTAAGCTTTGGGTGCAGATGGTGTGATGGGGCTTATGCACCTGGCTGGAGGGGAGCTGGTGGCTGCGCCCGCCTGCAGGGTGGTGGCCTCAGCCCCTTGCATAGCGGCTGAGGCCCTAGCCACCCGTTAGGAGCCCCACTGCTGCTGCTCCCCCAGCGCTTCCACCCTGGCGCTGAGCCGCGGCGTGCGCAGGAGGCAGAGCACCCAGCTCCAGCAGGGCCACTGCAGCCTGAGGGAGGGACACACTCATTCACCCCACAGCCATGGCTAGCCATCGGTTTCCTCTTTCTGGACTTTATGATGCACTTGGGAGGCCCTAATGACCCAGCATAAAAAAATAAAATAAAATAAAAATAAAAATAAAAATAAAATAAAATAAAATAAAATAAAATAAAATAAAATAAAATAAAATAAAATAAAATAAAAAAACCACCACACACACAAAAACAACCACAGGCTGGAATGAGCTGTTGAGAGTATAGGGGTAGCCATCACTCTAAACAGCAGTCAGCGGGAAGGGCCCCAAAGCAGCAAGCACAACAGTGATGAAACCTTTTGGTTTTTGCTTTGGCAACAACCATTTCCTTTATTGTGCTCGCTTGTGCAAAACAGAACACACTAAACAAGCGCTCACACAAGAGCAGTAATGGAGCCCCCAAAATACATAGCCAAAGCAAGGAGGGTGGGCAGCATACGTATGCACTGCAGGGCTGGGTGGGCTCCAAAAGCTGTGCAAGAGCAGATTAGGTGTCCTTAGTGTGGGAGACACACTGCCCTTCAGGACATCACCAAGCTGTCTATTTTCGGAAGGCAGAGAGGGGCTGGTCTTGTTAAGTAAAGCTGCTGATGGAAACAGGTCTCTGGGGAAAGATGTTTAGCTCCATTTTAGCTGCCTGGAGTTGTACTGCTGGGATTTTCTGTCTTCCTGTGGCACCTTGATGGCAGGGGAAGGAAAACAGCCTCCAGAGAGGTCAGGCCCTGCTCTCCCACACATGGTGGGATTTCACAAGGCACTCACCCCTTGGGTAGCATGGGCTTTGCTTTCTCTCCTTCAGGCTTGTTACCTGATGAGTGGGTTGTGACTCAGGGCAGCCTGAGATGCTGGGGTGCTGCAACCAGGTACTTAAAGATCAATGGCCCTGCTTGGTGCCCCAGGACTGACCGGGGATGCTGCTTCCCCTTTTGGTGCAGGGAGGGCTCCTGTGTTGCACCAGCAGCTTCTGTCATGGGGAACGGGGTCTGGCAGCACTGCCTGGTGCAGCTCAACCCGTGCCAGGGCATCGCAGCCTGACAAAGGCAGCCTGGTTTGGAGGAGAGCTGCTATCCTCTCCGCTTCCCCCATGGCCAGTCATCACCATCCTGGACATTCTGCTCTGCTAAAACTTGGATGCCTAAGGGAAGAGGGTGATTCTAGAGATGCAGTGAAACCCCAATGACTTGCAGTGCAACATCATTCATAGCAGGTCATCTACTGGCCGTACTTACGCATCTTGGTTCATGCTGTTTTTGGAGGCGGCAGCCCTGAGCCCCTTCACATTTTTGGTGTAGTCCGGCTAGAAAGCAATTTCTACCCCAAAGCAACTGGCCAAGCTTTGGGAAGTGTTCCTCTTCTTGCATCTCCCTGCTTATCTCACTATTTCAGAAAGCTCTGTGTGATTTGGGAGAAACTACAAATGAACGGATTTATAACAGGAGGAAACACTTTTCCATGTTTTTCATCCCCTTCAACTGTAGAAGGCCAAGCAACCTTGGGAGATAGTGAAGTTTGGCCCACAAACTCCACGATGTGAACAAATCTGAACATTATAGCTCTGAAGGTGAGGAGTTACAGCCAGCACTGGAGTGCAGGAGTACTTTTCCAGAGACCTGGCTTGTGCCCCAGAGCTCGCTCTGAGGGTCCTAAAAGCTGCCAAAACCTCTCACACCAGCTGAAGCTGTGCAATTACATCTAACCAAGTCCCAGGTGCCACCTCAGACCGCTCCTGTCTCCGAGTCCCAGGACTAACGCACTTTGCACCCAAGCCCCAGATCTGAGGGTTTTTACATTGCAGGAAGCACCCTCCCACCTCCCAGGTCTCACTTCCTTTCCGCTCTGCTCAGCCTGTTTTCTAACCAAAAAAGGAAATCCCAGGCAGAAGTCTAGCACAGCTTCACCTGGGCTGGATTTCTCTTTGAACCTATCTGCAGCCTGGAGGCATTCGTTTTCAGTTGACTCCTGGATGGGAGTTCCCTTTGTTAGGCAGCACCACTCCCCCTGTGTCACTCCAGTTTTCTTATCTGAGCCTGGACTTTGGACAGATACCAGTAGAGCTGACACTGAGGTAAGGAAGAGCTGTTTATGGGGATGATTACCCATTGGGTGAGGTCTGAAGCTGACTAAAGCACAGGCTAAGAGTACCCACAGGTACCACTCATTTCATCACACTCATAAAGCTTCACTGTGGTGGCATTCACATTAGAGCACACGGGCATTGCTTGCCTTTAAATTAAAGCTTCAAATACACAGCACAGCCAGAGAGCGCACATGCTGCTCTCTGGTAATGGACCATTATTTCCCTGGCCGTGCTCTGCTGAGGAGTTGGGTGGACAGTGCAGCTCCCTGTCCCCTACATACTGGGCAAAGGCTCTCACAGGAAGGGGCAGCCTGTACCTTCATGGGGCTGGCTAGAGAAAGCTCCCTCAGTTCTTACTGGGTAATCAGCACAAAAACAACTGACACATGCTGGGTTTCTCCTTGTTAGGCTGCAAATGCAAGATGCTTCCCATGAAACTCCCCTCCCGTGGAAGTCTGGGTCCAGAGCTGAAAAGGAAGGGAGCAGATGCTGTGGGGGAGCCAGTGGTGCAGCAGGCTGGTAGTCACTCAGCTGTTAAAGATGTGCAAGGCCAAGGAGGGCACCAACACTCTGCAGAGAAATGAACATGCTTTCTCCCCAGCTCCTCCTTCCAGCCTCTTTCCCCCATCATTTCTCACCCGTGAGCACAGCTCAGTAGCTGCAGGAGGTGTGCCAGCTTCCTAAGCGCCTGGCTTAAGCAGGGCACCGGTGCGTTGGGCCCACAGCACCAGCCCTGCTGCAGGAGGGCTCACCTGGAAGCTGGAGAGGAATCAGTCACTGACCCAGGGGAAGGAAACCCCATTTATTTAGACTGTTAGAGTTTGGCACGCACAGAACATATCACAGCAATGCACTGGAGACTAAGGGTTTTTTTTTTTTTTTTTTTCTCTACAGACATACAGGAAAACTATGCAACTCCCATGTACACATTACACAAAGGAAACAGCTTTAATCAACCACTGGTGAAACATGGAAGCTTTTAAGATCTCTGTAGCTGGCACAGGAACATTCTCTACCCCCCCATACAAAAGGCATTTCAGGTCAAACTTTCTAGTAGGTGATATTTCCATGCATTTCTACAGAATTAAAGAAGCTAACAGACAAAAAGCCCATATCAAGCCGTATTAGTCAGGCTGACTGGTTCTACTAAGTTAAATCAATAGTAATTATGGACAAATGGACCAAGTGACCAAAGACTGGGGCTGAGAAAACCACTTTTCATCTCTCAATATTTTTCAAGTGGTTCCTTCCCATTGTACTACCCATAACTGGAGAGCTCCGATATAACAATCTGCACTTGTAAAAGCCTCAGAAGCATCCGATCCGCTGTAGGTGTGTATTAGTGAAACTAAGGTAGTTCTAAATTAAACTATGTCAAAAGAAAAGCAATTTTAATAGAATCATTCAGGCTTGGAAGAGACCTCAAGACACTTCATAAAAAGAAAATTAAACCTGTAGAACAAGTGAACGTTTAAATATTACTGCACAGTGAGTTTACAAGAGAGTGATTAGGACTTTCTCTAGAAAAGCATGCCTGTTTTATCTCTATTTTAACTTCATGATTAACCTTTATTAGTATTGCTCTGCAACTGCAAGCATTAAGAATTTAACCCAGTTTTGGTGCAACAGGTTGCTTTAGCCTAACTTTAACTACAGGTTTTAAGTTTTGCATTAAACAGTTACAGGGGAAAGCTTTGAGTTTGGCAATTTGGCCAGTAGCCTCAAAAAGACTGACTGAATTTTTCTTATTACAATTTAGAAAAGAACAGGAACCTGATTGTTCTCATACCCCCACCCCTCTCATCCCATGACACACTGCTGCACTGGACCAAAATTTTTGGAGACCTTTAGTGTTAATCCATTGGGAAGAGTATTGGGCTGGACAACCAATGCAAATATTAATACACCAAGATAAATCCTTAATTTGATTTATTTATGGTCATTTGTACATACGAGCTACATCTCCAAAATCTACTGTATTCTATAAGACAGCTTCCCTATAGTTAGTGAAACCCTTGCCTAGAATGGTTGCTTTACATTAACTGATATATTAAAACATGGAATGCTTGTAGAGTTGTGGCACTGTATGACATCTACACGGGACTTCCTTCAAAAGCTACGACTAGGGAGCCTCCTAGCTTCTCAGCAATACAAGCTCGGTTGAGGTCCTCTGGCCCATTTGCTTGGCATTCATGCTTTATGCCTAAAAAAAGAGGCAAAACACTCAGTAATTCAGTAATTCAATATGCTAGTAGTCAACCAAAGACACATACTTAGTAGTAAAATTAGAAGAGGCAATCTGGTCACTCAAGCAGTAAAGCCCTGCCTTAGCTTAGGAGAACAAAGGAATTTGGATGTTTTTTCCCCTGATATGTCACAGGAGACATCTGGCTACACACCACACATCAACACAGAAATATCAGGGAGAAAGTTTTCACTAGATCAGTGCTCAGACTGTCAGCCTTCTCGTGGCAGACCACCTTGTGACTGAACTGGTCTCATTTCTAGTGCCACCCTGCATATGGCAGCTGAGGGAGCTACATGCGAGCACTGAGATGGCTGACAGAATCAAAGTGGGAACTTGCTGTAGAGACTCAAAAGACTTTGCTAGTGCACAGAATTAACAGTGGTTTCTTTTTTTGGAGGGCAGGGAGCCCAACCCAACCCTGTCTTATGTGAAGAAAAGCAGAGAAAGCACAGTATTTCTTTTTCAGCCTGGATGCATGCAGCACACCACATTATCCCTGACCACTTCCAATCCACTGGCAAGTTGTCCTGTGAAGACTGGTACTGCCGCGCACTGCTACTGTCAGTCCTACACTCTGCAAGACTTTGGCACAGCACAGCACAAAGAACTGAAGGGAGCAGTGCTACCTGGCCAGGAGCCATTGAAATGATCTATCTAGAATGAAATTTCTGAACACTGCAGCAAGGTGTTTACTCCTTAGCTAGCGGTGCCTGACAGGCTGAATGAAACTTTGCTTCTCTACTCACAGATGCAATGCCTTTGAAATGAGTAATGCATGTCTAAATCAAGTGAATTGTTAACTACTACTTACAGCACAATAAGGTTACGAGATTCTGTATTTCAATAGATGCAGGGCTTAAAGTCCTTTGCCACAGATGCAATGCTACACAAAATCCAGTTCAGTGTTAAGAATCTAATGGTTTACAGGCTGTATGGAGCAAATGAGTTGCTCTGTACCATAGTGTTGCACACTGCAAAGCCTACTTTTGTCCTGAGCACAGTTCTAGTGCCTCTAAAACAGTCAGACGTTTTAAGTCTTAACCGGGGCTTATTTTAGCTCTGTCACAGAGCATCTCTCCTGTGAAGTTCTCATCTCACTAGCATCTCAAAAAAAAAAAAAAAAAAACAATTAGCCAATCGTTGAGTCTCGCTGTGCAAGCATTTTAGAGGACATGACACAGCTAGGAGTGTTAGCTGCTCTACGTACCTTGAAACTTCTTTTTGATTGCATCCTTGGAGCTTGCGTAGATCATCTTACTTTTAAGAGGTGCTTGTTCTGGTGCCCTAGTGGAATACACCAAAAATAGTGAAATTAGTGGCATTTATTATCCAGCAAGGACAGAAACAGCATGCAACTGATTATGAACAAGTGAAACTTCTCACAGGTCACAATACAAGCATCAGGCTGTCCTGCTCTCTTTAAGCCTGCCACCTTGCAGGCCTGGGCAAAACAAATGCTCACAGACCTCACCCACAGTCTTGGGCCTCATGCTAGGAATAAGTGAGCTGGTAAGACTGCTTACCACAAGAAGAACATCAGCTCTTCTTTTTTGGATTCCTTGGTCTCAAAGCTTGCATCATACAAGGCATAACGGCAATCCTTCTCAGGAAGCATCTGCACAAAGTGCTTGAAAGGGTCGGTAACTGTCACACCGACATCTCCCACTAGAATCTCTTTGCCTTCTTCCACAATAATGCACTTTTTGTCTGGACTGAGGCAGAAGATGACAGCCTTCTTCCTCTTCTTAATTTCCTCAGGCGTAGAGCACTTCCGCACTTTCATGTCATAGAAGATACGGCATACCTCATCGGCAACTTGTACTCCAGATGCCTGCAAAGACAAGAGCAAAGACCTTTACAGCTACCATTGAATATTTTCACATCTACATTACTGTACTACCTTAAATCTGAGGCGAGAAGACAAGCAATACTCGCAATAGTCACCAACAGCTTCAGAGTCTAGTCAGGAAAGGCTGCAGGCCCTCCTTTTGCAGTCCAAAGAAAGAATCTGGAGCCTCAATGCTGTCCACAGCCAGCTGCCAAACCAAAACTATTCTGAACAAGGCACAATCCTACTTATATTAGAACATTGTTTTAGAGCAGTTTTACACGCACATCCACCCCTTGTCCTCCGAGATTCAGTTGTGGCAGATCCTTTGGCATTACAGCAGCTTGATTTTGTTAGCCATTTCAGGCAGGCTAGGCAATTAAGCCTACCAGGATCACTTCTATTCAGTTTCCTGGCCATTTCCAGCATACTTGCTATCAGCTTTAGAAACAGAGGAAAAACATGGTCAAATTCCATGCTTGTCACCTGGACTTGGTTTAGAGGTCAACAGAGATATAGTGTGGGCACTGGGATACAGTTTTAGCTGTGAACAAACCAACCTTCAGAAGTTGCTCTCGATTCAGCATTTTAAAGGGAGAGCTTGCAAGTCTAACAGTTAAATTGTTTACTTCCCAGCAGCTCCTCCATCAGTAAAAAGGCAGCTTGCTCTAATTTTTTTTTCCCCCCCCTGGAAGTCTGATGAGAAATTCCAGTTACTTAGTGGCATCCTCCTATGCTAATTGTGATAGGGAGTGCAGATTCAGCATCACCAATCTAATGCTAAAGGCAGCTGCACAGGACAAAGAGGACAAGACCTAGCAAGAATGACAAGAGGCTGAAGTGCATTTTCAGTCTGCTGCTTTTTTGGGAATGAGAAGGAAAAAGAGGTGGCAGGACAGAAGCATTTGTATCTGAGTTTTATACTCAGAGTGCAGCAAGGTTCGAGAGCTTAAAGTCAGTTGTGCAATAGGGAATACTGCAAATATGGGGAACCATGCTGGTCACTGGACACTGCTGGAAGAACACCATGGTCAGAGCACTAAAAAGCAAATCGCAGCCTGCCCAGCACTCACCTATCTGTTCAAACCACTGCATCCAGTATAACCAGCGAGATTCCTTTCTAATACTGCTTCTTCCCCTGTTACTTTTGGGTCTTCCAAATTCAAGTAACATTATCCTCAGATATGGCAATTCATATCTCAGAAGGAAAAACCACTCTGCTCCCTCCCTCTGTGTAAACTGCCACATGTTGCTGTTCCGAGCGCAGTCAGCGCTACTGAACAGGCAGGTGAAGCATCACGTGAGAGATACCAACTGAAAAAGACTAAAGGTTGCTACTTATTTTAGTTTCCCTTAAGCTCACCCACAAAGTGTGCCTGATGGATTCATTCTGTGGGGGACATCAGAACATTCCCACTCTATCAAGGTATAAACGAACAGCAGAGTTCAACTGCAAAACCAGGGAAATCAGTAACTTCCCTGTCCTTAGAGACATTATGGATCGGACTGCTACTTAATGTATTTTTTTTTTCAAAGCCTTGACCAATGCCTGCCATGCATTACTATTCAGATGAGCTCAGATCTTCTTTGTTCTACCAAGATTTCTTCTGTAACTTCCAGGAGCAAGCACAGCTCTGCTAAGCCAGCAAAGAGGTTGTCCCAAGCATATGCAGACACAGCTGGCACAATCTATGACCATGGAGTTTGCCTTGATTTTGCATGACCAGCACTTGGGAGATCTGGATAACAACCCTATACAGCAGCGAATCTGAGATGGAAGCTTTTCTACAGCATGAGAACAGCGCTCTTTAGGGGTTTACTCAAATACAAAGGGACCCTCAAGAATCTACCTAGAACCCCTTGCATTTACATTGGGAGAGCAGTACGCACATAGAACAGGGAGGAAGTCACTGTGCCTCAGCTGCCTGGCTGGCGGCCACCCTTCTGCATGTCTCCAGCCACACCAGGAAAGTAAGCGGAGAAAGCTCACTCGGGGATAAATGCGAGCAAAAGTGCAAACATTGATGCGAAGTGACTCATTCCTATGTCACCTCCTCCATATGGAGGGACCGCACTTTGTCAGAGCGTGACTGAGAACTAAGGAGGAATAAAGGTCTTTTTCCTCGCAGTGGTTGGTGTAGGCAAGACTCGAAATAATACAGGGTTGCCCTAATAAAGCAAACAGCACAGCGACTACAACTATTGCATCATTCACTAAGGGCTAATCCACAGTGAACTCAAGACAACCTTTTTTTCCCCCCTTCTTTCTATGAGATTTGTCTTCCAGCTAATGGCACCTCAGCATCTGACAACAGATTTAAGACTCAGCTTTTAGATTTGCAAACAGCTTAGGAGTCTATGTAGAAAACGCATAGAAATCCTGAACTAGCACAGTCTAGTAATGCTATAAAAGCAGTCAATATCAACTACCTCTACTTTTATCAACTCTTGATCTTTGCTCCAAGACTTTATTACTCAGCAGAGCCAGAAGCAAGCAGCAGCAATAGAGCTGCAAGTTGATGCACACTGTGCAGCCAAGAGCATATGCTTGTGCTACTGCACAGCCAGAAACATGTCTCCAAGTCGGGAGACAAGTTGTTTCCTTATAAAGAAATTGGACACTGCTGGCAAGTCAGTTCAGATTCCAAGAAGGTTGAGAGCATTCAGTCTGGAAACTCAAAATTCACTGTTAATCTGCAGCTGATAACCAGGACTGACCAGAGGCTGAAGGGACAACAGTAACAACTCCCCCTTCAACCCTGGGCTTGTACCAGCTATGGTGACTTTGTAAACATACTTGAAAAGGGAAAAAAAAAAAAAAAAAAAAAAACAAACCCTACCCAGCTTTTGCTGTAATTTGGTTGCAAGCATTCTGTGCAGGGCAGCAACAGGATGACTGTGAAGGCCACTGGAACAAGGAGAAATGCCACACTCCTAAGTACATGTTCTCAGTTGGCATTTTAACCATGTCTCTGCTGACTTTCCCGAAGAGCAGCTGGTGAGAAGCCTCCACCCGCCAGTACTGACAGAATGAAGCATCTATTTGTTAGCCTGGATTCTCTCTCTTTGGCCCAATATCACCCTGCTCAGAGGATTCAATACAGCACATTCATTTTCTTTTTTTTGTGCGCTCTGGCTGGAATACTGCTGAGCTAAGACAGATAGCTTGGTTCTGCTCCTTTTTAAGATAAAAGCAGTTATCCAACGCTGGACTGCGTACATGAGTGGCTGTTCACTGAGTGGCGTGTGCTGCAGGTACCGTGGGATACAAGGCCATCGGCTGATTGTGTTTGTTGCAGGGGACCCATCAGCCCTTTCACACAGGCAATAACTTAAAACCATTCTCGGGAGACGATAGCAGAGGACAGACTACAGCCAAACAGCCAGGCTGCTCCTGTAGGTATCAGGGCCTGCTAACCTCATTGAAACGAGGCAAGCCACTAAATTATCAGAATCTGGAAAAATGACGACAGTACAGCGTATGCAGGGAGACATGCAAGCAAGAATGTGCAAGTTTCTCTGAGGGATTCAGCAAAAACGAATTCTCCCCCAGTACTTCCATGCAACCATCACAAAGGCAGCATGCCTTGTGGGCAGTACTGCCGCCTACGTTATTCCAGAGCCCTCACACCAGTACCCCCATTGTATTTTCGTATAGACTGCTGTAGGCACATGAGGTAATGGTTGCATTAAATGCTTTGTCAGCATGCACTGCAGTAACACAGTGGCTCTTATTCCCCTCACAAAGCCAGCGTTCCTGCCTTAAGTGCAAGGCACTGCAGAAGTCCTGGGAGAGCAGAATGCTGTCTCCAAACACCACAGCCCGAAGAGAGAGCCTTCTGTCCAGCAGGCCTCCAACTGCAAAAGCCAGCTCCAGCTGCCCCCACTAATAGTGTCCAATAAGTTGCCTTCATCACCAAGTACTCTACAGCTGGAATTTAATCTGAATAGGACTTCTGGGTGTTATAAAGGAGAGGGAAGACTGAAGAATAATCCACAATTCTCTCCAAAAAATCCCCACGTACAGAAAGCATTTTCAAGAGCGAGGCACGTCCAATCCTCGACAGACTGGATTTGTAGCAAGCCTGCATTGAAATGCAACTCTGCCAACGAAATTTGCCTTGGGTTTTGTTAGGAAGTGCTGTGAACTCCAGTATTAATATTTAAAATATTTTACCTAAGAAAGTCCGCGTTCCTTCCTCAACTATAAGACAGACAAGACAATTAATGACTTAGTTTGTCTCGCAACAAGCTTGAAAGACTAAACTTGTTTTTAAGTGTACTGATAATTTCACATTGTCGGCTTTCTTCCTTGTGATCAGGGCCTAAGAGCCCTCTGTAATGGTGCCTGCGCACAGTTATCTACAGAAACATTCCAAGAACCAGTTCTGGACTTGTTTTGTTTGGGAACCATGTGCACACATTGTATATACCAGCGTGGACTATCCACAGCTACTCAAGCGGAAACTTTTGCTTCTCAGAGAACTATCATCGATTTTTCCAGAATTTGACACCAAGAACATACTAAAAAGTATGCCTGGCTTAATTGCAAAGGCAGAGATTTGAGAACACTGTGCTCCCATGCTTACTAGTCACATTGCTGCCACATATTTGGTTCTCGGTCTCTTGAGCAAACACCTTGCTCTCCCTAGGCCTGGCATACCACCCCTCCTATCTACCTTCCAAATCCCCTTCCGCTGCCAGAACTGTCTGGGTAACCATGTGGCACTTCCATCTGACTCAGTAATGTGTCATAGCACATGTCTGCAACAAATACTGTTTTCAATTAAAACTATTACCACCTGACCGTTCCGGGACAGTAGCCTTCGCAAAGCTGTCCCTTACATCGCCACGCAGCGCCTTGGGATGCCGCCAGCACTGAGACCTTGAGGGGAAAACTCAGCCAAGTTAGTCGTGAGCACGCAGCAGAGCTGAGGCTCGTGCAGCCTGGCTGCAGGCAGCAGACCGGGAGAAGATTAGCTGACACCTTTTCAGGTCTGCTAAAGGCCTGCTTTGGCATCGAGGTGGCAGCTATGGCCAACAAGCTGACTGAAAACATGGGTGGTAAACACATACGGATCTTAAATATTGCTTTGCTTTTTGCCTGTTATCAGAGAGCTCAAGAAAACCCATCCGATATTAGCACTCCCACTTCACAGAGTAGGGAAGGAGGCAACACATGGAGCGATTGCTTTGACCTCGGCGTGAAGACCGGCGCCAGTGTGGGAATACCAGTGACCTGCCAAGTCCCAGCAGGACTATTTCCTCCATTACCCGTAGCTGGACAGACAGACACCTGCATTTACACCAGGCAGTCTACACATCAGAAGAAGTCTAAAGCTTCAATTCAGATCTGAAGCGCGATAGGAAATGTAACTGCCTTTTTTACTGCTGTTGTGTAAGAGGCCATTATTTGCAGACCATAAACCAGCAAGAAGTACAGTTATTTGCATATCACTTGTAGGCAGATCTTGCCAGCTGGACTCGAGTTTTTTATTTTGCATTATTTGGTCTCTTTTGGTGGGGAGGGCGTGGGGAAGGGAATCAAAACTCCATTCAGCTTTTTCTCCTGCCAGTAAGGGCTATCAACTAGACGAGGAAAGATGAGGAGAGAAGTCATAGAAAGGCAGAAAAAAAAAAATCTCCCAAACTCCTGCAGGCTATTTCCTCATATTTCAGCCAGAGGAAAGCATCACCCTCCCTCAGCTATCATGAGGTTCACTCCTGATAATTATCCAGGAAGGCAGAACAAGCAACACCTGCAGAGAAAGGCAATCCCAGCAACACTTTTGAAAACAGGAAGCGTGGCAGCAAGGAGGAGGGCAGAAATTTTGAATAGTGCCCATTCCTCTGTTGAAACACATGTTTATGAGGTAATGCGGGTATAAGCTGGTACTCAACAGGACTCTTGCAGGAAAGCAAAGCTTCTTAGGAACACATTCAGCACAGAAACCAGTTATTATGAGCCTAAGTGTCTGCAGGAATTTTCTTGTGGTCCTCCACACACCTATGGCAACCTAAAGCTCACCCTTAAAAACAGGCCTTTGAAGGCCTTCTCTGGGCATCCCAGATGATTACCAAGGTATCCTTGAGATCACTGCGAATACCAAACAGTCAGGTGAGTGAAAGGCTCTGAACAGCTCTAGATGCAAGTTCTGGCTGTCCACAAGCTGTCCAGCATGCAACTGCTTAGGTCAGCCCTCGCTCCCCGCTGGAGCATCTTGGTAGCGATATCCTGGCAGTGCGAGCAGGAACATGCCAGACACCCACACTACCAATTGTCAGGAGGCTGTCATCTTGTATATGAGGCACATGTACCTTGTAATTACACAGATTTGGGAGTGCTGTTGGCTAACAACCAAGAAAAATGATTTGCACAGTCCTCCAAAGACCATGGAATCATTTAAGCCAGTAGAAAAGAAACTGAACCTTATGGTGAGACATATAAAAGTAGAAAATCCAATGTTCTTTTGATACCAAGTGATGCCCTCCTGCTGGCAGTACGGTACTTTGCCAAAAGGCCTACGCTCTGCCTAAAAGCAAGTTCATTTGCTGCAACTAGAAAGCATCTAAAAAACAACAAAAAAAAGACAGACCCTGTTCCAAAAAGGAGATCACTATGAGAAATAGTAGTTTTGACTGACTTGGGAATTATCTGGTTCTGAAGCAAGACGAAGCCTGACACACTCAGTAGTCATTTTAAACTAGGTTTGCGTACTGCAGGGGTGGTAGCTAGCTTGTTCAGACAAGTCTATTTTAAACAAGAGCTGCAAGTCTCGTCAGACTTTCAGCAGCTTCATCTGCAACTCCCATTAGCTATGCTCCATGCTGCAGACCAGCCATAGATGCTCCAACTGTTTTATAGGAAGCAAGAAGATTAACGGTACATCCTGTCCAATGGGTCTGTGCAGAACAGAAATTTATTCTGGCCATACCGCATGTCTAATGGTAAATACTGTGGGTAGGCTTCAATGTGCAAGCCCTCCGCTAACAGCAAATTACCTAATCAACTACATTAAAACACACAAATGTTTGTTGCCGGAAAAGTGTTTGTACATGATGCGAGCAAAAACAGGACAGTAATTAGAACTGCGTGAGTTAATTCAAGTGAGTTCATCAATCTCGGTAGCATGACTTACAGCGGGGATGCCAACTTTTGGTTTAGGCAAACGAACCGCAGAGCTACCGAAAACGAATCGTTCTGGAGCATTACGGCTGGCTGGCCCATTCCGCCCTGCTTACTAAAAAAGTCCTCTGGC